>CM051014.1:26993877-27003877 GCA_027704905.1 Muraenolepis orangiensis | reverse complement strand
GTCATCAGAATCAGCTCAAAATGCTGTTTTTTAAATCCTTAAAAACTCTAACTTTTTAACCCATTGGCTTCATTATACATCCTATTATCTATGATATATCCTATAGAGTCAGAATTAAAGAAAGAAGAGCCTTCAGAAGACGCTCCCCCCCGTGGGGTCATTTGCATATTGGGGGTTATTTGCTGTATTGATCTTCTTCGCGCGCCACTAATCACCCGCGCGCATCTCCAAAGAACTCCGTTACCATTAGGGATGAAACGGCGCTAACGGCTGATCGGATGGACTGATCGATCAGCCGTTAAGGACCACTAGGACCTGTCTGTTACCATGTTATATCACCATGTTATATCACCATGTTATATTACCATGTTATATTACCATGGTCTCTACTGTTACTGCTCACCCGGGTTACATGACTACTTCTATCCTCTGTACTGTACTTGTGCTGTGAGATGACACTACATTAGAATCTAATCTAATCTCATCTAATATGAACCATATAAAGATATAAAGATATAAAGATATAAAGATATAAAGATATAAAGATATAAATAACACTTGTCAACAGACGTCGGGCTCAGGAACATGTCGCGTTTGATGTCCGACCCCCCGCGGTGCCTGATGGGTAATTGAACCAAACACTGCCGGGCATTTGGTTAAGATCGATTCCTGTCCGGGCCAATGATTCACCCTATGTGTGTGTGTGTGTGTGGGGGGGGGGGGTGGTGTGTGTGTGTGTGTGTGTGTGTGTGTGTGTGCGTGTGTGCGTGTGTGTGTGTGTGTGCGTGTGTGTGTGTGTGTGGGGGGGGGGGGGTGTTTGTGTGTGTGTGTGTGTGTGTGTGGGGGGGGGGTGTGTGTGTGTGTGTGTGTGTGTGTGTGTGTGTGGGGGGGGGGGGTGGTGTGTGTGTGTGTGTGTGTGTGTGTGTGTGTGTATTGGTCATCCCAAGCTGGCCTTCCCGCTGTGATGAGAGTCGTGTCCCTTTGAAATGCCCCCCCCCTCTGTCCCCTGGCCCGGGGGGGCGGGGCCCGGGGGGCGGGGGGCGGGGCCCGGGGGGGGTCGGGGCCTGGGATAACGAGGCCTCAGTCCGCCTATAAAGCAGCCGCGGCTCCACAGGTCAGTGAGCTCTGGTGGACGCGGTGTGTGTGTGTGTGTGTGTGTGTGCGACGTCACTAACCCAGCGGTAACCTGTGTCAACAAAGTATTGGATTTCCATTTTTTAGTATTTAAAAGCTGTTCCGAGAGAGGATCGATCGGGTGACTTTATTGATTAGGCGCCTTTGTAGTGTCCAGTTGGAGAGAAGATGCTCCAGTGTTGTGTGAGCGTGGCCATGGCCTGCCTGGTGGTGTCCCGGGCCCTCTGCTCCGGGGGGTCTCCCTCCGGGGGGTCTCCTTCTGCGCTCATCCTCAACTCCAACGCCATCAAGAACCTGGCGGGGAGCCAGGTTCGCGGTGTGGGACACGCCGCGAGTTCGAGTCCGGATGAGTTGGGTTTATTGGACGGAGGGTATCACAACATTCTGATTGATCTCATTCAGGTAATTGACTCGATCGTTTTTTAGATCATTGTATAGTGAGATGGACCGAGTGTGTTCTCCACTCCATCGACCTACAAAGTACACTGCCAATTAGGAATAAACGGCATACACGTGTTTTGCCAATAGCTACCTAGGCCTATATAAATATAGATATATAGATATTAGATTAGATTAGATTAGATTCAAATGTGTTGTCATCTCACAGCACAAGTTCAGTACAGAGGAAATAATTAGTCATCTAACCAGAGTGTAAATGTACCAGTAAGTTCATGTTAATATACAACTTACAGTGGTTAAATGAGATGTAAAGACGTCTACTAGGTATAAAAACAGGTATAAAATAACTTATAGAGTAGGAATGAGATATGTGCAGAATTATAGGTATATATATATATATACAGGTTAGGCTAACAGGTATATTGATATATCTATATAGATCTATATAGATATATCTATCGATCGATCGATAGATAGATGGATAAATCTATAGATATATTTATCGATCGATCTATATATATATATCGATCGATCTATATATCTATATATATATATCGATCGATCTATATATCTATATATATCTATATATAGATCGATCGATATATATAGATATATATATATATCTATATATATATATAGATATATATAGATATAGATATATATATATCTATATATATATATAGATATATATAGATATATATCGATCGATATATCTATATATAGATATATATCTATAGATATATCTATATGTATATCTATATATATATCGATATATATATCTATATATATCTATAGATATATATCTATAGATATATATCGATCGATCGATATATATAGATATATTTATCTATATAGATCGATCTATATAGATATACATAGATATATCTATATATGTATGCATAGAGATATCTAAGATGAGCTGCAGGTCATCCTGTGTGTCTCCTCAGGCGTTGAGCTGCTCCTCCGACGCGGTCTGTGGTCCTCAGGGCTTCTGCTCCGCCCCGCGCGCCGCCTGTCTGCCCTGCAAGCGCCGCCGCAAGAGATGCGCTCGCGACGCCATGTGTTGCCCTGGAAACCAGTGTAGCAACGGTGAGACTACATTACACTACATTTACATTACATTACATTACATTACATTACACTACAATACATTACATTACATTACATTACACTACATTACACTACAATACATTACATTACATTACACTACATTACACTACATTACATTACATTACATTACATTACATTACACTACATTACATACATTACATTACATTACACTTCATTACATTACACTACAATACACTACATTGCATTACACTACATTACATTACATTACACTACAATACACTACACTACACTACATTACACTACAATACATTACATTACATTACATTACATTACAATACACTACATTACAATACACTACATTACACTACATTTAGTTTAGTCACTTAGTCATTTAGCAGATGCTTTTATCCGAAGAGACTTACACTAGTGTGTTCAACAAAGAACCAGAAGTCAAAAGTGCATTTCATTCAATTTTGTTCAGGTAAAAGAACAATAAGTTATCAAGACAAGCGCTCGGTCGGCTCCTGGTTGAACGATTAATTTTTTATATGGAATTTGTTTCAAAGTAATTAGTTTCACAGTTTGAAATAAATGACTTTTAATGGAATGTAATAGGGCGCGTAAAGCGATAAACTCCCTTCTGGGTCCTCGGTCTGTTCTTCATATCATCCAGTGTTCCTCAACCCAAGAACAGGACCAGGTCTCCTCCTCACAAACACATTCAGTTTTTCAAAACCTAAATACCTAAATCCTGTAAGCATAATCAACGCTATGTTGTTCTCTCTTCCTCCTCTCCTCCTCCCCTCTTCCTCCTCTCCTCCTCCTCTCCTCCTCCCCTCTTCCTCCTCTCCTCCTCCCCTCTTCCTCCTCTCTTCCTCCTCTCCTCCTCCCCTCTTCCTCCTCCCCTCTTCCTCCTCTCCTCCTCCTCTCTTCCTCCTCTGCTCTTCCTCCTCTCTTCCTCCCTCAGGTGTTTGTCTTCCCATGGACGCGGACATTGTGCAGCAGTTGATGGTAGAGGAGACGGAGCCCAGCGCTACCGCTAGCAGCACCGCCAGTAGCCATGGGGCTAGTAGCCACGGGACTAATAGCCATGACACTAATAACCAGGGAGCCAGCAGCCATGTGGGTCACAGACAAGACGAGCAGAACTCCACAACCCACTCCACCGCCACCCAGGACCACCATGCTCTCACCAGCAGAGGTCAGTCTTATAGCATATAGCATGCAGCTATAGCATGCAGCTATAGCATGCGCTATAGCATGCCGCTATAGCATGCCGCTATAGCATGCCGCTATAGCATACAACTATAGCATACCGCTATAGTATACAGTAATAGCTGTATGCTTTAGCTGTATGCTACAGCATCCAGCTACATGATGGTGGTTTAGTGGTGTTTTAGCGGTGCTAGCGGAGGAACTAACCCTCCCTGTGTCCAGGCCTGGAGGGGCAGCGCTGCCTGAGGTCCACGGACTGCTCTGAGGGGCTCTGCTGCGCCAGACACTTCTGGTCCAAGATCTGCAAACCTGTACTGAGAGAGGGCCAGGTGAGACACACACACACACACACACACACACACACACACACACACACACACACACACACACACACACACACACACACACACACACACACACACACACACACACACGCTCATTAAAACACACACACACACACACACACACACACACACACACACACACACACACACACACACACACACACACACACACACACACACACACACACACACACACACACACACACACACACACACAATAATAATCCACAAACACACAAAGTATACATTTAGGTTTTGTTAGGTCAGTAAATGTGTATTATTGACCACAAAAAGGAGATTTGAGTCATTTGTTGAGTACATGTTAATGTGTTATATATATCTCTATATATATATATCTATATATCTATATATATCTATATCTATAATGGATCATCCCACTGGATAGTAATAGGAGTTCTTTGTGTGTTGGTTCCAGGTGTGCACTAAGCACCGTAAGAAAGGCCCTCCTGGTCTGGAGATCTTCCAGCGCTGTGACTGCCGGGCGGAGCTCACCTGTCGAACCCAGAGAGGAGAGGAGTACCGCCTGCACAGGGCCCTCAGGGCGCTGCACACCTGCCAGCACCACTGAGAGGAACCACACACACACACACACACACACACACAGGCCCTCAGGGCGCTGCACACCTGCCAGCACCACTGAGAGGAACCACACACACACACACATCACACACACAGGCCTCAGGCGCTGCACACCTGCCAGCACCACTGAGAGAACCACACACACACACACACACACACACACACACATCAACACACACAGGCCCTCAGGGCGCTGCACACCTGCCAGCACCACTGAGAGGAACCACACACACACACACACACACACATCAACACACACAGGCCCTCAGGGCGCTGCACACCTGCCAGCACCACTGAGAGGAACCACACACACACACACACACACACACACACACACACACACACACACACACACACACACACACACCACACACACACACACACACACACACACACACACACACACACACTCAGGCATACACACACACACATTAATACATACACAGGCACACACACGCCGGCACGCACACACACACACACACACATGCACATGCACACGCACACATTAACACACGCACACACATGCACACGCACACACACACAGATGAATGATACTCTAAATAGTTGTAATTCCTTCCATAGTTCACTACCTAATATGACATAATTTGTAATATTTTACAATACAGAATAAAAGAGGTTTTATTTTTTTCATTTTATTTGTTTCTGTAGTTAGTGTTCTAACTGGTTCTCTCTGGTATCTGGGATGTGGCCCAAACCTGTTCCCCTTGTGGACACACGGCGATGAATTTGGAATCAGGCAGCTGATCTGAGTGTGTAATGTGTGAGTGATTCCCAGATCACTTTGGAGAACAGAGAGATTGTTTCTGTGTGAAACTAAAGTAAATCAAGGTTTTATACAGTAAATTACTGTACTGTAAATAGTAGCCTGGACTTGGTTGAGTTTGAGGACGTTGTAATGTAAGGGTTTAATTTGACTGTCCTGTAATATTAACAATAACTACTAAAGGTATCTGGCTCAGCTTTGCCTTTTCATGTATTTCAAATATTTATGAAATCTGCCATTCATATTCTGAATGATTTTTCCAATGTTAACGCCGATTCTTTCAGTAAGTGGTGTTGTCTAATTCCATGACAGAAGAGGGCTCTTCAATGTTGTATTAGTAGTATTTAAACACATGTCTAGAGGTGTTCAATGGATATTTTGTCTTTTTCTATATTTTCTATTGGAAATAAACTATAGTACTGCACTATGACCACTCACTTTATTGACTTTATTCATTCTTTCTAAAAACGTATTCATTATCAGAGATGGTTTATTGGTAAGCTCTGCTTCAAGCTTAAAAGTAGCCAGCATCAGTTTTACAATAATGATCAACTTATTGAACTATTGTAGGTATGAAGTAGGAAGTACCTAGCGCTGACGTGCTAGTCTAGAAGCTAGTGTGCTTGACTCGCAGCACAAGGGTTTATGTTTGATCACCAATAGTTTCACTAACTTCACGTATCAGATGAACATGAAAGGAAGCCACACATTTAGGTTAGTGCAATGGAAATGAAAGACCACCATATTGCTGATACATCAATCCTATTGCTGATATATCAATCCTATTGCTGATATATCAATCCTATTGCTAACCATAACCAGAGGACTGACTGACAGCTCTTAGGTTGTTGGACCTGTGTCCTCAGACCCTAGAAGTTCTGCCATACCAACACTGGACTGGACTTTTCTAAACCGATGACTAACCCTGATACCAGAGCCTTAAATCAAGCCCTAAAACAACCCTACTCACACCACCCCCCAACATGAGGGTCCTACAACACACCTGCTGTATTCCCATACAAGTATGAGTTCTGTGGGGAAACCAACCAGGCTCAGGGCCCAGCAGTGGGGGGGTGGCTCTGCCCGGTTCATAAGTCAGTGAACCCTAAGTCATCTATACATACAACATCCATGGCTGGACCTTCTGGACTCATCACAGTTACTGCTCTGCACTGCTGTATTCATGATGCTGCTGCACTACTGGCACTTTAAATGCTTTTTATGCTTTTTGCACAATTCAACATTATATACACAGTATATAATGTGTATATAATGTGTATATAATGTGTATATAATGTGTATATATCATACATCAGTCACTTTATTGTTCTTTTCATTGTTATTGTTGTTGTGTTCATTAGGTGTGTTTTATAGTGTTTTAGTAGATTCATACTGCAGGAGGAAGTAGGGAGGAAGCGTTCCATTGGACTTTAATGTGGCAAATAAATATCTTGAATCTTGAATCTAAATAAGTAAACACCTCATTTCTTACTTATTTAACAATGAGGGTTTAGTTCGAGGGGCGCATTTTTGGTTTTAACGGTCTGCTTATTTTACAGACTTAATATTGTATTGTATTCCATTGTATTGTATTGTATTCCATTGTATTGTATTGTATTCCATTGTATTGTATTGTATTGTATTGTATTGTATTGTATTCCATTGTATTGTATTGTATTCCATTGTATTGTATTGTATTGTATTCCATTGTATTGTATTGTATTGTATTGTATTGTATTGTATTCCATTGTATTGTATTGTATTGTATTGTATTGTATTCCATTGTATTGTATTGTATTGTATTGTATTCCATTGTATTGTATTGTATTGTATTCCATTGTATTGTATTGTATTGTATTGTATTGTATTCCATTGTATTGTATTCCATTGTATTGTATTGTATTGTATTGTATTGTATTGTATTCCATTGTATTGTATTGTATTCCATTGTATTGTATTGTATTGTATTGTATTGTATTGTATTGTATTGTATTGTATTCCATTGTATTGTATTGTATTGTATTGTATTATATTGTATTCCATTGTATTGTATTGTATTGTATTGTATTGTATTGTATTGTATTGTATTCCATTGTATTGTATTGTATTGTATTGTATTGTATTCCATTGTATTCCATTGTATTGTATTGTATTGTATTGTATTGTATTGTATTCCATTGTATTGTATTCCATTGTATTGTATTGTATTGTATTGTATTGTATTCCATTGTATTGTATTGTATTGTATTGTATTCCATTGTATTCCATTGTATTGTATTGTATTGTATTGTCTTGTATTGTATTGTATTCCATTGTATTGTATTCCATTGTATTGTATTGTATTGTATTCCATTGTATTGTATTGTATTCCATTGTATTGTATTGTATTGTATTCCATTGTATTGTATTCCATTGTATTGTATTGTATTCCATTGTATTGTATTGTATTCCATTGTATTGTATTGTATTGTATTGTATTCCATTGTATTGTATTGTATTCCATTGTATTGTATTGTATTGTATTGTATTCCATTGTATTGTATTGTATTCCATTGTATTGTATTGTATTGTATTGCATTGTATTGTATTGTATTGTATTCCATTGTATTGTATTGTATTCCATTGTATTGTATTGTATTCCATTGTATTGTATTGTATTGTATTGTATTGCATTGTATTGTATTGTATTCCATTGTATTGTATTGTATTGTATTCCATTGTATTGTATTGTATTCCATTGTATTGTATTGTATTGTATTCTATTGTATTCCATTGTATTGTATTGTATTGTATTGTATTGTATTGTATTCCATTGTATTGTATTGTATTGTATTGTATTGTATTGTATTGTATTCCATTGTATTGTATTGTATTGTATTGTATTGTATTGTATTCCATTGTATTGTATTGTATTGTATTGTATTGTATTGTATTGTATTGTATTGTATTCCATTGTATTGTATTGTATTGTATTGTATTGTATTGTATTCCATTGTATTGTATTGTATTGTATTGTATTGTATTGTATTGTATTCCATTGTATTGTATTCCATGTATTGTATTGTATTGTATTGTATTGTATTCCATTGTATTGTATTGTATTGTATTGTATTGTATTGTATTGTATTCCATTGTATTGTATTGTATTGTATTGTATTGTATTGTATTGTATTGTATTCCATTGTATTGTATTCCATTGTATTGTATTGTATTGTATTCCATTGTATTGTATTGTATTCCATTGTATTGTATTGTATTGTATTCCATTGTATTGTATTCCATTGTATTGTATTGTATTCCATTGTATTGTATTGTATTCCATTGTATTGTATTGTATTGTATTCCATTGTATTGTATTGTATTGTATTGTATTGCATTGTATTGTATTGTATTCCATTGTATTGTATTCCATTGTATTGTATTGTATTCCATTGTATTGTATTGTATTGTATTGTATTGTATTGTATTGTATTCCATTGTATTGTATTGTATTGTATTGTATTGTATTGTATTGTATTGTATTGTATTGTATTGTATTGTATTGTATTCCATTGTATTGTATTGTATTGTATTGTATTGTATTGTATTCCATTGTATTCCATTGTATTGTATTGTATTGTATTGTATTCCATTGTATTGTATTCCATTGTATTGTATTGTATTGTATTCCATTGTATTGTATTCCATTGTATTGTATTGTATTCCATTGTATTGTATTGTATTGTATTCCATTGTATTGTATTCCATTGTATTGTATTGTATTCCATTGTATTGTATTGTATTCCATTGTATTGTATTGTATTGTATTGTATTCCATTGTATTGTATTGTATTGTATTGTATTGTATTGTATTGCATTGTATTGTATTGTATTGTATTGTATTCCATTGTATTGTATTCCATTGTATTGTATTGTATTGTATTGTATTGTATTGTATTGTATTCCATTGTATTGTATTGTATTGTATTGTATTGTATTCCATTGTATTGTATTGTATTGTATTGTATTCATTGTATTGTATTGTATTGTATTGTATTGTATTCCATTGTATTGTATTGTATTGTATTGTACTGTATTGTATTGTATTCCATTGTATTGTATTGTATTGTATTGTATTCCATTGTATTGTATTGTATTGTATTGTATTGTATTGTATTGTATTCCATTGTATTGTATTGTATTGTATTGTATTGTATTGTATTCCATTGTATTGTATTGTATTGTATTCCATTGTATTGTATTGTATTGTATTGTATTGTATTGTATTCCATTGTATTGTATTCCATTGTATTGTATTGTATTGTATTGTATTCCATTGTATTGTATTGTATTCCATTGTATTGTATTGTATTGTATTGTATTGTATTGTATTCCATTGTATTGTATTGTATTGTATTGTATTGTATTGTATTCCATTGTATTGTATTGTATTGTATTGTATTGTATTCCATTG
>CM051014.1:26986377-26991377 GCA_027704905.1 Muraenolepis orangiensis | reverse complement strand
CACTGGATTATGGACTTCCTGACAGGCAGGCCTTAAGTGGTGAAGATTGGGAACAACATCTCATCCACTTTGGTCCTCAACACCGGAGCACCCCAAGGCTGCTGCCTCAGTCCCCGGCTGTACTCGCTATACACACATGACTGTACTGCCACGCACAGCAATAATCTGATTATCAAGTTTGCAGACAGAGTACAGAGATGAGTACAGAGATGAGGTGGTCCAGCTGACGCGATGGTGTGAGGACAACAGCCTCACACTGAATGTCAGCAAGACTAAGGAGCTCATCGTGGACTTCAGGAGCCACCGGGGCCCCCACTCCACCATCAGCCTGGACGGGACACCGGTGGAAGTCGTCAGCTGCTTCCGCTTCCTGGGACTACAGATCTCTGATGACCTGGCGTGGACCTGCAACACGGAGGTCATGCTGAAGAAGGCACACCAGCGCCTCTATGCTCTGCGGTGCCTCAGAAAAAGCAGAATAGGCCAATGGTGGCTAGTGAACTTCTACCGTGGCCCGTAGAGAGCGTCCTTTCTGGACTCATCTCAGTCACTGCTCTGTACTCATGATGCTGCTGCTCTACTGGCACTTTAAATGCTTTTAAAGATTTTTGTAAAAAAAACAACAAAAATCCATTCAACACGTACACGTCATTACTTAAGTCACTCTGATGCTCTTTTTTGTTTATTTTCATTGTGTATATTATTTATATTTTTATGGTATTGTTTTGGAGATGTATACTATATAGAGATATAGAGATGTATCCTGCAGGAGGGAATGGGGAGTGAGCATTCCAATGTACCTTACAAATGGCCAATAATAATATCTTGTATCTTGTGTAACGGGGGATGGAGCGCAGGAAGCAGGAAGCAGATAGCAGGAAGCAGGAAGCAGGTAGCAGGAAGCAGGAAGCAGGTAGCCGGAAGCCGGAAGCCGGAAGCCGGAAGCCGGTAGCCGGTAGCCGGAAGCCGGTAGCCGGTAGCAGGTAGCTGGCGTCTTTCTGGTGTTTGTCCCGTGTCCTGTGAAGAGGCCATGCTAATGAAGCCACATCAAGCAGCTGTTTGGGTGACCGGAGCAAGAGAAGCTGTTCCCATGCTCCTCTGTTTGGGTCTAAATACTCTGAGGATCAAAGAGCGCCGGGATCCTCCTCACAGACAGGCCCAGACAGGACCTCCTCCATTCTCTCAGCTGTCAACTCACTTCCTCTCTGCTCAGGATTCTTTCTCTCTTTCTCTCTTTCTTTCTTATTTTTCCTTTTTTCTTGTGTTCTTTCTTTCTTCTTCTTTCTTTGCGTTCTTTTTATATTTAGCTTGCATTGTTTCACTGTCTTTCTTCTCTCTCTGTCTCTCCTGCATCCTGATCTCCCTGGAGACCAGAGGAGAGGAAGTATCAACAGTCGAGGCTCGTCTTACGCCCTCACATCAATCTGAAACCCAACCCGTCTGCTGGGAGTCCACAGCTAGGCCCTCACCACCAGTCAGGTAGCAGGAATGGACATTCATATATTTAATACAAAGATATATTTAAGATATATTTAAATATCTCAAAATATGTTTTGTCTGTGGAGAAAAAGGCAACAAAATGACGGCTCACTGAGGATCTAGATGTGGATTTGATAGGTAGGAGGATCCACTCACAGTCACCACTCACAACTGTTTGATTAGTCATGTCAATAATGCTTCAATGGCTTTGAGTCGTGGTCCTGCAGCCTAACGATGATGAAGATGATGGTGATGATGATGATGAAGATGATGGTGATGGTGATGATGATGATGATGGTGATGATGGTGATGATGATGATGGTGATGATGATGATGATGATGATGGTGATGGTGATGGTGATGATGATGATGATGATGGTGATGATGATGATGATGATGATGATGATGATGGTGATGATGATGTGATGGTGATGATGATGATGATGATGATGATGATGATGATGATGATGATGATGATGATGATGATGATGATGATGATGATGATGATGATGATGATGATGATGATGATGATGATGATGATGGTGATGGTGATGATGATGATGATGATGATGATGATGATGATGATGATGATGATGATGATGATGATGATGATGATGATGGTGATGATGATGATGGTGATGATGGTGATGATGATGATGATGATGATGATGATGATGATGATGATGATGATGATGATGATGATGATGATGATGGTGGTGATGATGATGATGTGATGATGGTGATGATGATGATGATGATGATGATGATGATGGTGATGATGATGGTGATGATGATGATGATGATGATGATGATGATGATGATGATGATGATGATGATGATGATGATGGTGGTGATGATGATGATGATGATGATGGTGATGATGATGATGATGATGATGATGATGATGATGGTGATGATGATGTGATGATGATGATGATGATGATGATGATGATGATGATGGTGATGATGATGATGATGGTGATGATGATGGTGATGATGATGATGATGATGATGGTGATGATGATGATGATGATGATGATGATGGAGCCTTCCGCCCAAACTATTCAACTGCAGCATATGTGTGTGATGATGTGTACGGTAGTATTTCTGCATAAACCCTTGTATAATCTTCTCTCTCGCACACACACACACACACACACACACACACACACACACACACACACACACACACATATTTATATACAGACATACAGACATACACACACAAACACATACTATTGGGTAAACACACCTCATACACACACAGTGTGCTCAGTGCCCTTGAGCAAGGCACCAGACCCCTCCCCTGCTCCCCTGTATGTACAAAAGCTTCCCACTGCTCCTCATACTAGGATGAGTTAAATGCAGAGGAACTCATGTCACTGTTTGAACATGAGACCAATAAAGAGGATTCAATCCTTTAGATTTATTAACTTTCCCCGATGTAATTCTTAAAATATGTTTGATGAAATTGTATGCTGATTACTTCTATTAGTTCTATTAGTTCTATTAGTTCTATTAGTTCTATTGGTGGCGTGTTCTGCGGTCAGAGTGTGGTGTGTTTCCCCTCGTCTCTCCTGAGTGGTTCCTCTTCACCTTCTGGTATATGACTCCTCACCATGTCAACAGGTCCTGTGTGTGTGTGCATGTGTGTGTGTGTGTGTGTTTGTGTGTGTGTGTGTGTGTGTGTGTGTTTGTTGTGCCCCCGCGCTCTAAGTGATCCCAGGTGATCCCGATCTACTTAAGGCCCACGAAGACCGACGTCGGGGCTTGACCATCGCGCACCTTACTGAGAACCTTATGGCTCCACCCCCCCGCTCCAAGGAGCCTCTCCGCCTTCCACCCTCTGGACCATCTCCCCGCGTCGACTACCCCACCTAACCTATCCTACCTTGTTGAGTCTTTGTGTATTTTCCGTTGTTTAGGTTGTCCTGTGTCTCTTCTTCTGGGTTCTCTGGCACATTTGGCTGGCCGGTCTCGTTGGGTCCTAACAGTGTTGACATGTAGCAGGCCAGTGTTTTGCAGTTGAGGCATGCTCTGATAATAGTGCACAAACACACACAAACAAACACACACACACACACCCATGATCATCACCTGTTCACCTGCTTTTCAGCTGGTTCCTTGTTGTCTATCATCACTGTGAGTGGCTGAGACAAAACGGTCGGGCCTTCACTGACCAATCAACACCCTCGTCCTCACACATGGACACACGGCTGTTTCAACACATTCAAGTGTTGTCTCTCACTGTTGACAACCATCTTAATGTCTTCCCTGGTGGTGGAACGCGGTACTGACCCCCAGCGTACCTCACTCTTTGGGTGAAGTGTGCCTGTCGACATCGGCTGAAAAGTGAGATATTTCAACCATCTTATGGAAGCCTTGATATGTATATATATCCAGGTATGATAAGGTGCAGGTAAAGTAAACAGCAGTAGCTTGAGCTGTGACAGCAGGGACCAGGACCAGGACCAGGACCAGGACCGAGTCTTCACAGTAAACACGACAGGCAGACGCTTTGCTTAATACGGGAATTGCTGAAAACGGTTCCAAAAATACTTTGGGTGGAGAAAGTTATTTAAATATATACTACATACATACTTTGGTCTGACTTTAACACTTAACCAGTCAGACACCCCCCCCCCCTCCCCCATGGGCTCAAGCATCTTTCTGCTGAGGCTGCACAAGCCAAGCAGACTTTTCTTCACTGCGCGGCTATTCCTGCAACATTGGACCAGGAACACTAAAGATTAGTCTCTATTGGCGCCAAGGGGGAGCTAGCAGGAAGAGCTACGTGCTCCACCGTCATTCTGCTTCATAGTTTGGTTGAGACGCTGCAATTACTGGGAACACTGACATAATTCACAGATTACCCTCCGAACACGACTGCTACTCTGAGGTCAGGTTCACTGAGGGGACCGCCAAGGTGCTAGAAAGCTCTTCAGCGTCGTAGTGAATGAACGGATGGATGATATGAATGGATGAAAGGATGAAATGATGGGTGGGATAATATGGATAGGATGGATAGGTGAGTGGATGGATTCGTGGTTGGTTGGGTGGATGGATTTATGAAATGATAGATTTGCACTTTATCTATATTCTATAAGTTATCTATCGGAGCCAGGCTGATAGATAACTGAAGACTCAAGTTAACAGTTTGTTAACCTTCCCAACCTCTTTCTCTTGGTTTTGCTTTCATAAGGTGGTCTGGCCGATGGTCTGGCTCATAAACCAGTAATTAAGGAGCTCAGTCCTCAGGTGACTGAGAGCCCTCAGGTCCCTGTTCACACACACAGCCCAACACAAACACACACCACTCGGAAACACACAACCCCATCCCCGCTCTGGGGTCGGCCAGGTGTGACTGATGGCCAGGTCGTCATAGCAACCATCAATCAACCGACAGGTAGAATGTAAACACCGGGACGAGAGCAGAGCAGGAAAAGAGACCAGAGAGAGACCAGAGAGACCAGAGAGAGACCAGAGAGAGAAGGATCAACTATAAAGGAACAGTATTCAGC
>CM051014.1:26958877-26981377 GCA_027704905.1 Muraenolepis orangiensis | reverse complement strand
GGAGGCTGGTGAGGGCAGGGGGAGGCTGGTGAGGGCAGGGGAGCTGGGGGCAGGGAGCTGGGGAGGGCAGAGGGAGGCTGGTTTGGGTGAGGACAGGGGGAGGCTGGTGAGGGCAGGGGGAGGCTGGTGAGGGTGAGGGCAGAGGGAGGCTGGTGAGGGCAGGGGAGGCTGGTGAGGGCAGGGGGAGGCTGGTGAGGGTGAGGGCAGAGGGAGGCTGGTGAGGGCAGGGGGAGGCTGGTGAGGGCAGGGGGAGGCTGGTGAGGGCAGGGGGAGGCTGGGGAGGGCAGAGGGAGGCTGGTTTGGGTGAGGACAGGGGGAGGCTGGTGAGGGTGAGGGCAGAGGGAGGCTGGTGAGGGCAGGGGGAGGCTGGTGAGGGCAGGGGGAGGCTGGGGAGGGCAGGGGGAGGCTGGGGAGGGCAGAGGGAGGCTGGTTTGGGTGAGGACAGGGGGAGGCTGGTGAGGGCAGGTGGAGGCTGGGTCTGCAAGGCCGTAGGCTGAGGAGAGAGAGGAGGGTGCAGTCTATTCTGTTGGCACTGTTCATCATATCCACCTGCACAGCAGAGGAGGAACACAGTAAGGGATTCACCGTGAACCGTGTAGACCGTGAACCACCTAGAGGCCGTTAGAGGAACTACATGCTGGTATCTACTGTGAACCACCTAGAGGCCGTAAGAGGAACTACATGCTAGTCTCTACCATGAACCACCTAGAGGCCGTTTACTGTATAGTATTGTTGAGTATAGCAAAGTATTGTATAGTATTGTTACAGAAAATTCATACTGCGGGAAAGGATTGGGAGTATTCATTGTACTTGGCAAATGGAGAATAAAATATCTTGAATCTTGAGGTACTCCACAGAGCAGGGGGAGGCTGGTGAGGGTGAGGGCAGAGGGAGGCTGGTGAGGGCAGGGGGAGGCTGGTGAGGGCAGGGGGAGGCTGGGGAGGGCAGGGGGAGGCTGGGGAGGGCAGAGGGAGGCTGGTTTGGGTGAGGACAGGGGGAGGCTGGTGAGGGCAGGGGGAGGCTGGTGAGGGTGAGGGCAGAGGGAGGCTGGTGAGGGCAGGGGGAGGCTGGTGAGGGCAGGGGGAGGCTGGTGAGGGTGAGGGCAGAGGGAGGCTGGTGAGGGCAGGGGGAGGCTGGTGAGGGCAGGGGGAGGCTGGTGAGGGCAGGGGGAGGCTGGGGAGGGCAGAGGGAGGCTGGTTTGGGTGAGGACAGGGGGAGGCTGGTGAGGGTGAGGGCAGAGGGAGGCTGGTGAGGGCAGGGGGAGGCTGGTGAGGGCAGGGGGAGGCTGGGGAGGGCAGGGGGAGGCTGGGGAGGGCAGAGGGAGGCTGGTTTGGGTGAGGACAGGGGGAGGCTGGTGAGGGCAGGTGGAGGCTGGGTCTGCAAGGCCGTAGGCTGAGGAGAGAGAGGAGGGTGCAGTCTATTCTGTTGGCACTGTTCATCATATCCACCTGCACAGCAGAGGAGGAACACAGTAAGGGATTCACCGTGAACCGTGTAGACCGTGAACCACCTAGAGGCCGTTAGAGGAACTACATGCTGGTATCTACTGTGAACCACCTAGAGGCCGTAAGAGGAACTACATGCTAGTCTCTACCATGAACCACCTAGAGGCCGTAAGAGGAACTACATGCTAGTCTCTACAGTGAACCACCTAGAGGCCGTTAGAGGAACTACATGCTAGTCTCTTCCGTGAACCACCTAGAGGCCGTAAGAGGAACGACATGTTAGTCTCTACCGTGAACCACCTAGAGGCCGTAAGAGGAACTACATGCTAGTCCCTACCGTGAACCACCTAGAGGCCGTAAGAGGAACTACATGCTGGTCTCTATAGTGAACCACCTAGAGGCCGTTAGAGGAACTACATGCTAGTCTCTACTGTGAACCGCCTAGAGGCCGTAAGAGGAACTACATGCTAGTCCCTACCGTGAACCACCTAGAGGCCGTAAGAGGAACTACATGCTGGTCTCTATAGTGAACCACCTAGAGGCCGTTAGAGGAACTACATGCTAGTCTCTACTGTGAACCGCCTAGAGGCCGTAAGAGGAACTACATGCTAGTCCCTACCGTGAACCACCTAGAGGCCGTAAGAGGAACTACATGCTAGTCTCTACTGTGAACCGCCTAGAGGCCGTAAGAGGAACTACATGCTAGTCTCTACCGTGAACCACCTAGAGGCCGTTAGAGGAACTACATGCTAGTCCCTACTGTGAATCGCATAACGTAACAGTGAGACCAACATGACAGGAGACTGGCTAAACATGGTCTGGCTGAACATGTCCAGGTACACCCCTGGGGGTTTGAAAAGCATCACATGCTGACCAGGTGGTCAAGCACTTGAGGGGAGGCGGCGACGATGGTTTGATTACAGACCGTATTGTCCTTTATCCATCTCTCAGTCGCAGCCGACAACATGAACTACTCCCCAGACGGAGTCACACCACGTGGCGTTAGCGTACCCTCTAGCCGCCGCGAAAAGAACCCGACTTTGGAGCACAGTTAAATGGTCAACCTGGTGGAGATACACTGGATTTTACTCCTAGGATTATGTTTTTTTTCTGGATTAGGCCATTATTTTAGTAACAGTGACAAAAAAGCAAAGCGTACTATGTTGAAGAGGGGGGGGGGGGGGGGCTCTCTGACTATTTCGTTTTCCACTCATCTTATTGTGAGTTCTTATTTAAAGAACTAACTAGTTGGGTCCAGAACATTAATTCTCTGACCAATCTCTGGCTGATATGTTTTGATGATTGATTAGATTTTTATGGACCAAATCTAAATGGCTGCTGGGGCCATCTTGAAAGATTTACTTTGGAACCAGAGCAGAACTAACTACAATCATGTATGACGACATGGTTCATGTAAGTCGACCACGAGGATTCTGATTCAGAAATACAAGATGGCCACCATCCAGTAGAGTGAAAACTTTTCTAGGTCAGATGTTGTTCAGTAGATTTGACTTTTTAAGCTGTATTTGATCATGTATTCTGGTAGATCATGACATTACCTTTCAAATGATGTATAATACACCAAGGGTTAAAGAAATATAACTTGGTTGGCACAAGACTGGGGCCTTATTATTCTATTTCACTTTTCGCTTTTCACATTTTTCCTTAATATTATTTCTTAATATATTATTACTGCCAATTTGCACTATACGTATTGTTGTGTATTGTATATACCTACGTATTACTGTAATAATACTGTAAATTGTGCAATTCATCTACTCATCTATCAATACACTTAGATTCATTTTAGTTATTTTAGTTATATTTTGTTTATACTAGTTTTATTTAGTTTGTTGTTATTTTGTTTTTAGCTTAGGTATTAGTATATTTGTGTGTGCATTTATTCCCCCTGTGTCAACTGTTGCACCTTAATTTCCCTCGGGATTAATAAAGTTTCTTGAATCTTGAATCTTATTCAACTCCAACCGCTCATCCAGAAGCTCTCTCTCCGATCTGTAGATCTGCTAGAACCCGACAGGACGGCCATCAGCAGAAGATCCACATGCATGGGGGGGGGGGGGGTGTTAATGACAATGATGATGTTAATTACATGTTAATGACATGTAAATGGAGATCTGGCGGCTCGTTGGTGTGGGTTTGTGTGTTTATTCTATTGAACTCTTTCCACACTAAGACAAACAAATAACTATTAATACACGGTTCTGACGGGTATGAATATTCAGCGTCGCAAGTGGTTTGAGAGAACGCGAAGGCGGTCTGTGGTGGTGTCTTTAGTGTTGAACCTCCTGGCTTCTGACTGGATCGTTCTACAGGCTGGTTTATAAACCATTAGTCTGAACAAGTGATGCATAGTGCAGCTCAGGCCTGACAGCTGGTGCTGAGGTCGGCCAGAGCCTCCTACTCCGGTGGAATTAAACGGTCATACACCCACGGTCTGGACCCACAAGGCGATAGAAACATTACATCAAGTCTCACTGTTGCTCCCCCATTCCAGTTGGTAAAGTTGTAGAGCTATTTATTTAGACATGGTTAACAACACCAAACACTACATTTGGTTCTCGATTGGTCATGGTAGACACACTATTACTAGAACACTGCCCTCTGCTGGCTGATTGGTGTTTTCTACCAACAGATTCTTGTGAGTTACAAATTCCACAGCCAGGTGCCATAGGGCTAACTACTACTACACTACAAACTCTAATAAAGTAGTAAACTTGTGTTAATGGTGCCAACTCCTCTTTATACAACAGAAACAATACAAGAAACACTCAGTTTTGTCAGTTGTCACATTTATCCGACAACTCTGACATTGTTACAGAATAAGAAAGCAGGATTCATATAAAACATTTCATTGGTTCTCTCTTCTGTAGTTGAGGAGTCCTGTTGTGGTTCGGTCTCCAAACAAGACGGTCATCAGAGAACGTGATGGGACACCCGTCTCCACCGTCAGCGTCTGGTCAGACTGCTGGGGTTATGTCCATGTATGGCTGACAGATGTGTGTGTGTATGTGCAGGTTTGTGTGTGTGTGTGTGTGTGTGTGTGTGTGTGTGTGTATGTGCAGGTTTTTGTGTGTGTGTGCATATGTGTGTATGTGTGCATGTGTGAGTGTGTGTGCATGTGTGTGTGTGGTCTTGTTACGTGGAGGTCTGTGTTAAGGCCTGAGAGAAGTCCAGTGAGGTTTCATCCTCAGCAACAGACAGAACTTTGTCCACCTGTTCCTTCAGCTCTTGGTCCAACAGGGATGGTCCTATCGTGAAGTAATCCTGAAACACAGACCATCTCCACGTGTCAGTCTGAGGGCCCTCCTCTCCACCACTGACCAGGGGCTCTGAGGAGCCAGAGGCTTAGTCATTTACCAGTTTAATTAAGCAGTAGGTTGTATGTTTTTTAAATCAACTTTTTGTTAATAATGAATAAATGTCAATTAATTATCTCACAGTAGCAGTGCCACTGCGTGAACCTGCCGGGGAAAAAATAATAAACACAATTATTGTGAATGGATTCAGTCTTGCTGATTGGCTTCTTGTCAGAGTTCTCTAAAGGCACTGGGTTCACAGTGAGGCGTGTCTCCCCTAGGGGGCGCCCCACTGGGTTCACAGTGAGGCGTGTCTCCCCTAGGGGGCGCCCCACTGGGTTCACAGTGAGGCGTGTCTCCCCTAGGGGGCGCCAGACGCTCTCAAGGGACGCCCAGGAAGAGGAACATTTAATCTGCTTCTTGTCTGAATATTTTAATAGGATTGTCACCGTTCAGCGAGTGTGAACTAGAACTGGGTTGAAATTCATTCAAAGGTTTTATAGTGAAGGTACCTGGAGCCACAAGTCATCACAAGGGAGAGATGATGAGAGACAGACATGAAACAAGTGAGCGAGAGACCGAGGAGAAGGTGCACAGCTCCAGCTTACCCTCTTCTTGGTGGTGGGTGCGCCCACAGGAGGGTTAAAGGTCATGTCTTTGAAACTGTAGTCCTCAAACAGCTGCCCCGGGGACCTGGGCAGACAGACACGTTCAGCCACAGACTTACAGTGAATTCAGACTCATTGACCGTGATGATGTTACGGCAGAGAGGTGACATGATGTCAGGGTTCCGAGTGCGTACCTCCTGCTCAGGTTGACCCCGAGGGCCCCGGAGCCCTCGCTGGGGGCCCCCAGGCTCAGGTGGGAAGCAAACTTCCTGACGATAGGCTGGTAGTGACGCTGGAGACAGAGAGAACATCCTGGTGTCACTGAGAGGTGCTGCCATGCTTTAGCTTTTAAAAAATATTTTTATATAAGATTTGTTTTTAATATAGCCCGTTATATTTCCTTCTTAATAAATTGTAAGAAAATATCACGGTCTGTGACATGTCACTATGGACGAGTTCCAGCTGGTTTGTGGGCACCAGTGTGTGTGTGTACCATGAGTGTGTGGAGCTCCCACAGACTGGTGTTCTGAGGGTTGCAGTACTCCGGTTCATCGAGCTCAGGGAGGTACACCCCGCTGCCCTGCCCGTCGCTGTCCAGCAGGAGGTCACACTTAGGGAAGGCCTGGGGAACACACACACACACACACACACACACACACACACACACACACACACACACACACACACACCACACACACACACACACACACACACACACACACACACACACACACACACACACACACACACACACACACACACACACACACACACACACACACACACACACACACACACACACACACACACACACACACACACACACACACACACACACACGGGTTATGGTTCCTCATTAAAATAGTTAAACCTGCAGATTAGATTTGATTCTAATGTGTTGTCATTTCACAGCACAAGTTCAGTACAGAGGAAATAATAGTCATCCAACCAGAGTGTAAATATAACAGTGAAGACCATGTTAATATATAACTTACAGTGGTTAAATGAGATGTAAAGACGTCTACTAGGTATAAAAACAGGTATAAAATAAGTTATAGAATAGGAATGAGATATGTGCAGAATTAAAGGTATATATATCTATCTATCTATATCTATCTATCTATAGATATATCTATCTATATCTATAGATAGATATCTATAGATATATATACACACAGGTTAGTCTACAGGTATCTACAGGTAGGGAGCAGGGGTCTCCAAGAGGATGTTAAACCAGGAGCGTGTAAGAAGGAGCAGCCGTGCGTTGGACCCCCAGAGACGCTCTAGAACCTACGTGGATGACGTGTCGGCTGGCGGCCATGATGCCGATGCAGGCGTTGGGCAGAACGTGCAGACTGAGCGTGCTCAGACGCTTGACGAACGCCATCGCCCTCTGCAGGGTCACCTGCTTCCTGCGCTTGGTCAGCATCACGTCCAGGCACTGCAGCACGATGATGATGTCATCATTTGGCGCCCCTAAGGAGGTGGAGGTAGAGAGTCAAGCCAAGTTTATTGTCACTTCACAGTTTACACAAGTATAAAGCAGTGAGTGAAAATATTATGTGAATACCCGACGACAGACAGCAGTTATAAAAATAAGATAAAAAATAGAATAGAATAAAAGAAGTAAAAAAAAGTACAAAATTGTATAAAGTTAAATATATAAAAGTAAAAATGCAATTTATAAAATGCAATATATCGGCACAGAAAAAGAGGAGAAGAAGAAAGGAAGGGAATACAGACTATACATCATTTCAGTTTAACTTAGGCACTAAAGGCCAGTCACCTGCATGGAGGCTCATGAGGGTTTTGTAGAGGTGGTTGTAGAACTTGAGCGGGTCGATGTTGAGGACATCCCCTGAGAGAGAAACACATGATCAGCGCTCTACCAACAGACTTCAACACATTAAGCTGCAAGGGGCCCTCACTTTGGGCTTCTTCTCAACTTGGTTGACAGCAGAATCTTTGCCATTTCAATCATTTATGTAAAACACATTTGTGGATAACCTCAAAGCAGCAGCAGGCAATGAAATCATGAAGGACCACATTCTGCCTCCATTTCTAAATGGTGTTAAACGCTCACCTTGTCCAGAGAGGATGTTGAAGGCGGTCTGTATGCAGTGGAGGCTCTCTCGATTGGTCAGATCCTACAGAGTGACAATCACCAATAGGACAATATCAGCCAATAGGAATACTGAGCTGGACGACCACATGCAAGGGCGGAGTTTTAACGCTGGGTCAGTGGCTAATTGGTATAATACATTATTTTTTTTTAATGCAGCAGTTGCCTAGATACAAAAATAATAATCTCACTCACACACACACACACACACACACACACACACACACACACACACACACACACACACACACACACACACACACACACACACACACACACACACACACACACACACACACACACACACACACACACACACACACACACACACACCACACACACACACACACACACACACACACACACACACACACACACACACACACACACACACACACACACCTCTTTCCTCCACGGAGACTTGACCCACATACTGTACATGAGTACAGAGGGGAGAGCCTGAGAGGAGCTTCTTCACAGAGGTCCTCTAAAGCAGTATGTAGAACCTTCTTATGGGTCATAGAGAGAAGGTCTCAGATGGAGCGCGTCCTAGAGGTGGTGAAGCTCAGTGGACAAAGAGGTTTAAGCTACAGGCTCAGAGTCAGCATACATGCTCCGTGATGGATAAGGACAGTACAAGGGCGGCAGAGCGGTCGCCTCACAACCGGAAGGTAGCTGGTTCCATCCCCGGCTCCTCCTAGCAACAAAACATAACTGTGGAGGTGTCCTTGAGGTGTCCTCCCCGCTGTATTAATAGCTGACCGCTGCTCCTAATACCAGAATGGTTAAATGCTGAGAAACTCCTTTCGCTGTACTGTACACTGAGAAATTTGAATAATTAATTAGTTATTATTATGAAGCAACTTTTTGGAAATTAGTTTTTCTGGGAAAATACGACATTTATCTCAAGGAACACCCCTCTCTGCATAGAAAAGAGCAAGAATACACCAATGTGTATCCAGAGAAGGTAGAGGCTCTTTACTCTCTTACCAAACACCCTACCATCATCACAACCATCCCACGCATTATGAAGGCCACCTTCACTACTCAAGTCCAGGAATCGGCAATGTTCTCTGTCTAGATTGATACCACACAGGACACCACAGATGTCAAGATCAGTGCTCAGTCGTCATAAGATATGTGACATTATTCATGAGAGACTTGTTGCTGTAATTAAATGTGAGGCCTCCACTGGGCAGAACTTGTGAAGTGCTGCCCAACATGAACCTGACTGAAGTGCTTCGGAAATTCAACAGGGCCTCAAACATGAAGGGCCGATGTAAAGCTTCTCCACACCAGGTCCATGTGTGGTGCTACGCACACATCCTCAACCTCCTGAGGCAGACATTAGTCTAGCACGTGGCTCTCTTTAGTCTCTGATAAGCAACTCTGATGTTTTTAAGAGTTTTTAAGAGTCCGGAGGAGGACCATTGGGAGAAGAGGAGCAGGGACCCTAGACAGACATCTGGCTCCCATTGGAGAGGCCCGCTGGTGGGCAAAAGGCCGTGCTTTGACAAAGGTATTTGGAGCTTTTGGAAAGCCAGATGGGGCCCCGTTTGTTGTGGGCCCCTTCACACCCGTTCAACCAGTCAAGATGGACAGAACATCCACACCGCTGCACGGGTCAATGCACGTGACTGCATTGCACAGCTGCTTAATACTCACAGCTCAGCTCTTCCTGAAATGTTCAGGTCACTTCACCAGTTTCAAATCAGACAAGTGGAATGGACATCTCACAGCTCATCGGAGGATTGTGTGTGTAGAAACACAGCTTAAAGGAATGGCCAGAGATTTTCAGAAAGTGACAGCAAAAACCTTCACCCGGGTAGCATCAGTATGTAGTAGTAGTAGTATACATATATTATATATTATATACTGTGCTTCTCCTGGGGCAGCACTCAAAGATCTGAGCAAATGTTTGCTGCCATTTGATGACAGAGTAACAGTCCCCAGTCCAGCAGGACAGGTGAAGGTAGAGGACGAGAGGATTAGGGAGGATTAGGGAGGATTAGGGACGCTCCCAATCAGGGGTTTTGGGCCGATTACCGATTGCCAAAATCAGAATCTGCCGATACCCGATCACACAGTGGGCGGGGGCTATGGGGATCTTGCATTTAAAGTTTAGATTGTGTAGCATTATATATTTAATTACCATTTAGAGCAATAAAAGTAACTTTTCTGAAATGTATCGCAGAATTAGAATTATAAAGTATTATCAATAAATAACCATTATATTATTTACTGATCAAATCAACCAATAACAATATTTTCTAGCCTTTACAACAAGAGCCAGAATCCTCTCACCCCCCCCCCCCGTTTGAATAGTGATTGAATAATTGGATTGTAAATGTTGGATTCATTGCACATGATCAGCCCAGTGCCAATGCTCTTCTAACTAAATACTAAAGTAGTTAGTATTATCTTTAGTAGTATCTTTATATCCAGAGGTGCCTTTGGGTGATGTTGCCATCTAGTGGCCACTCTGTGATGTGCACTGTAACTGCAGTAAGTACCAGGGTGGGCTTTGCCTACATTCAATTCTTTGTTAAATCAGAACTTTACTACATACAAAATGTATTCATATTTGCTGCACCTAAAATCAAATGTTATTTGATGACAATTAATGAGAGTGAGGACTTTACTCAATTGATGGTAAAGCAGGTCTCTCTCTCTCTTTGTGAGGGCTGATAGATGACCATCTGTTGAGGACTACAGTAGATTGTTCAGACCTTGCAGATTACAATTATTAAGAGTCCACCAGAAAAAAACCACATTTGTTTAATGCAATGTCATAGTGACAAGTTAGTTAGCAGACTACTTTTTGCACAATGAAATGTGACAAATGTCTAGTTCTGTAGCTGTGAATCAATGTACCCTCTGAATGGGTCCACTCAGCAGAAACTGTTCCTCTGGAGGTTTAATTGTGAAGTGTCTAGCCTGGCAAATTGGCGGGTCAAATTTAATTGCATCAATGATCTGTTAAAATCACAGATAACTGATTTTACTCTACAAGTAATCTTATCTTGCTGAAGACCCTGACATCTCTAAGGATCAAGGAGGTAGACCTGAAGAGAGACACGGAGGACACGGCGCCCAAGAAGAGGTTCATGAACAACCATGAGAAGAAGACCAGCCTCTCCAGGATGAAAGGGAAGGTGGGTCGCTGTCCCATGCAGGGTTCATGGAGGGTTTAACCAAGGGGGTTCAGCAATCTTATCTTAAGTGTTTTTATACCTAGTAGACTGTCTTTTAGCAACTGTAAACTGTTCATTATATATCACTATGCACTTTTTCACGCTGGTTAGATGACAAATTATTTTCGCTCTACTGTACTTTGCTGTGAAATGACAATACATTAGAATAACATACATATACACAATAATCATTTTGTTGTAGGCTAGTTGGTGATATGTAAACTCAAAAACTAATAATATCAGTGTTTTTAAGGGAAATATGACATTGAAGACATTGAAATGCATACTTCTGCAATAAATCAGAAATACTCATCATCAGCCCAAACTGCCTCACCCGGTCCGCCCAGACCTTCTCTCTCACCATTGATGGTTCCAGTGTCACCCCCTCCACCCATGTCCCCACCCATGGCACCATCCTCGACACCACCCTCTCATTCCTACCGCACGTCAACCACATCACCAAAACGGCCTTCTTTCACCTCCAGAACATTGTCCCCCTCCGTCCCTCCCTGTCCCTTCCAGCTGCTGAAACCCTCATCCATGACCTCAAAACCTCAAGACTCTGCAACAGCATCCTCTCTACGGCTCACCAAACAAAATCCTCAATAAACTCCAATACGTCCAGAACTCCACTGCCCGTCTGCTCACCTCCACCGGTCGCCGAGATCCCATCCCCCCTGTCCTCCACAACCTCCACTGGCTACCGGTTAAACACGGGATCGACTTCAGAATACTACTCATCACCTACACAACTATCAGGCTGATATATAGCTGACTATGGTCCCCAGGACCTGTCGCTTCAGACCTGGGACGACAGGGCCATTTCAGTGTCTGCCCCCTCCCTCTGGAACGCCCTCCGCATCCACGTCCTTCAAACAACCACCCTACCGTCCTTCAAACAACCACCCTACTATCCTTCAAACAACCACCCTACCATCCTTCAAACAACCACCCTACCATCCTTCAAACAACCACCCTACCATCCTTCAAACAACCACCCTACCCTCCTTCAAACAACCACCCTACCATCCTTCAAACAACCACCCTACCATCCTTCAAACAACCACCCTACCATCCTTCAAACAACCACCCTACCATCCTTCAAACAACCACCCTACCATCCTTCAAACAACCACCCTACCATCCTTCAAACAACCACCCTACCATCCTTCAAACAACCACTCTACTATCCTTCAAACAACCACCCTACCATCCTTCAAACAACCACCCTACCATCCTTCAAACAACCACCCTACCATCCTTCAAACAACCACCCTACCACCCTTCAAACAACCACCCTACTATCCTTCAAACAACCATCCTACCATCCATGTTATTCTGTCTTATTTTAATCTGTATAACTATTAAATGATTTGAATGTACGTTAAGTGCTGACTGGGAGCACGGCGCTGAACTCACCCCCGACCGGATCAGGTTCTGCAGTACATTCAGCAGGTCGTCGAAAAACTCCAAATTGATCAGATGAGCAAACCTGAAGACAAATTGATCCTCATTAAAGGGACATGCATGCAAAACATAGCAATATATCCATCAATTATTCAACTTCATTTAGGCTAGTTTATGGAAAGAGATTTGTCCCATAAATGATTAATACTTTACACAAATACCTATAATATATATATGTATAATCTTATATTGGCTTGGGAAGTTTTAAAGGATAATCTAAAGCGGAGATGGCGCGAGCAAAAGTTGACTCCTATTCTATTGTTAAAGTGACTCCTATTCTATTGTTAATGTGACTCCTATTCTATTGTTGAGGTGACTCCTATTCTATTGTTAATGTGACTCCTATTCTATTGTTGAGGTGACTCCTATTCTATTGTTGAGGTGACTCCTATTCTATTGTTGAGGTGACTCCTATTCTATTGTTGAGGTGACTCCTATTCTATTGTTGAGGTGACTCCTATTCTATTGTTAATGTGACTCCTATTCTATTGTTGAGGTGATTCCTAATCTATTGTTGAGGTGACTCCTAATCTATTGTTAAAGTGACTCCTATTCTATTGTTGAGGTGACTCCTATTCTATTGTTGAGGTGACTCCTATTCTATTGTTGAGGTGACTCCTATTCTATTGTTGAGGTGACTCCTATTCTATTGTTGAGGTGACTCCTATTCTATTGTTGAGGTGACTCCTATTCTATTGTTAATGTGACTCCTATTCTATTGTTGAGGTGATTCCTAATCTATTGTTGAGGTGACTCCTAATCTATTGTTAAAGTGACTCCTATTCTATTGTTGAGGTGACTCCTATTCTATTGTTAAAGTGACTCCTATTCTATTGTCAAGTTGGTCCTATTCTATTGTCAAGTTGGTCCTGTTCTATTGTCAAGTTGGTCCTAGTCTATTGTCAAGTTGGTCCTAGTCTATTGTCAAGTTGGTCCTAGTCTATGGTCAAGTTGGTTCTAGTCTATGGTCAAGTTGGTTCTAGTCTATGGTCAAGTTGGTCCTAGTCTATTGTCAAGTTGGTCCTAGTCTATTGTCAAGTTGGTTCTAGTCTATTGTCAAGTTGGTCCTAGTCTATTGTTAAGTTGGTCCTAGTCTATTGTCAAGTTGGTCCTAGTCTATTGTTAAGTTGGTCCTAGTCTATTGTTAAGTTGGTCCTAGTCTATTGTTAAGTTGGTCCTAGTCTATTGTTAAGTTGGTCCTAGTCTATTGTTAAGTTGGTCCTAGTCTATGGTTAAGTTGGTCCTAGTCTATGGTTAAGTTGGTCCTAGTCTATTGTTAAGTTGGTCCTAGTCTATGGTTAAGTTGGTCCTAGTCTATTGTTAAGTTGGTCCTAGTCTATGGTTAAGTTGGTCCTAGTCTATGGTTAAGTTGGTCCTAGTCTATTGTTAAGTTGGTCCTAGTCTATGGTTAAGTTGGTCCTAGTCTATGGTTAAGTTGGTCCTAGTCTATGGTTAAGTTGGTCCTAGTCTATTGTTAAGTTGGTCCTAGTCTATGGTTAAGTTGGTCCTAGTCTATTGTTAAGTTGGTCCTAGTCTATGGTTAAGTTGGTCCTAGTCTATTGTTAAGTTGGTCCTAGTCTATGGTTAAGTTGGTCCTAGTCTATGGTTAAGTTGGTCCTGTCTTACTTGGCCAGGCCCTCCAGTACGGCGGGCAGCAGCACAGACTTCTGGGCCTTCTTGAGGATTCTGAAGTAGATGAGGAAGACGATGTTCAGCGTCTCTGTGTGCTAGGGAGGAGGGAGAGAGAGAGAGAGAGAGGGCCATGGGTTCATATAGAGGGCCATGGGTAGTAGTAGTAGTATGAGGCTATAGGAGGCAGTGGAGGAGCTCATTAGCATAGCCACACGTCTGTAGTCAGATGAGCGGTAGGAAAGCAGGAAGTAAAGACATCTAAACGTGTATTTTATGCACTATTGTTTTTTTAACTTAAATTGCACAAAAATCAAGTGTCTAAAATAATTGTATAATATTTTTGTGATTTTATTTCTGTGTTGTAGTCAGTAGTATGTAGTATTATGTAGTCAGAAGACAGGAAGGCTGAAGCGTGACGCAGGGAGAGAGCTACCAGTTTGAGCTTCTGGTCTTTGTTCTCTGAAGCCTCCGCCTCCAGCAGCTCCTTCTCCAACTTCTCCTCTGCCTTCTTCCACTGGGGGCACAACACACACTCCGTCAACAGGGTTCCTATCCCACCCAAAGACATATGCACACACACATACATGCAGTCCAAAACAGTCAACCACCCAGAGGCTAACCCAGTGGTTCCCAAACTTTTTCTGCAGGTCCAAAGATAAGAACATTGCCCCCCCCCCCCCCATGAAGACACACACTCATCCTTTGCTTGCTCACTCCTGTAGAGATTTAAAACATTACAAAAGCAATTCTAAACAGGAACAAGTCACCTTTAGTGACTTAGTCACCTTTAGTGACTTAGTCACCTTTAGTGACTTAGTCACCTTCAGTGACTTAGTCACATCATTTATATTTAGAGTTATGTCATAACTCCAGGCCCCCTTAGGGGGCGCTCCCCCCAGTTTGGGAACCCCCTTGGTTAAACCCTCCATGGGACAGCGACCCACCTTCCTTTTCATCCTGGAGAGGCTGGTCCTCTTCTCATGGTTGTTCATGAACCTCTTCTTGGGCGCCGTGTCCTCCGTGTCTCTCTTCAGGTCTACCTCCTTGATCCTTAGAGATGTCAGGGTCTTCAGCAGCTGGAATAATCATTAGAGAATAGTCACTTACTCTGTTTGTACCAAACCTGGTTCAGCCCTAGTGTGTGTGAGCGGTTCCACACTCACCTCGGGCCGGACATCGAAGTGGCGTCCCTTGATCATCCCGGAGAGGACCTTCACCGCCCCCAGGGAGGCGTAGCCCAGCTTGTCCTCCCTGAACAGAGTCCTCATGGCCTCACAGCACATCTCAGACACCTGGTCAGGAGACACACCGTTACCACACACACACACACACACACACACACACACACACACACACACACACACACACACACACACACACACACACACACACACACACACACACACACACACCACACACACACACACACACACACACACACACACACACACACACACACACACACACACACACACACACACACACACACACACACCTTCTTGGAGGAGTCATCCATGAGGGGGACCAGCACCACGATGATGTTGTTGTGGAAGTTGAAGTGAGGCAGGGCCACCAGCAGCTCACACACACAGCGGATGGCCACCTCCGCCAGGCTGCGGTACGCCTGCAGCGCCACCGCCTGGGACCGCTTCAGCTTCTTCTGCTTCCAGTCTGGAGGAGCAGTGGGGGAGGGGAGAGACAGAGAGGGGCGAGAGAGAGAGAGAGAGAGAGAGAGGGGCGAGAGAGAGAGAGAGGGGCGAGAGAGAGCGAGAGAGAGAGAGAGAGAGAGGGGCGAGGAGAGACAGAGAGGGGCGAGTAGAGACAGAGAGAGAGAGAGACAGAGAGAGAGAGAGGATGAGAGCGATGAAGAGAAAAGAGCAGAGGGAGGGAGGAAGACAGAGATGAGGGTTAGAGCGAGAGTCAGCCTGCTGATAGGCTGGCAGGACGCTCATTTACACAGCGCTTTGAAGGGTACAAGTAGGGCTGGGGGATACGGCCTAAATATTCTGCCCCAATATAGGGAATTTCATATATAAATACATCTAAAAGTACCAAGTATCTTATGGTGTGTGTGTGTGTGTGTGTGTGTGTGTGTGTGTGTGTGTGTGTGTGTGTGTGTGTGTGTGTGTGTGTGTGTGTGTGTGTGTGTGTGTGTGTGTGTGTGTGTGTGTGTGTGTGTGTGTGTGTGTGTGTGTCACCTTTGATGGTTTGCTCCAGGTTCTCCAGGTAGAACTTGTACTGACTGACGAGACCCTCCTCAAACTCCCTCAGCTGCTGGGTGTCTCTTTTCACCTGGAGAGCAAAACCAACGCACCTCAAATCACATCCTCATCATTATCAATACAGAATGGAGCCTCCTGAACTCTGACCAGAGCTTTGATTTGGTGGGATCCTGAATATTAAATCATATTAGATCACGAATAATTTAAATGAAAAATTAATTATAGTCAATCCATGGCATTATGAAGAGATGCATTAAAGGAATACTGTGCTGATGTTCCACCAGCTTTGACCAGCATTCAGTTTAGCTCATTTGTTTCTAGCAAAAGTCCACAGGTCACGGACATTTGGGCTGACATTTGACATTTAAAAGACACAAGCGAGGCTGAGAACAATAAATAACTCCATATATAGTATATATTTATGTAGAGTAAGTGGTTGGAGTTACCTTGGCGGCCTTCTCCTCCTCGGTGAGGGGTCTGATGCGGTAGGCAGGAACGATGTCCTTGAAGATCTCCATGAGGGACACCATGACCAGCTTCCTTACCGTCACCGCAACGTAGGAATCCGTCTCCACCAGCATGCTGCGAAGCTCCTTCAGCTTACGGATCTGAGCCCAGGGGAGAAGAACCACACTTAGGATCTGAGCCCAGGGGAGAAGAACCACACTTAGGATCTGAGCCCAGGGGAGAAGAACCACACTTAGGATCTGAGCCCAGGGGAGAAGAACCACACTTAGGATCTGAGCCCAGGGGAGAAGATCAACACTTAGGATCTGAGCCCAGGGGAGAAGAACCACACTTAGGATCTGAGCCCAGGGGAGAAGAACCACACTTAGGATCTGAGCCCGGGGGAGAAGAACCACACTTAGGATCTGAGCCCAGGGGAGAAGAACAACACTTAGGATCTGAGCCCAGGGGAGAAGAACCACACTTAGGATCTGAGCCCAGGGGAGAAGAACCACACTTAGGATCTGAGCCCGGGGGAGAAGAACCACACTTAGGATCTGAGCCCGGGGGAGAAGAACCACACTTAGGATCTGAGCCCGGGGGAGAAGAACCACACTTAGGATCTGAGCCCGGGGGAGAAGAACAACTCTCACAGCGTTGCGGCCAACAAATTTGGTCAAAGACTCCGGGAAATGAATCTGAATCTATGGTGAGCAGAGAGAAGGGGGGTGCTTTACGTTGTTGTTTGGGTCTGAGATGATGGCCGAGCCCAGCATGGCGATACGAAGCTTCTTCTCCGTCAGCTTCTGGATCCGGAGGGTCTCTCGCTCCTCTGCGTTGAGCGGTACGGCCTCCTCTACCTCCTCCTCTGGTGGGGAGGACACATTGCAGCCATCAATCAAGATCACCAGGGCTTCGCCTCAGCAAAATCCAGGTACATGATCCCACCGCATCAGGCAGGCAACGAGGCCTTACCACACCACTCACAACAAGGCCTTACCACACCACTCACAACGAGGCCTTACCACACCACTCACAACGAGGCCTTACCACACCACTCACAACAAGGCCTTACCACACCACTCACAACGAGGCCTTACCACACCACTCACAACAAGGCCTTACCACACCACTCACAACGAGGCCTTACCACACCACTCACAACAAGGCCTTACCACACCACTCACAACGAGGCCTTACCACACCACTCACAACAAGGCCTTACCACACCACTCACAACGAGGCCTTACCACACCACTCACAACAAGGCCTTACCACACCATTCACAACGAGGCCTTACCACACCACTCACAACGAGGCCTTACCACACCACTCACAACGAGGCCTTACCACACCACTCACAACAAGGCCTTACCACACCACTCACAACGAGGCCTTACCACACCACTCACAACGAGGCCTTACCACACCACTCACAACGAGGCCTTACCACACCACTCACAGTGAGGCACGTACCCTCCTTTCAGCAGTGACTCATACTTTATACAGTGATGGTTTATGAAGAGTCCACAGCAGTCCATACCGTTCTCTGAGAGTTCCATTTCACCATCCTCTTCCTCCTCTTCCTCCTTTTGGACAACTTCAAAGACACAAGAGGTAGAAACATCTCATCCATCAGACACACAACATAAAACACAAGCCCTCCGGGGGGGAGGGCGATGGCCGTCTGAATGTGTTGTTCATGTAATCCAGTCTGTTCTCCCCTGAAGCCCAGCTGGTACCACACTGGGTTGGGCTTCATGTCTGGTAGCACTATTTATTTATCCTAATTGTACGATGTTGAGCTAGTAAATCTGATGCTGTAGTAACGCTGTAGTAACCCTGTAGTAACAGCGTAGTAACGCTGGGATCACAACATAAGTTACCAACCAGTTACAACCAACCAACAGCCCTGGACGGCCCAGCGGTGGGTCCCCCTCACCTGGCTCCTCCGCCCTCACCTGGCTCCTCCTCCCCTCACCTGGCTCCTCCTCCCCTCACCTGGCTCCTCCTCCCCTCACCTGGCTTCTCCATGCTCTGAGGGATGATGCGGCTCTTGTCCTTGATGGGCAGCAGGTGGATGACCTCCTTCTGCTCCTCCTTCCTCATCTTCCTGGGAACCTTCTCGTAGCTCTCCATGCTCCGGCCGCCCTTCCTCTTCTGGCTGTGGACCGGCTCACTGCCAGACAACAAGGGGTTAAACCGTCGCTAGGCAACAACGCCAAAGAGTCAGTACAGAAAGTACCAACAAGGAAACAGAACGTGGGGAGGAGGAAGTGTTTCTGTACAAGCCAAGGATGTCCTCCAACCCTGTCTTAGACAGGACACTCAGACCTTCCACCACTGACTGAATAACAAGGAGGGGCAGGGGCCGGCGAGCGTTACCTTGACGACAGGTCCCTGGTGATGAAGGAGGCCTTTCGAGCCATGGCCTTAATCTGCTCCAGGTCTTCCTCCTCCATCATGTCTGTAGGAAGGCTCTCCAGAAACTCCTCATCCTCATCCTCCGCCTCCTGCTCCTCCTCTGTCGTCACACATTGACACGTGTATTATTATCATCATCATCATCTCTCCACTGAGAGTTAGTTTCCTGGACCCTGAGCGGTCCTCACTCACCTGGTGTCTTCTTGTAGACCTCCAGCGGCCTCGCCGTGCGGATGGAGACGTCCTTCAGCGCCGACCGCAGCTTCTTCTTCTCTTTCTTCTGTTTCTTGTCGACGTTCTCCTGCTTGAAGCGACGGTTCTTCGTCTTGTTGTCGATTTTCAAGCTGCTGGTCTTCAGGAGACGCCGAAAGGTCGGCTTCCTCTTCTTTGACCTCGGCTTGGGGAAAGAACCGACACACACACACACGGGTCATGACTGGACCTTCATACACGGAGCATCTCCACGGTCTTTAGAGCCGTCCTAGCAGCACATAGCTCCTCTGTGAAGGGATTTAAAACATGCATTCGATTAAACGGCCCGTTAGCACAATGTGCTCTTTAGTAAACATAGCAGTTTAATATTCATAGAAGTTTTAAAAGGACACGACCCCCCAAAAGCGTAGATCGATTAGATCGTCTTTAGAGAGAGAAACGTCAACATTGTAAACGCTAAATTAGTATTCAGAATGCAACCATGAAGACACAACTTGTTCTTGTTCGTCATGTTTCTCACGACTAAATGAGGATAACTCACCGGCCCCATGGTGAGGATGGACTATCCGCTCTGTGACTATCAAATGATACTCAATGTGTATATATCATATATTAGGGATATATGATATATAGTATACAAACTAGCCAGGAGCTCTCTCTGCAGTTGACAACACACGTGTGATCCTGAGCGAACCGGTGGTAAACAGAAGTCTGGTATGAATCGCACACAGCGCCGCCTAGAGGTCGGGCGGCGAAGTGGTCGGACCTCAAATAACCGTTGTAAAATGCTCAAGTCGTTCATTTTATTCGCATGATTCTGATAAAGGGAAAATCAATTTACAAAGTATGTACAAGTAGTGTCCATGTACCCACCTGGTTCTTAAGTCTGTACAAGTAGTGTCCATGTACCCACCTGGTTCTTAAGTCTGTACAAGTAGTATTCATGGTCTGAGGTGGTCCCACATAAAACACATCAAAACGAAATGTTTGGACATTGAACATCTTTGTGTAAAAAGAACATTTTTTACAGGTATTTCAAATCACTTTTATGAAATTGTCCCATTTGAAAATGTTACAAAATGATTTACAATAAGAAATGTCAACGTTTCTGTAACAGATAAACACTTTTTTACAGGTTTTTCAAAACAGGTGTTATGAAAACGATGCATGTGAAAACAAGATTATAGATTAGAATAGGAAGAAATATTTTTACTTGTCCAATCTTATCTGTAATTCTCAAGTCGAAAATACTTGTTTCATTGCACATTTATTTCAGTAAAATCAGTCATATATATTTAAGTCATAAGACTTTTGTTGTTCAGAAATTGTCTTTTTCTAATAACTAATCATATTTCACATATATCAACCCTGTTAAATAAAAAATAAAAATAAAAAACCTTTGAACTAAGAAACACTTGGACATTTTAAAACATTTCAAGGCCCTATTTTAAGATCATTATAACTCTTGGTCCAATTTCACTTTGTGCCAAATCCCTGTTTGGAGTGCATTTCAACACAAACAGTATACTCTCATATACTGCATTCATCATGGAATATTTCACAGGTTTAAACCACAGGATATCCTGACCCCCCCCTCAAGCACCACAGAATGATCACATGGCCACCATGGAACCAGGAAGCTGTGACCTGATGTGGCAGAAGAACTGGAACCAGACACACAAGGTCCCTTTACACAGGAGGGATGGAACCACAGGTGTCTCCTTCAGTGGAGTCACCTGTCATGGGGGATGGACTACAGGATGGTTCTACCTGCGTAGTGTCAGATGGAGTTTAGATGGTTCTTACATGTTCAATTAAGACAGGATTATCATTTCATCCTTCTGGGGTTGACTGAGTCGTGCAAACATGAAGGAACCCATGTTAGCCCTTCTGAGGAGAGGGAGAGGAACCGGGTCATGAAGAGGAACCAGGAACCAGGTCATGAGAAGGAACCATGTCATGAGGAGGAACCAGGAACCGGGTCATGAGGAGGAACCAGGAACCAGGTCATGAGAAGGAACCAGGAACCGGGTCATGAGGAGGAACCAGGAACCAGGTCATGAGAAGGAACCATGTCATGAGGAGGAACCAGGAACCGGGTCATGAGGAGGAACCAGGAACCGGGTCATGAGGAGGAACCAGGAACCAGGTCATGAGGAGGAACCAGGTCATGAGGAGGAACCGGGTCATGAGGAGGAACCAGGTCATGAGGAGGAACCAGGAACCAGGTCATGAGGAGGAACCAGGTCATGAGGAGGAACCAGGAACCAGGTCATGAGGAGGAACCGGGTCATGAGGAGGAACCGGGTCATGAGGAGGAACCGGGTCATGAGGAGGAACCGGGTCATGAGGAGGAACCGGGTCATGAGGAGGAACCGGGTCATGAGGAGGAACCAGGTCATGAGGAGGAACCGGGTCATGAGGAGGAACCAGGAACCAGGTCATGAGGAGGAACCGGGTCATGAGGAGGAACCGGGTCATGAGGAGGAACCAGGTCATGAGGAGGAACCGGGTCATGAGGAGGAACCGGGTCATGAGGAGGAACCGGGTCATGAGGAGGAACCGGGTCATGAGGAGGAACCGGGTCAGACTTGGATGATTTCAAATAAAGAACAGGAAGAATAATCATTGCGTAGACTATGATAACAATATGATTATGGAATTAGCTAACAAGTCCAATTCTCATGGAGTGATGTCACATTTCCATCCACTGAACAAAACTATCAGTGGAATACTTTGTCCGTATTTCCAGCTTTTAAGGAATGTTTAAAAAACAACAACAACACACAAATAAACAAACACATACAAACACAAACTTTGAATGAAGTTTTCCATCATTTAGGAATCCAATGGGGATAGAATGACGTAAATACTTAAGTAAATACGTAACTTCAACAATGGCCTCCTAGCTAAACCCTGTGTTCTATAGTCCATCCCCAGCCTTCAGACCAGCAGCCTGAGGAGGGGGTTTAGTTCCAAACGTTCTCCGTCTCTTGTGGTTTTCCTTACTTTATTGATCAAATTGTTCCTTGGTGTGAAACACATAAGTGACATATATCACATAAGTGACATATTAATATAGGATTAAACCGGTTAGATGAGCTTCTACTAGCCATGGCATTACTATGACTTCATTAGTCATAACCATGATCTGTTCAACTGTTTTTTGTCCATTCAAGTCTGTAATTAAATGTGATTTCACTTAAATTTCTCCTCCCTTATATTTCCACTAATGCCAGCAGCACTACGGTCTGTTTCCATAGGACAACCACCAACTCTTTACCCCCGACTATCAAACAGTCTTCTAAACTAGCTTATAAATAAACAAGAAGCCAGAAATGTTTCCTTTTCGAGCAGAAACGTGGAGCGAGACGTCCGACACCAACACAGTAACCGGACTCAGAGGGTT
>CM051014.1:26823877-26953877 GCA_027704905.1 Muraenolepis orangiensis | reverse complement strand
TAACATTAACACGCACACACACACACACACACACACACACACACACACGCACACACGCACACACACACACAGCGTGGTGCCTACATGGAGTCCCAGTGTGGCAGGATCTCCTGGTTCCAGACCACCATGGCGTTGGCGATGCTTTCCTCTTGCTTCAGCCGCTCTCTCACCTGCCTCTGTCTCCTCTGAGCCTCCTTCAGCTCTGGAGGAGGGAAACAGAGGGATGGTAAAGTATTCTGTCTTATCTCCTAAAAGTAGGATACCGGTATTCTCTTTGTTTATCTATTACCATGTTGTGCTTTTGTCATTTTGTCTTTATATGTTCATATGGGATAGCAACTGATAAGAGCGTGGAGGCGACGACAGCTAGAGGGTGAGCCCACAGGGGGAGGGGAGGTCTTACCTCTCCTCTTGGCCTCGGCCACCATCTCCTCGTACTGCTGCCTGTGTCTCTGGGCTTCCTCCAGGGACTTGGCGGGCAGGTTCCTGTACAAGAAGTGTTTCCTCACATGTGTTTACAAAACACAGACACTAGAGATCCAGCATGGAAGGAAGGTCAGAGCCACCCTATAGGGGCCCAATGTCTTCACACGTCTTCAAAGATCATCTTTAAATGTCACTTCTTTCTAGTGTACAGGCGTCTTACTAAGTAGATTGTCTAAAGAGATTGTCAGGTAGATTCTATATTGTTCTTTATTGTTTGCCAACTTATTGTACTTTTCCCTTACTGTTCTTTTACCTGAACGTATCGTACTTCTACCTGAGCACTGGCTCAGTTCTTGGAGACTTGTGAGGAATGAAATGCTCTTTTGACTTCTGGTGACGAGATGTTCTCTTACCTTCCTTTGTTCAACACACTATTGTGGATAAATTGTGGATGTGTATTCTGGATAAAAGCGTCTGCTAAATGACTGTAATGTAATATTATGTAATGTTAATGTCTTCAAACTTCTTCAAATGTCTTTAAATGTCCTCAAATGTGTGGTGAGTTAGTTGGCCACCTCCCTGGTCCGGGGAGGCGTCCCAGTGCTCTGGGCTCCACACCAACACCAAAGGACACAGTGGGAGGGGTTTGCTGCCATTTCTGCATGTTAAACTGTTTTGTATAAACATATTGTATCTATCATATTTCATCATATTTGAATATTGATACGGGTGTGTTTATAGTGTTGACTTTATGTTTCATAGGTGGGTGATTACATTTGACATAAACTGAACTGTTTGTCAGTAGATGTGTTGGAAGAAGAGCAGAGGTTCAAACGTGAAACGTGGGATAACATGAAAGGTAAGGTGTGTGTGTGTGTGTGTGTGGTGTGTGTGTGTGTGTGTGTGTGTGTGTGTGTGTGTGTGTGTGTGGTGTGTGTGTGTGTGTGTGTGTGTGTGTGTGTGTGTGTGTGTGTGTGAGAACTCACGCCGGACGGTCCTCCAGGATCAGCGCCGTGGTCGACAGGGGCTCAAACTCCAGGTTCTTCCTGCTGCGCCCCACTGCATGCTGGGTAGGAGAGGAGCCGGCCGACGCCCTGCCCTGCCGAGACTCGTATTCCTGCAACAACATCACACACCTGAATCACCATGGCAACGCTGGGATATACTGAGCCAACACACACAGAAGAAGACACACAGTGAGAATGTTGGAGTAGAAATAAGTGTGATAAGTGTGTGTGTGTTAAGTGTGTGGTGTTAGTGTGTGTGTGTGTAAGTGTGTGTGTGTGTTAAGTGTGTGTGTGTGTGTGTGTGTGTGAGTGTGTGTGTGTGGTGTGTGTGTGTGTGTGTGTGGTGTGTGTGTGTGTGTGTGTGGTGTGTCTTTGAATATTTCAGCATGTGTTTGCCAGATGGGAAATATGCATGCATGTCTAGGAGCTATGATTTATGTGTGTGTGTGTGTGTGTGTCTGTGTACATGTGTGTGTACATGTGTGTGTGTGTGTGTGTGTGTGTGTGTGTGTGTGTGTGTGACAAAGGAGTGATCATCTGAGGACCTTTAGGCGGTCACGAGGAACCACAAGATCTGGAGGCGGAGTCACAATGGATGAGGGGACGCCTTTCAGAAGAACAACGCTGATATTGGATGGTGGTGGTGGTGGAGGTGGTGGATGGTGGTGGTGGATGGTGGTGGATGGTGATGGTGGTGGTGGATGGTGATGGTGGTGGATGGTGATGGAGGATGTGATAGATGGTGGTGGTGGTGCTGATGGTGGTGGTGGTGGATGTGATAGATGGTGGTGTGGGTGGTGGTGGTGGGGGTGGTGGTGCGGATGGTGGTGCGGATGGTGGTGGTGCAGTAGCCGCAAGGATGTCAGTGCCTTCCTAGTAGTAGTTTTGTTGAGTAATTAAACAACTTGTTTCTGTTGTGTTTCTGTCCAGAAGCTGATCAAGGTGAAGCCCTGATCAATTCGATTTTTAATACTGAATACATCAGACGATCAATAATCACCATTATTTAAAAGAACAAAAAAAATAACTAATTAGTCTGAGGATAAAGACTACATTTCCCATCAGCCTCAGTTGTCACTCGGTGGTGGTGGTGTACTTCCGTTACCATGACAACAGAAAGAGGCATGGGAGTGGTTTGTGAAAGTACAGGGAGGAAGTACAGTGATTTCAGCTATGTGGCGTAAACAGTGGAGTCTAGAATGACAGGAGACCCATAGAGACATGGAGGCCACTGGGGCCGTTCTGCTGTGAACATCTGCTCTCCTATCAGGTTGGGTCTGGGTTTCAATACTCAGGAGGAAATGGGCTTTTGCCTTCTGCTAAAGGTCTCATCCACTAGTAATGATAATACAGAAGCCTTCAAACACAAGGTTTGGAACAGCATTGAAATCCTCTTTAGGACGTACTGCAAAAGCGTGATGAAGGACCGATGACCAACGGGACGATGAAAAGGAAAGACAGAGGACCGGGGAGGAGGAGGCAGACAAGGAGAGCGCCGTACCCCAGAGGTCAAGAGGTCAGGAGTGGACACTGAGGTCATGCCCCCTGGGTGGCTTTCCTGGAGGAACACACGACAGATTGGAACTACAGATTGATATTTCAATGCAAATAAATGAATGGAAAGCTATTGCAACAGATCCGAGTGACAGAAACCTGATGCAACAGGTGGAGGCTGACGCCATGCCTCAGAGCAGAACACCTGGAGCCAACACACTTAGCATCTTCAATTACCAAATACAGAAAGACAAAAGACTTTGTAGTGGAACGTCAAGAATAACAACCACAGAAAGAAAGAAAGAAAGAAAGAACAAACAAAAGATCATCAACAACAACAACAGTGTCATCATGGCTCCCACTCTGGATCTCAGACCAGATTTCAATCTAGGATCCGGTCCAAGTCATTGTCTGAGCCTGGCTCTGGGTCAGAGTGGGCCTCCAGTATCCATCTGGACCAGAGTGTCTGAACAGATGCTGGAGAAGACAGAGTCTGTCCTGCCAAAACCTGGCTGACGTGGGTGGGTGGGTGGGTGGGTGGGTGTCTGTCTCTCTCTCTCTCTCTCTCTCTCTCTCTCTCTCTCTCTCTCTCTCTCTCTCTCTCTCTCTCTCTCTCTCTCTCTCTCTCTCTCTCTCTCTCTCTCTCTCTCTCTCTCTCTCTCTCTCTCTCTCTCTCTCTCTCTCTCTCTCTCTCTCTCTCTCTCTCTCTCTCTCTCTCTCTCTCTCTCTCTCTCTCTCTCTCTCTCTCTCTCTCTCTCTCTCTCTCTCTCTCTCTCTCTCTCAGCTAGTGCACCTGTGTCTCTCTGCTGTAGAGGGACTGAAGAGGATCACCCACTAGCAGACCAGGGCTGAACAATGAATTGCATATTAATCAGAATCACGCTTTTGGCCTCTGCAATTATCCAATTGTGAAAGGTTGCAATTCATGTATTGAAAATACCAATTATAAAAACATCAATAAATTGCCTGTTAAAACGTCAATTAATTGTGTTTTTGCAAAGCATTAGAACTCTTTGATTTGTAATTGTTGTTTTGTACACAGTAGGGGTCACGGAATATTAATTGAATATATAATCTGTTCATCACCATGAATAATCACAATCAAAATCAATAATTCAGCTGTAATGCCTAAACTAAACACCCGTCCAGAAGAGTGTCCTGAACCACAGTGAAAACACCCCAGGACAGAGCTGGCCTACGGCCTACACCTGACTGGGAAACAGTAAGCCAGTTCAGAGTGAAGACAGGTTGATAATAGCTTAACTCTCCAACAATGAGTAACTCTGTTCTGTACTTTAAACGGCCCGTCCAGCACTAGCTAGTCATACTGGTGAAAGGGGAGAAAGACCTTCCCTCTATTCTGTTTATGAACCATTTCTTGAAATGCAAAGAATTTGCCACCGTTTGCCTGTAGTTGAATTAGTGATACGGCAGCTATGTAAACAGAGTGGAGGTAGGAGGGTCACCAAGCAGGGTTCTAACGGGAATAGGACCAGCACAAACCCAGGGTTCATTCAAACAGACGGGATCTGTGGCTTCATGCATTCTGTATATGTAAGCCTTGGGAAATTAGTAGAATGTTACGTATCATTATAATAATCATAGGGTCATTTCACGTCATCTGTGACAGATCATATCCCCACTAATTAAGTCATCACCACCCACACTCACAGCTCCATTCATAACCATATGATAGCACTTCAATCATTACACAATAAACACTAGACACTAGAACAATGATGCGAATCAGGCTTGTTGTCATGGTGTCCTGTTGTCATGGTGTCCTGTTGTCATGGTGTCATGGTGTCATGTTGTCATGGTGTCATGGTGTCCTGTTGTCCTGTTGTCCAGGTGTCCTGGTGTCCTGGTGTCCTGGTGTCCTGTTGTCATGTTGTCATGGTGTCATGTTGTCATGGTGTCATGGTGTCATGGTGTCATGGTGTCATCTCTCCTTCAGTCCTCTGATCCACCAATCAACACACAGGGCCTATGATCAGCCCAACACCTCCCCTCACGACAAGCAGCCATGTCAGAGGTGTGTGGGGTTGTGTCATGTGACCGGTAACCACCCACCTGCTGGATGGTCCTGGCGTTCTTGGTGGGGCTCTCCTTGGGGGGGACCTTACCGAACAGCTTCCAGCCGGGGGCGCTCTGGCTGGAGGCCCGCTGCTTCCTGGAGAAGAGGCCCCTGGGGTCCACAGGGAGACACAGAAGGAAGAAGAAATGTATGTACGAATGTGGAAGTATTTGTAAAAAAATGATGATAATTGATTTGATTTAATTATTCTATTTAATTCTATGGAAGGTGTGTTGATATCACATTACGGAAGTGAAATATGGTTTTATTGACTTTCCTTTGTCTTTAACAGGACGAGCTAGCGCTGGAAGACTGGTATATTAGTTGGAAAAAACCAGACACGCTGCAGATCAGCCAGCAGAAATTACGCAGTAATGTGTGTGTGGTGTGTGTGTGTGTGTGTGTGTGTGTGTGTGCTTACATCAGCACAATATGGTGATGAGTGTGTTGGTAACATCTGCCTGTGAGTCATGTGTGACCCTCAGCTTGAGGACAAACAGACAGCCTTTACACTTCGACATGTGAGTTAGCAGGTCTGTGTGTGTGTGTGTTTGTGTGTTACAGTATAACAGAGAAGGGTTTCTGGTTTAACTCAAGGCTTTGTGTTCTGCTGCTCAGAGGCGGCTTCCTAAATGTTGAATGAGGACCGGCCGGTGTGGTGTTACACCCCCCCCCCTCCCAGGTACCTGCACCCAGGCTGAAGGACTAGAGAGAAGCCTCCCCCCTCCCAGGTACCTGCACTCAGGCTGAAGGACTAGAGAGAAGCCTCCCCCCTCCCAGGTACCTGCACCCAGGCTGAAGGACTAGAGAGAAGCCTCCCCCCTCCCAGGTACCTGCACCCAGGCTGAAGGACTAGAGAGAAGCCTCCCCCCTCCCAGGTACCTGCACCCAGGCTGAAGGACTAGAGAGAAGCCTCCCCCTCCCAGCAGGAGTCTGACAGCACGCTGGTCCTGATGGACAGATGGATGATTCATCTAAATGAGCCAAATGAGCCAAATCCAGACCCAATCAATCCTGGTGGAAATTACTCTGTAACAAGTCAATGCACCACCAGTCTCCCTCATTCACTCTCCCTCATTCACTCTCCCCCTCTCTCTCTCTCCCCCCTCACTCTCCCCCCCTCTCTCTCCCCTCACTCTCCCCACCTCACTCTCCCTCCTCCCCCCCGCTCTCTCCCCCCGCTCTCTCCCCCTCTCTCTCTCCCCCTCTCTCTCCCCCTGGTATCAGTGTGTGTGTGTGTGCTTATGCTAACAAAAGCCTTTTGTTTTTTCACATGTCTCCACACAGTGAATTCAGACGGTCCCTTTAATCCATGTAGTAATGTTAGAATGGCTCACATCCTCATTCTCTCAGTGAGGTTACCACCATGTGTTGGCTTGTCTGGCCCTATCGAGCTTCTCACTATCCTGGAATCCTCCCTTCGTGTGTCCATGTTTTTGTGTTTCATTCTTAAAGATTAGTTGTTCCTTATTGCTTTGGTTTAGGGCAATCTCTGTCCAGATATTAAGGGATGGCTGAACCCCAAGTAAACCAACTTCAAGATGTATCCTGTTTGTGTCCCCAACCAATGCAATTCTAAAATATAATATTATAATAACACATATATATATATATATATATATATATATATATATATATATATATATATATATATATATATATATAGAATTTGGATGTGATTGAGTTGAACCTAAAATATGAACCTAAACTGACTGGAAACTACAGAGCCTCATCTTCACAGAGGAACTGAAACTCTCTTTGACAGCAGTCCAAGTCACTGAACATCTCCACCTGCTAGAGCTTATTACTAATCCTCCTCGTGTCCAAACAGTCTTACCTTCCAAAGTACTCGGCCAGGCCGGGTCTCTTGGAGAGGAGGCCGGGGTCAGCGGCGGTCTCCCCCGCCCCGGGCTCCTCGCTCTGGGCCAGCTCCCCCGGGGCGCTCTGCCTCCGGCTGGACGCGTACGTGTTCCGGGGCCCCAGGCTGAGGCCGAACCCCGGACGCTCGCTCTGCTCCGATTGGTCGGCGAAGGCGTCGTCGGGTTCCGCCTCGTCCTCCTCTGGTGTGGACCCGGGGCTGACGGGGGCGGAGTCATTGCTGGCACTACCTGGGAGGGAGCCCACGGCTGTTGAGTCGCGGGGGGAAAGTCCCAGGCCTGAGGCGGCCTCCGAGCCCTCTGCTTCCGCATGGTCCTTCTTCTGTTGTGGGCTAGAGGCCCCCAGGGCCCCTGAGGGCCCACAGGGTGTGTTTGGGATGGAGCTGGGGGAGGGCGGGGTCTTTACATTAGCCTGAGAGGTTCTAGAGAAGGTCTCATGTGGGTCAGGCTGAGTGAGGAGAAGGCTCTCGGGTACCACCGTGTGAAAGGAGGAGGTGGTCTTCTCTCCTGAATCCACATCGACTCCACCCACGCTACCACTGTCACCCGTCTCCAATCCCCCGTTCCTGAGTTCAGCATCGGGCCCAGCAGCCTGTTCCCCGGCCTCCCCCTGTTCCCCGGCCTCCCCTGGTAGTCCGGGCCCAGAACGCAGCCTCGCCAGGCAGCCTCCGTTTGGCCCCGAGCCGTCCACCGTGTAGCACCCGTCGCCATAACGCTGGGACGTCTCCAACTCCTCCGCTGGCATTCCGTGACGGTGCAGCGCATCTCCGTCTGGACCTTCAGACCTCTGGGCCGGGGGGGAACCGGGAGTGGTGTGGGGCGGTTTACAGGTGTGCTCACCTGGGTCGCCATCCCCAGCAGCAGACCGGGAGGTTGTGTGCCCATCCGTACCGGTACCCGCCCTCCCCCCGGGGTGGGAGGAGGAGGAGGAGGAGGAGGGTGCTCTGCAGCTTGAGACGGCACCAGAGCCGGGTTCACGGTTAAACGTGCACGCGGGAGACATTCCGGTTCCTGTGGTTGAATCCAGCATAGTCGCGCCAACGGCCCCGGTACGGACACGTTGACGTTCAGCGTTCAGTCCCGTCGGGCCCGCCCCCTCCCCGGACGGCAGGTGTCGACACCGGTCACCGGTGCGATGCTCTCCTGCCGAGCGGAGGAGGTCACCGCGATGACCCTCCGACGGCCCGCAGCTGGAGCCCCATGCCTCTTGGTCGGGTGTGGTCTCCGGTTGGGAAGAGCCCTCCACGGTCGGGTCCATGTCCCTCCCCGCTGAGCGTCACATCATCTCGACCACAGGAGATCCACCGGAGATCCACCGGAGATCCACCGGAGATCCACACTCCGCGTCCTATTACGAACAACTGTTGTTTAAAGCACAGCGAGGCCGCTTCGGGACATTACATGTCGCTGAACTAGAAGCCGACTAGACGTCTTATTTGCGGTATAATAGCGTCATTCTTGACAGCCGTCCTCTCCTCTGACAGTGGAGAGTGGCCATTTTGACATTCCAGTGACGTACCGGGACAGCCTCCCGGAGGCTGAGGGAGGACCGGGGAGACAGCGCCCTCTGCTGGCTGCATTACGGCACCTCTAGAGTGGGTCCAGATCCAAGGGTCCGAACGTACAGTGGGCGGTACCTATCTCCGTGACCGACCAATCGTTGAACAGAAAGTACAATAGGCGGTACCTGTGAATGGCTGGACCCGGAGAGGGGTACCGGCCGGACCGCCCACTGTACGTTCGGACTCTTGGATCGGATTAGAAACCTTCAGAAAGGATTAAAAGTACAGCGATGGGATCTAAACGCCTCGATGAGACACACAGTTTACAAAAGCGTCGACTCCACATTTTATTATTATATATTATTATATTCAGGCAGATTATTTATTAAAAGCCTTCCATCAGTGACTTTTATTAGAACTTTGTGTTGGAAGTCAACGAGTCCCCTTCAGCACCTTGGACAGCGAGCGCACATCTGATCAAGAGGAAATGAGAACATGAACGCAAAGCGCTTTAAATTCTTCATTAAATGGTTGACAACATAACTTAATCCAATTTAAACCTAATTATAGCCAGACGTGTAGAGAGGGGAGATGGGGAGATTAAATGACCTGTAAGAAGTCGTGCGCCGAGGGTCGCTGTGCTCCGGAGGAGAGGAGGAGCAGGTCCTCCTCTCACCAAAGACCAGTGACGCGTCGCGGATGCTCGGACGCCTTTAACCGACCTGCTGGTTTAGAGATGGTCTATAGTCTATAGTCTATAGTCTATAGTCTATAGTCTATAGTCTAGACTATGGACCGCTGACTGCTGACGGCTGACGGCTGGGAAGGGAGAAGAACCCGTGCGTCCAATCACACTTTTTTCGGAGAATAATTAACTATTGAACGCATGCTATTAGACGTCAATGGAGAGTTTTCACAACGACAGCCAAGACCACCACCTCCACCACCTCCACCTCCACCTCCACCTCCACCACGCCGTCACCACAGACCCCCCCGCGGACGGCGGGGGGGTCGGCAGCGTTCGCGCGCTCACCGGGTGCGTCCTGTTGGTCCTGATCGTGTCCACGCTGCTGGGCAACATGCTCGTGTGCGCCGCCGTGGTCAAGTTCCGCCACCTGCGCTCCAAGGTCACCAACTTCTTCGTCATCTCCCTGGCCGTGTCCGACCTGTTCGTGGCCGTGCTGGTGATGCCCTGGAAGGCGGTGTCCGAGGTGGCCGGCTGCTGGGCGTTCGGCCGCTTCTGCGACACCTGGATCGCCTTCGACATCATGTGCTCCACGGCGTCCATCCTCAACCTGTGCATCATCAGCATGGACCGCTACTGGGCCATCTCCAGCCCGTTCCGCTACGAGCGCAAGATGACCCAGAGGTTCGCCTTCGTGATGATCGGGGTGGCCTGGACGCTGTCCATCCTCATCTCCTTCATCCCCGTGCAGCTCAACTGGCACAAGACGGGGCTGGAGAACACCACGTTGGACCACACGGAGGACTGTAACGCGAGCCTCAACCGCACGTACGCCATCTCCTCCTCGCTGATCAGCTTCTATATCCCGGTCATCATCATGGTCGGAACCTACACGAGGATTTTCCGAATCGCCCAAACCCAAATCCGGAGGATATCGTCTTTGGAGAGAGCCGCCGGCCACCACGCGCAGAACCACAACCACGTGGAAAGTTCCCTCAAGACGTCCTTCAAAAAGGAGACGAAGGTTCTGAAGACGCTCTCCATCATCATGGGCGTGTTCGTGTTCTGCTGGCTTCCCTTCTTCGTGCTCAACTGCCTGGTGCCTTTCTGTGACCTCGACCTGCCCGGCGACCCGCTGTGCGTCAGCGACACCACCTTCAACATCTTCGTGTGGTTCGGCTGGGCCAACTCGTCGTTGAATCCCGTCATTTACGCGTTCAACGCCGACTTCAGGAAGGCGTTCTCGACCATCCTGGGCTGTAATAAGTACTGCTCCAGCTCCACCGTGGAAGCGGTGGACTTCAGCAACGAGCTGGCGTCGTACCACCACGACACCACGCTGCAGAAAGACGCCACCGTTCCCGGAGGAGGAGGAGGAGGAGCGCAGCGGCTCCCGTGCATCGCGTCCCCACGCCACGCGGAGCGGCTGGACGGGCGCTTCGAGAAGGTGTCCGTGATCTCAGACGGGTCGCGGAACCAGGGACACGTGTTGCTGCCCGCGATCCTGCAGTTCGAGTGCGAAGCGGAGATTTCCTTACACCTGATGCCGTTCACTTCCTCTGGACACGTGGACTGCTACGCCATCCCGGGTCAGATCCAGGACTAGTTACCCTGATCCATCCCGGGTCAAATCCAGGACTAGGTACCCTGATCCATCCCGGGTCAGATCCAGGACTACCTGATCCATCCCGGGTCAGATCCAGGACTACCTGATCCATCCCGGGTCAGATCCAGGACTAGAGGATGGCACGCAAATGTTTATTGTGAGCGCGGGGAGTACTGTCTATTTTTCTTGATTTATATATATTATTATTTATATATATCCTTATTGTTATATATTGATAAGGATGAGATACATTTTGACTATTTTGATGAACAACAAAACATTAAATGGAAAACGGTACTTCTGTTTTTGGAACATTATTCACATTAGGAAACAAGTAAATCAGATGTTGTTAATAGATCCGATTCCAGGTTCAGTTCAGGCTACAGAATGTATTTATTTTCGAATATTTTCATATTGTTGTCCTGTGAAGGCCGGATGCCCATCACCCACTCAGTACGAGGTCAAACACAACTCAACACAACACACACTCCTGGTTATAACATCAGTACGAGGTCAAACACAACTCAACACAACACACACTCCTGGTTATAACATCAGTACGAGGTCAAACACAACTCAACACACACACACTCCTGGTTATAACATCAGTACGAGGTCAAACACAACTCAACACAACACACACTCCTGGTTATAACATCAGTACGAGGTCAAACACAACTCAACACAACACACACTCCTGGGGCCAAATAGAAACAGGCCTCAGAAAAGCCTACTGGCACCACTTCCCACGGAGGTTTACGAAGGTAAACCAATCCACGGCTGGTGAGAATGAGAATGAGTTTGATGAATTTTTTTCTTTCACTACATTGTGTTAGGATGTGTTAGGATGTGTGTTAGGATGTGTTAGGATGTGTTAGGATGTGTTAGGATGTCATCTATGGTTTAAATGTGTGCAGTAATGCGCTTCTTGGCTTCACGCTTGAAATCAGACCACATGTTGTCCTCCAGGGTCCAGACAGGTCACTCAGGGGGTTCCTCACATCAGGACACTCTGGTGGAAGCATGAATCTTAAAGATCTTTTCATATGAACAGTCCAACTCAAAAGGGATTTGTTAATTTGTCAGATTTTATAAATATATGGCTGTTAATATTGAGACAAATAATTGTGTGAGTGAGTGAGTGAGTGAGTGAGTGTGTGTGAGTGAGTGAGTGAGTGAGTGAGTGAGTGAGTGAGTGAGTGAGTGAGTGAGTGAGTGAGTGAGTGAGTGTGTGAGTGTGTGAGTGAGTGAGTGAGTGAGTGAGTGAGTGAGTGAGTGACAGTTGAAGAGCTGATACAAAGACATTCAATTATTGAATTGAAAAAAGGGATAAAAAAACATGGATGATCTGAGGTGGTGTGAGCTCTCACTGATGGTGTCCCCAATGAAGCCACCTGCAGCCTTCAGCCACACAACAGTTCCTTCTTTAAGTACTTCAGTACTTTATCAAATGTCAGAGCTGTGTCAGAACTGACTGATAATAACCAAGTGTTGCATATATTCTCTCTTCTTTTATCAACAATGGGTTAATGTATTCACAGCCTCCAAATGTACACAGGACAGATTCTGCTGACTTCCACTGAACTGATTGACAGAGGACCTGAAGGACCCTTGCTCAAGGACACAAGGGCAGGAGAATCAACTGGTCTTACTTGATCAGATTGTTAACACCAAAAACATTTCATGTCTAAAAAGCCTTTTCCCCTTTTAAGAGAATAAGGATTTAGATGATATATCAAAACAGACGTTCAATTTCATGAACACGTGTGTGTGTCTATGTTAACAAACCGGAGGTAAACCAATAGATGGTCCCTGGAGGGCCACTTTAAACATGCACAGAACTGAAGTCACATCACGCGTGGCTGAGCAGGTGGTAGACCTGCTCTATTTTCTGGCTTTGATCTGGACCTTGAGTCCCGGGCAGCGCCGGGGGAGACAATAGGGTGTAGTCATACATGCTGGACGGTACCGGGACAGCCTCCCCTCACCTCCTCTCACCTCCTCTCACCTCCTCTCTGTTTGAAGCCTGTGGAAGAACAAAGAGGAGCACCCAGTGTGGAAATGGCTGCTGGACAACCTTTTGCTTTCATGTGTTTGGGAGTCAGGGCTCCAGCTTTTAAATTTCAAATGAATTCCTTCCGAAATAAATGCAGCCATTCAGGAAAACCCTGTCGTTGGACAATGCAGCTCCGGAAAAAAAAGGCAGCATTGAGATTGATATGAGCTTTAAACTTTTGACTTGAAATGAAGCTTGAACGCCGCCAACAGTCCAGCTCCTCTCCAGGACCCAAACCTCCATGAGTCGAGAGAAACATGAGGTTGGTGCAAAGGTAAGCCAAGTCCCAGTGGCTCAGGGTCATCTCATCAGGAGGGTCGGGTTGGGGGGGGGTTATTTGGGAAAATAAAAAAATAAACCAGGTTAGGGTCCGGTTTTGTAAACGGGTTAGAGTCAGCCTCACCTGCCTCAGTCAGACTGATTACTCTATGGCTGGTGAAGCTGCACACCTGTGGGTCCTTAATCAAGGCTCACAGGTTAAAGCAGCCTCCACCACACACTGGAGGAAGAGCTCTAGCATGTTCCTTCTGCTCTGTTCTCCAGGATTCAAACTCATAAAAATAATAAACCGGATTCCTCATCACCCTGTGAGCCCTCAAGCAGCCATTATTTTCTGCTACAGTTGTATACAAGACATTGTGGTTGTTTTTCTATACAATTCCTCTTGGGGCAAAGCCATGAAAATGAACAAATCAACTAACAAAAGCCAGCCGTTCTTTCATCTGTGACAGTAGCATGCCGTCTTACTGTGAGGGAGAGGAAACACACCTGAGTCCATAGAGACATTGACTCTAAGCTCACCACCCACATCTGCGTCCAGCCTGGGAACTAGCAACCCCTCCCCTCCCCCTGGTTTGCAAACCGATGCCAAGCTATGCCCCTTTCACTCCATGTACCCCAACGCCCGCCTTAGGGTGACCGCTTATAGTAACCAGGAATGCCCTCATCTGCTTTTTGGCTGCGTTAGCCTCCTTGTCCACCTGGGGGTGCACCGCCTAAGTGGTACCCCAAACACTGTACCTCCCTCCGTCCAATACTATGAGCCCCGCCAGCCTCCATGACTCGAGGACCGCTGTCACCACTGAACATGCTGCTGACAGGTGTCATTATGAACAGCATCAAGATAAGCACCTCTCTGACCAGGAGGTGGCTTTAACAGAGGACCTTCAGTCCCATCTCACCCTCCCGAATACCCCACACCTCATTCCAGACTTTAAGGAGGTTGAGGTGATCAATTTGTGTCGTCCCCCGGAACACCCAACCTCCTAATGGACCACCCGCCACAAAGGGTCCTGGCCACTTAGCATGGAACTTTGAGCTGGATGTGGGAAGTAATACAAGCACTTTATCTCCAGGTGAAAATAGCGTATGGAGCTTTGTTCTCAGCTCCATAACATCTTGAACTTTTTTTTTGCTGGTGCTTAGACCCTCATCCCAATTTTCTTTATTCGGGTTACGGCAGGAAGCACGCTACCAACCAAAGTCAGCGTGAACGCCCAGCAACAGAAAGTAAAGACTTGGCTGTTCTTCCATCAGACAGTGGCGTCAGTTCTGGATCCAGGCTCACCGTAGTAAAGAGTACGTAAAGCCATCGACTTAAGCTCACCAATCACAGCTGCATTGATCCAAAGAATTAGCAGCCGCCACCATCCGGCCATTACCAGCCTGCCATGAACTCCCAAAACATGGTTTCCAGCCAAATGGAGAGACAATGAAATAATCTATATATCAAGTCATCATTTTAAGATTACCAAGTTGGTGGGGCTTGTATTTTATGTCAAGTGGTTTTGACTACCCCATTACATTCTTATAAACCACATGAAATGTTTTAAATGGACTGGTACGTTACTACATTGAAATACTCACTGCTGTAGGGTTTGATGGAAAGGTTAAAGAAAAAAAAAGTATCAACCACCAACGCATCTCTGAATAGATGTTTTTGAACAGCTGGAGTTAATGTAAAACCCATGTGACAGTATCAAGCATGATGGGGAGATAGTTCCCTACAGAGAAGGCTTCGAGATGGTGTAAATAAAACCATAATCCTCATCATGCAAGACAGTCAATGTCCTTAGAAACAGGTAGCAAACATACAGGTAATCATTGTTAACTAGTGACTGATGTAAAGGTAAAACTAGGTCAGTTTTTATGTGAGAGCAGATATACTACAAGTGCTGCATGAAATGGTTACAACCTTAAATTGACACACTTCACAATTGCAATCAAGTAGTTTTTATTGAAAATGCAGGCAAGGTCAAAGATATAATTTATCTAGAAGAGATGGAGAAAGGATTAAGCATTGAAAGGGTCTACATTTAAATGTGTCATAGTCAACTGTACTACGGACAGCTTACAGGCTCATCCCTTGTTGGAGTTTGGCAGCTCGTCGTTGGAAAAGTCTTGAGGATCAACACCAAACTCCTCAGGATCCTGGTTGAGAGAGTATCTGTCTCTGGTGGCACTCAGTCTGCAGCCACCGCCTGACTGGACAATGAATGTGGATGGATAAGGCTCACTGATGCCTTGTGGAGGCTCCTGCAGGTCATAGCTCTCAGACTGAGGCTGGAGATATTGAGAGCCTTCGCTTTGTGGGTAGAACACATCCATCGGAGAATAGTCTCCATTGCTCTGGGAAAAGGCTCCAGTGTTCCAGTTGGCCAGGTCCAGAGAAGGAAAGGCTCCTGAGCTTGGGTTAAAAGAGGTAGATCCAGCAGCCAAACCTCCCTTCCCCTTGGGTCCGCCAGAAGAAGAGTCGTCCACTATTTCATCACTGGCAAATGGCCAAGAGACACCTGCTGGGCCATAGTACAGTTGAGACTTAAATTGCCAATACTATTCCTCAAAAGGGGAAACCTAATGATTAACAACTGAAACAATCAGGACAGTGCAGTTCAACTTAATGAAACAGCAGGTGAACAGGCATTAGCAATAGCATAAATCATGCTAGCTTCATTTAGCAAAGTCACCGCACATGGACAGTTCATCTTCAACATTTGATGCAAATGTCTGAAAAAGGTACATTTGAACCTAGAATAAACAGTAAATACCTACCAGCTCTTGACGATGGAACACAAACCCCACTGCTGAACAGGAAAAGGCCAATCCAGAAAACACTGCAACAGAAACCAACATTAAACTCCAGTTTCAAAGAGACACATCCAACATTTCAAAAGCACATCAACAGTGATCCCTCAAACCTTAAAGGGGAGTCAAGGGCCATCGCAGACACTGTTCTCAACCTCTTAGCAATAACTGTAGCACAACAGCAGAAGCCTGTACTATGCAAGGTGGGCTAGAGTGTCTTTATACTGGTTTGGAGCCTCGTTGATTCTAATTGAGGACAGCTGGTTAACATGGGGCGGGACACAGGGAAGAAGGGAAGTCAAGACAATAGGCCTATATCACACTTCCTGCTTCCGGAGCCTTAAAAATCGCAGAGCAGTGTACTCCTACTTCCGGTGGTTACCCCAGATACGTGACAAACTGTGTCCGCCTCCCCTCCTCTCTGTTACTGTAGTGTACCGGGCTGCTCAACGTCAAAACAAAGACAGCCCTACCTCAGTTTACACGATTTACCCAAAGACAAACTCCTCTGCAAGTCTTGTGTGAGGCTGATAAGGAGGATGAAGGTCCCTCGTCTCATGTTCTCAGGGGTAGCGCGTATGTCTGCAGTTTGCACTTTGACAAGGAGAGCATATACGTCTCGAAAAGTGGGCGGAATAGGCTAATAATGTCGGGTATGTGTATGATTAAAAGCACTGGTCCTGACCCCCACACACACTCCATCTCTCATCCGAATAGAGCCACATAATGTCGGGTATGTGTGTGATTAAAAGCACTGGTCCTGACCCCCACACGCACTCCATCTCTCATCCGAATAGAGCCACATAATGTCGGGTAAGTGTGTGATTAAAAGCACTGGTCCCAAGTAGGGCTGGGCGATACGGACCAAAACCCGGTATTTTTAGGCTGCATCGCGATATACGATATATATCGATATACGATATATATCAGTATTTTATACAAATTCGGTTTTAACTCAATGCCACAAGTATGTCACAAGCACTTTTATTTGAAGACAACTCATATTCACAAGAATAACAGGCATTCCCTTTTAGAAAATATACAGCTGCACACTACATATTAACACGTGAATGAAAAGGTACATTGAAATAATCAAAATCCATCAAATAAATCGCCTATATTAAATACATAGGCATACCTCTGCTCCTACACAAAATCGCCTTCGTTATATGGCGATATATCCAGATAGAGCCACAAGACACAATGTCGGGGAATTGTAGGATTCGGATTTAGACTTCTTCACTGTAGACTCTAGAGTGTTCATTCACTAGTTGAACCACATCGCCTGGACCGACTTTTGGAAGGTTATGCAGCGATGTTGTCCAGCGATAACTGTCCTCCATGGTGAATGCCAAGGTGAATGCATTAACCAGAACTTGGGATACACTGCTTCATCGATTTTTAACGGGTACTTCCGGCTTTCAAATCTAACGTGATATAGGCCTATTCAGGAAACAGTGGATGGGAAAAGGAGGGAACTGTAGACAGGTGGGAGGAAGTGTTTGATACAAGATAGGACATTGTGCTTTAGGAGTGAGTTGAATTGAAATAGCAAAACACCCAAATGGTTTATGTGAAGTTTGTGGGGAACTGGAGACAATCACATGTGATATTGAAATAAAGTATATGCAAAGCAGGGAAGATATCTTTGACGAGTTAGGAGGAATATGAGTTAGCAGGTTCTCTATATAATCTCTCCTGGACCAAGCCATGAAGTAGGGGAAGTACACAAATGTAATATATTGCGGAATATGAAATTTGATAGAAGTGATACATAGGGCGGCAGTATAGCTCAGGAGGTAGAGCGGTTGCCTCACAACCAAAAGGTTGCTGGTTCGTTCCCCCGGCGTCCCTAGCAAAAACTGTTGGTGTCCTTGAGCAAGACACCCTAACTGCTCCTGACGTGCTGGCTGTCTCCTTGATGGCTGACTCCGCCGTCGGTGTATGAATGGGTAATGTGAGGCATGACTTGTAAAGCGCTTTGGATAAAAGCGCTATATAAAGGCCGGCATTATTATATACAGTCGGTCATTACTTATTGCCATGGTTCAGACCTTTGGTGTAGAATAGTTTGAAACTTAAGTTCATCAGGTCTACAGGAGGTTGCAATATAAAGATGTACCGGTAGTCATATAAGTCAGCTGATACCTACACAAACCAGAACACTTAGTGCTTTCAAAATTGAATCCAGAAATAAGGAAGTGTTTAAAATGAGTCATAAGTCAACTCCTTATTGTACCAACATGGCCAGTCTTAAATTGCCTACACCGTTGTAGCCATTATTTAATGGAAAGTGTATAAACTTGGGACAAAGAATTTGGCATGATCATAGTTAGATGTTGGCATTAATAGATAATGTGCACCAATTTGTTTAAGTGTAGTTTAAAGAATGAACCATTTCAAGATGCTTTGGACAAAAATCTGCTAAATGGCGCATGCAATGAGTCAGGTCAACGTCCTTAAAGACAGGGCACCGATAGTCCTAAAGCAGCTGTAATAGTAATGGGTTAATATGACCGATATGTAGGGGCATCCAGGAGAGTGCAAAACGCTCATTAATAAACAACCTTTAAATTGACACTTTACAATTGGCATTGAATGTTTATTGAAAAACAGGCAAGAAATGTTTGCAAGGAGTTTAGAGGTCAAAGACATCATTCACCTAGACGAGATGGAGAAATGATTAAGAATTGAAATAGTTTAAATGTTTGTCAACTGTACTACGGACATCTTACAGGCTCATCCCTTGTTAGAGTTTGGCAGCTCGTCATTGGAAAAGTCTTCAGGATCAACACCAAACTCCTCAGGATCCTGGTTGAGAGAGTATCTGTCTCTGGTGGCACTCAGTCTGCTACGTCTGTAGCCACCGCCTGACTGGACAATGAAGGTGGATGGATAAGGCTCACTGACGCCTTGTGGAGGCTCCTGCAGGTCATAGCTCTCAGACTGAGGCTGGAGATATTGAGAGCCTTCGCTTTGTGGGTAGAACACATCCATCGGAGAATAGTCTCCATTGCTCTGGGAAAAGGCTCCAGTGTTCCAGTTGGCCAGGTCCAGAGAAGGAAAGGCTCCTGAGCTTGGGTTAAAAGAGGTAGATCCAGCAGCCAAACCTCCTTTGGATGCGCCAGAAGAAGAGTCGTCCACTATTCCATCACTGGCAAATGGCCAAGAGACACCTGTTGGGCCATAGTACAGTTGAGACTTAAATTGCCAATACTATTCCTCAAAAGGGGAAACCTAATTAACAACTGAAACAATCAGGACAGTGCAGTTCAACTTAATGAAACAGCAGGTGAACAGGCATTAGCAATAGCATAAATCATGCTAGCTTCATTTAGCAAAGTCACCACACATGGACAGTTCATCTTCAACATTTGATGCAAATGTCTGAAAAAGGTACATTTGAACCTAGAATAAACAGTAAATACCTACCAGCTCTTGGTGATGGAACACAAACCCCACTGCTGAACAGGAAAAGGCCAATCCAGAAAACACTGCAACAGAAACCAACATTAAACTCCAGTTTCAAAGAGACACATCCAACATTTCAAAAGCACATCAACAGTGATCCCTCAAACCTTAAAGGGGAGTCAAGGGCCATCGCAGACACTGTTCTCAACCTCTTAGCAATAACTGTAGCGCAGAAGCCTATACTATGCAAGGTGGGCTAGAGTGTCTTTATACTGGTTTGGAGCCTTGTTGATGCTAATTGAGGACAGCTGGTTAGCATGACGCGGGACAGAGGGAAGAAGGGAAGTCAAGCAGGAAAGTAGCAGAAAAATGACAAAAGAAAGGTGTACAGTTGAATAAAAAACAACATAAAAATTTAAACAATTATCTACATAAGATGTCATGTTTTTCGGATACGTTCAGCAGTCACCACTTGAATTTCAGACTCAGCCCTATTCAAAAAATGAACTTTATAAATATTAAAATCCAGCTGCACCAATTGTATTGAAATGGCCCCCAATAGCCTCAAATAATCCACACTGCTGTTCCCGATATTTAATGTGTGTGTCAAAAAGTGTGTCAAATCATAAATGTTGGACCATCGCTTGTATCAGCGATCTGAAAATGATTGATCTCACACCACAAAAGATATCCAGGGTTATTGATCTAGAGTCATCTGTAATTCACCGTTCATCAGCTGAGATACAAATGTACTTTGTTTTAGAATAAAGAATGTGAAGCATCTTTCTATTGAGACTTGAGTCATAACCAATGTCTTTAGAAACCGATAGCAAACAGACCATAGGATGACACATCATTGTTAACCACCCCCAAGTGATGAACATGTGGGGAAAGCATGAAGCTAATCGAGGTAAAGACTATTTTAGACTAGTGTTAGTAACACACAAGGGAAAGCTCCATGTGAAATGCTAGAAGCTACTGCTACATGGTCTGGAAGTAGGCGTGTAGATTTGGTATCATGCAACAGCAATACAAAAATACAGTCAGTTGTATATAAAGCTATAAATGGATGTGTTTGGCTTGTATTGATAACTGATCAGTCTCATTCCCAGGTCCACCATGAGGCCTTCCTGTCTAACAAAGTACCAAGAATGTGAAGAAGAGGAGGGAGCTTGTCTCTATATGGTGAGGAACCACGTTGACAAATCACAGGAGCTCTTTGTGTTGATACAAATAGAACAACCTAACAACTAAGGGTCCTAATCCAAACCGTTCCCCAGCTGTAGATCCCCAACCAGAGGCGCCTGGTGAGGAGGGCTGAGGTGGACCAGCACATGCTCTGCTGGCAGAACCTGCTGACTGCCCAGAGCCTGGAGCTGACCCACCTTATCAACAGCCTGGACCAGGAGGCCGGTAAATACACAAGCTAATCTGAACCACACACACACACACACACACACACACACACACACACACGTTGGGGATGGGGATTGGCAGGGACTTCACGATTGCGACAAAATCGCAAATTGTGATTCTGTAATAATTCCAATACGATATTACGTTTTTTTGGTGCAATTTCTTGCGTGTTTGTTTGTTTGTTTTTTAGTTTGTTTGTGTGCTTTAACATCCATCCATTCAGGTTCTACAGGCCGTCGATATCCACCAACATAACAGAACATAGTGGATACAAATCACAGAACATAGGAAATGCAATATCCACTCTTTTCTCAAATTTTGAGACACTTTAACTGTAGCTCTAACCACTGTATGAAAATATATAATAATAATAATAATAATGCATTTGATTTAATATAGCGCTTTTCAGGAAATGGTCAAATTCCACGTACAGTAAAATCATTTAATAGTTATATAGATTCAAATAAGACAGAATAAAATACATAAAATAATGAAAAATAATATAATTATAATAATAATAATAAACCACCCTACCCTTGAAGGAGGGTAGGGTGATTGTTTGAAGGAGGGTAGGGTGGTTGTTTGAAGGATGGTAGGGTGGTTGTTTGAAGGAGGGTAGGGTGGTTGTTTGAAGGATGGTAGGGTGGTTGTTTGAAGGATGGTAGGGTGGTTGTTTGAAGGATGGTAGGTCAGTTGTTTGAAGGATGGTAGGGTGGTTGTTTGAAGGAGGGTAGGGTGGTTGTCTGAAGGATGGTAGGGTGGTTGTTTGAAGGATGGTAGGTCAGTTGTTTGAAGGATGGTAGGGTGGTTGTTTGAAGGATGGTAGGTCAGTTGTTTGAAGGATGGTAGGTCAGTTGTTTGAAGGATGGTAGGGTGGTTGTTTGAAGGAGGGTAGGGTGGTTGTCTGAAGGATGGTAGGGTGGTTGTTTGAAGGATGGTAGGTCAGTTGTTTGAAGGATGGTAGGGTGGTTGTTTGAAGGAGGGTAGTGTTATGTATGCGTTACATCCGGTGTGACCGGGAGTTTTGGGGTGTGTGAACCGGACACAGTTGTTGACGCCATGGCAGGGTGTACAATAAACGGTCAACCTAAAAGTTCTAGTCCATAGTCTGATTAAACACTACACTGGTGACGAGGATTATGGATTCTCTCCTCTCTCCCCGCTCCTCTCCTCTCACCTCTCTCCCCGCTCCTCTCCTCTCTCCTCTCTCCCCGCTCCTCTCCTCTCACCCCGCTCCTCGCACTGCCGGGCCAACCGCCGATCCTGTGGGTTCGCTGGCTTGAGTCCTTCGAAACGTTCATAGTAGCCGCGGGGCTAGCTGATGCTAACGACGAACGGAAGAAAGCCTTGCTGATACACACGCTGAGCAGCGAGGGACAGCAGATTTTTTGGACTCTCGGACCCGCTTCAAAATATAGTGACTGTTACACTGCTCACTGGACACTTTGCTGCTCCACTAAATGTTATGCTCCGGTGGATCGTTTTTCGGCAACAGGCGGGTGAGTCCATCCACCGTTACGTGGCTGATCTGAGGGGACTAGCTAGCCTCTGTCAATTCGGGGTGCTGGAAGATGAACTGATACGGGATCAGCTGGCTGAGCACACTAACAGCCCAAAGGTCAGAGAAAAGTTACTAATGACAGACAAGCTAACTTTAGCAAGAGCAGTGGATATAGCTTTCCAGCTTGAGTCAGCAGCAGCCTTAGCATCACAGCTAGCTCCCTCCTCCAGTTCTTTTCCCCCCAGACCCATGCTACTAACTCAAACGGTGGTGCTACCCATGTAGCCTCCCGGGGAGGTTTTCCCTGAGGACTACTTGGACGTGAACTTTGCAGCACGCCGGGCCTGTGGTAATTGTGGCGCATCATCGCATCAGAGTCGAGCTCCAAACTGCCCTGCCAAGGGACAGAGGTGTCAAGGCTGTGGCAGACAGAACCATTTTGTACGTGTCTGTCGCTCTGTTCCCTCAACCGACAGCCCACCCGCTCTTATCACAGCTACTTCAGCAGGTGACCTGGCAGTACGAAATTGTGTTATTCATCTTGTTAAAATGAATGCTTGTGAACTGCTCTATTTTTATGTTTGCGTACCTCAGCGTTATGCTAGTGTCTACTTCAACAAATGTACTCCTTGTAAGTCGCTTTGGATAAAAGCATCTGCCAAATGCAAGTGTAATTTATCTTGGTGACAGAATAATCTAGCAGAATGACCATGAGTGCATGGAATAGTCGTTTTAAATTGACAAGGACAATTTTTACATTGTGAGTTTTATTGATAAAAATAAAATAAAAGAGTTTGAAGGCTGAGGTAAAGGAAAGCATTTACCTAGAAGAGAAGGAGAAAGGATTACACATCAAAAAATAATTAAGCATTGAAATTGTTCAAATGTAACAGACATCTTACAGGCTCATCCCTTGTTAGAGTTTGGCAGCTCATCATTGGAAAAGTCTTCAGGATCAACACCAAACTCCTCAGGATCCTGGTTGAGAGAGTATCTGTCTCTGGTGGCACTCAGTCTGCTACGTCTGTAGCCACCGCCTGACTGGACAATGAAGGTGGATGGATAAGGCTCACTGACGCCTTGTGGAGGCTCCTGCAGGTCATAGCTCTCAGACTGAGGCTGGAGATCTTGAGAGCCTTCGCTTTGTGGGTAGAACACATCCATCGGAGAATAGTCTCCATTGCTCTGGGAAAAGGCTCCAGTGTTCCAGTTGGCCAGGTCCAGAGAAGGAAAGGCTCCTGAGCTTGGGTTAAAAGAGGTAGATCCAGCAGCCAAACCTCCCTTCCCCTTGGGTCCGCCAGAAGAAGAGTCGTCCACTATTCCATCACTGGCAAATGGCCAAGAGACACCTGTTGGGCCATAGTACAGTTGAGACTTAAATTGCCAATACTATTCCTCAAAAGGGGAAACCTAATGATTAACAACTGAAACAATGAGAACAGTGCAGTTCAACTTAATGAAACAGCAGGAGAACAGGCATTAGCAATAGCATAAATCATGCTAGCTTCATTTAGCAAAGTCACCGCACATGGACAGTTCATCTTCAACATTTGATGCAAATGTCTGAAAAAGGTACATTTGAACCTAGAATAAACAGTAAATACCTACCAGCTCTTGGTGATGGAACACAAACCCCACTGCTGAACAGGAAAAGGCCAATCCAGAAAACACTGCAACAGAAACCAACATTAAACTCCAGTTTCAAAGAGACACATCCAACATTTCAAAAGCACATCAACAGTGATCCCTCAAACCTTAAAGGGGAGTCAAGGGCCATCGCAGACACTGTTCTCAACCTCTTAGCAATAACTGTAGCACAACAGCAGAAGCCTGTACTATGCAAGGTGGGCTAGAGTGTCTTTATACTGGTTTGGCGCCTCGTTGATTCTAATTGAGGACAGCTGGTTAACATGGGGCGGGACACAGGGAAGAAGGGAAGTCAAGACAATAGGCCTATATCACACGTCCTGCTTCCGGAGCCTTAAAAATCGCAGAGCAGTGTACTCCTATTTCCGGTGGTTACCCCAGATACGTGACAAACTGTGTCCGCCTCCCCTCCTCTCTGTTACTGTAGTGTACCGGGCTGCTCAACGTCAAAACAAAGACAGCCCTACCTCAGTTTACACGATTTACCCAAAGACAAACTCCTCTGCAAGTCTTGTGTGAGGCTGATAAGGAGGATGAAGGTCCCTCGTCTCATGTTCTCAGGGGTAGCGCGTATGTCTGCAGTTTGCACTTTGACAAGGAGAGCATATACGTCTCGAAAAGTGGGCGGAATAGGCTAATAATGTCGGGTATGTGTATGATTAAAAGCACTGGTCCTGACCCCCACACACACTCCATCTCTCATCCGAATAGAGCCACATAATGTCGGGTATGTGTGTGATTAAAAGCACTGGTCCTGACCCCCACACACACTCCATCTCTCATCCGAATAGAGCCACATAATGTCGGGTAAGTGTGTGATTAAAAGCACTGGTCCCAAGTAGGGCTGGGCGATACGGACCAAAACCCGGTATTTTTAGGCTGCATCGCGATATACGATATATATCGATATACGATATATATCAGTATTTTATACAAATTCAGTTTTAACTCAATGCCACAAGTATGTCACAAGCACTTTTATTTTAAGACAACTCATATTCACAAGAATAACAGGCATTCCCTTTTAGAAAATATACAGCTGCACACTACATATTAACACGTGAATGAAAAGGTACATTGAAATAATCAAAATCCATCAAATAAATCGCCTATATTAAATACATAGGCATACCTCTGCTCCTACACAAAATCGCCTTCGTTATATGGCGATATATCCAGATAGAGCCACAAGACACAATGTCGGGGAATTGTAGGATTCGGATTTAGACTTCTTCACTGTAGACTCTAGAGTGTTCATTCACTAGTTGAACCACATCGCCTGGACCGACTTTTGGAAGGTTATGCAGCGATGTTGTCCAGCGATAACTGTCCTCCATGGTGAATGCCAAGCTGAATGCATTAACCAGAACTTGGGATACACTGCTTCATCGATTTTTAACGGGTACTTCCGGCTTTCAAATCTAACGTGATATAGGCCTATTCAGGAAACAGTGGATGGGAAAAGGAGGGAACTGTAGACAGGTGGGAGGAAGTGTTTGATACAAGATAGGACATTGTGCTTTAGGAGTGAGTTGAATTGAAATAGCAAAACACCCAAATGGTTTATGTGAAGTTTGTGGGGAACTGGAGACAATCACATGTGATATTGAAATAAAGTATATGCAAAGCAGGGAAGATATCTTTGACGAGTTAGGAGGAATATGAGTTAGCAGGTTCTCTATATAATCTCTCCTGGACCAAGCCATGAAGTAGGGGAAGTACACAAATGTAATATATTGCGGAATATGAAATTTGATAGAAGTGATACATAGGGCGGCAGTATAGCTCAGGAGGTAGAGCGGTTGCCTCACAACCAAAAGGTCGCTGGTTCGTTCCCCCGGCGTCCCTAGCAAAAACTGTTGGTGTCCTTGAGCAAGACACCCTAACTGCTCCTGACGTGCTGGCTGTCTCCTTGATGGCTGTCTCCGCCGTCGGTGTATGAATGGGTAATGTGAGGCATGACTTGTAAAGCGCTTTGGATAAAAGCGCTATATAAAGGCCGGCATTATTATATACAGTCGGTCATTACTTATTGCCATGGTTCAGACCTTTGGTGTAGAATAGTTTGAAACTTAAAGTTCATCAGGTCTACAGGAGGTTGCAATATAAAGATGTACCGGTAGTCATATAAGTCAGCTGATACCTACACAAACCAGAACACTTAGTGCTTTCAAAATTGAATCCAGAAATAAGGAAGTGTTTAAAATGAGTCATAAGTCAACTCCTTATTGTACCAACATGGCCAGTCTTAAATTGCCTACACCGTTGTAGCCATTATTTAATGGAAAGTGTATAAACTTGGGACAAAGAATTTGGCATGATCATAGTTAGATGTTGGCATTAATAGATAATGTGCACCAATTTGTTTAAGTGTAGTTTAAAGAATGAACCATTTCAAGATGCTTTGGACAAAAATCTGCTAAATGGCACATGCAATGAGTCAGGTCAACGTCCTTAAAGACAGGGCACCGATAGTCCTAAAGCAGCTGTAATAGTAATGGGTTAATATGACCGATATGTAGGGGCATCCAGGAGAGTGCAAAACGCTCATTAATAAACAACCTTTAAATTGACACTTTACAATTGGCATTGAATGTTTATTGAAAAACAGGCAAGAAATGTTTGCAAGGAGTTTGGAGGTCAAAGACATCATTCACCTAGAAGAGATGGAGAAATTATTAAGAATTGAAATAGTTTAAATGTTTGTCAACTGTACTACGGACATCTTACAGGCTCATCCCTTGTTAGAGTTTGGCAGCTCGTCGTTGGAAAAGTCTTCAGGATCAACACCAAACTCCTCAGGATCCTGATTGAGAGAGTATCTGTCTCTGGTGGCACTCAGTCTGCTACGTCTGTAGCCACCGCCTGACTGGACAATGAAGGTGGATGGATAAGGCTCACTGACGCCTTGTGGAGGCTCCTGCAGGTCATAGCTCTCAGACTGAGGCTGGAGATCTTGAGAGCCTTCGCTTTGTGGGTAGAACACATCCATCGGAGAATAGTCTCCATTGCTCTGGGAAAAGGCTCCAGTGTTCCAGTTGGCCAGGTCCAGAGAAGGAAAGGCTCCTGAGCTTGGGTTAAAAGAGGTAGATCCAGCAGCCAAACCTCCCTTCCCCTTGGGTCCGCCAGAAGAAGAGTCGTCCACTATTCCATCACTGGCAAATGGCCAAGAGTCACCTGTTGGGCCATAGTACAGTTGAGACTTAAATTGCCAATACTATTCCTCAAAAGGGGAAACCTAATTATTAACAACTGAAACAATGAGAACAGTGCAGTTCAACTTAATGAAACAGCAGGTGAACAGGCATTAGCAATAGCATAAATCATGCTAGCTTCATTTAGCAAAGTCACCGCACATGGACAGTTCATCTTCAACATTTGATGCAAATGTCTGAAAAAGGTACATTTGAACCTAGAATAAACAGTAAATACCTACCAGCTCTTGGTGATGGAACACAAACCCCACTGCTGAACAGGAAAAGGCCAATCCAGAAAACACTGCAACAGAAACCAACATTAAACTCCAGTTTCAAAGAGACACATCCAACATTTCAAAAGCACATCAACAGTGATCCCTCAAACCTTAAAGGGGAGTCAAGGGCCATCGCAGACACTGTTCTCAACCTCTTAGCAATAACTGTAGCACAACAGCAGAAGCCTGTACTATGCAAGGTGGGCTAGAGTGTCTTTATACTGGTTTGGCGCCTCGTTGATTCTAATTGAGGACAGCTGGTTAACATGGGGCGGGACACAGGGAAGAAGGGAAGTCAAGACAATAGGCCTATATCACACGTCCTGCTTCCGGAGCCTTAAAAATCGCAGAGCAGTGTACTCCTATTTCCGGTGGTTACCCCAGATACGTGACAAACTGTGTCCGCCTCCCCTCCTCTCTGTTACTGTAGTGTACCGGGCTGCTCAACGTCAAAACAAAGACAGCCCTACCTCAGTTTACACGATTTACCCAAAGACAAACTCCTCTGCAAGTCTTGTGTGAGGCTGATAAGGAGGATGAAGGTCCCTCGTCTCATGTTCTCAGGGGTAGCGCGTATGTCTGCAGTTTGCACTTTGACAAGGAGAGCATATACGTCTCGAAAAGTGGGCGGAATAGGCTAATAATGTCGGGTATGTGTATGATTAAAAGCACTGGTCCTGACCCCCACACACACTCCATCTCTCATCCGAATAGAGCCACATAATGTCGGGTATGTGTGTGATTAAAAGCACTGGTCCTGACCCCCACACACACTCCATCTCTCATCCGAATAGAGCCACATAATGTCGGGTAAGTGTGTGATTAAAAGCACTGGTCCCAAGTAGGGCTGGGCGATACGGACCAAAACCCGGTATTTTTAGGCTGCATCGCGATATACGATATATATCGATATACGATATATATCAGTATTTTATACAAATTCAGTTTTAACTCAATGCCACAAGTATGTCACAAGCACTTTTATTTTAAGACAACTCATATTCACAAGAATAACAGGCATTCCCTTTTAGAAAATATACAGCTGCACACTACATATTAACACGTGAATGAAAAGGTACATTGAAATAATCAAAATCCATCAAATAAATCGCCTATATTAAATACATAGGCATACCTCTGCTCCTACACAAAATCGCCTTCGTTATATGGCGATATATCCAGATAGAGCCACAAGACACAATGTCGGGGAATTGTAGGATTCGGATTTAGACTTCTTCACTGTAGACTCTAGAGTGTTCATTCACTAGTTGAACCACATCGCCTGGACCGACTTTTGGAAGGTTATGCAGCGATGTTGTCCAGCGATAACTGTCCTCCATGGTGAATGCCAAGCTGAATGCATTAACCAGAACTTGGGATACACTGCTTCATCGATTTTTAACGGGTACTTCCGGCTTTCAAATCTAACGTGATATAGGCCTATTCAGGAAACAGTGGATGGGAAAAGGAGGGAACTGTAGACAGGTGGGAGGAAGTGTTTGATACAAGATAGGACATTGTGCTTTAGGAGTGAGTTGAATTGAAATAGCAAAACACCCAAATGGTTTATGTGAAGTTTGTGGGGAACTGGAGACAATCACATGTGATATTGAAATAAAGTATATGCAAAGCAGGGAAGATATCTTTGACGAGTTAGGAGGAATATGAGTTAGCAGGTTCTCTATATAATCTCTCCTGGACCAAGCCATGAAGTAGGGGAAGTACACAAATGTAATATATTGCGGAATATGAAATTTGATAGAAGTGATACATAGGGCGGCAGTATAGCTCAGGAGGTAGAGCGGTTGCCTCACAACCAAAAGGTCGCTGGTTCGTTCCCCCGGCGTCCCTAGCAAAAACTGTTGGTGTCCTTGAGCAAGACACCCTAACTGCTCCTGACGTGCTGGCTGTCTCCTTGATGGCTGACTCCGCCGTCGGTGTATGAATGGGTAATGTGAGGCATGACTTGTAAAGCGCTTTGGATAAAAGCGCTATATAAAGGCCGGCATTATTATATACAGTCGGTCATTACTTATTGCCATGGTTCAGACCTTTGGTGTAGAATAGTTTGAAACTTAAAGTTCATCAGGTCTACAGGAGGTTGCAATATAAAGATGTACCGGTAGTCATATAAGTCAGCTGATACCTACACAAACCAGAACACTTAGTGCTTTCAAAATTGAATCCAGAAATAAGGAAGTGTTTAAAATGAGTCATAAGTCAACTCCTTATTGTACCAACATGGCCAGTCTTAAATTGCCTACACCGTTGTAGCCATTATTTAATGGAAAGTGTATAAACTTGGGACAAAGAATTTGGCATGATCATAGTTAGATGTTGGCATTAATAGATAATGTGCACCAATTTGTTTAAGTGTAGTTTAAAGAATGAACCATTTCAAGATGCTTTGGACAAAAATCTGCTAAATGGCGCATGCAATGAGTCAGGTCAACGTCCTTAAAGACAGGGCACCGATAGTCCTAAAGCAGCTGTAATAGTAATGGGTTAATATGACCGATATGTAGGGGCATCCAGGAGAGTGCAAAACGCTCATTAATAAACAACCTTTAAATTGACACTTTACAATTGGCATTGAATGTTTATTGAAAAACAGGCAAGAAATGTTTGCAAGGAGTTTGGAGGTCAAAGACATCATTCACCTAGAAGAGATGGAGAAATTATTAAGAATTGAAATAGTTTAAATGTTTGTCAACTGTACTACGGACATCTTACAGGCTCATCCCTTGTTAGAGTTTGGCAGCTCGTCGTTGGAAAAGTCTTCAGGATCAACACCAAACTCCTCAGGATCCTGATTGAGAGAGTATCTGTCTCTGGTGGCACTCAGTCTGCTACGTCTGTAGCCACCGCCTGACTGGACAATGAAGGTGGATGGATAAGGCTCACTGACGCCTTGTGGAGGCTCCTGCAGGTCATAGCTCTCAGACTGAGGCTGGAGATCTTGAGAGCCTTCGCTTTGTGGGTAGAACACATCCATCGGAGAATAGTCTCCATTGCTCTGGGAAAAGGCTCCAGTGTTCCAGTTGGCCAGGTCCAGAGAAGGAAAGGCTCCTGAGCTTGGGTTAAAAGAGGTAGATCCAGCAGCCAAACCTCCCTTCCCCTTGGGTCCGCCAGAAGAAGAGTCGTCCACTATTCCATCACTGGCAAATGGCCAAGAGTCACCTGTTGGGCCATAGTACAGTTGAGACTTAAATTGCCAATACTATTCCTCAAAAGGGGAAACCTAATTATTAACAACTGAAACAATGAGAACAGTGCAGTTCAACTTAATGAAACAGCAGGTGAACAGGCATTAGCAATAGCATAAATCATGCTAGCTTCATTTAGCAAAGTCACCGCACATGGACAGTTCATCTTCAACATTTGATGCAAATGTCTGAAAAAGGTACATTTGAACCTAGAATAAACAGTAAATACCTACCAGCTCTTGGTGATGGAACACAAACCCCACTGCTGAACAGGAAAAGGCCAATCCAGAAAACACTGCAACAGAAACCAACATTAAACTCCAGTTTCAAAGAGACACATCCAACATTTCAAAAGCACATCAACAGTGATCCCTCAAACCTTAAAGGGGAGTCAAGGGCCATCGCAGACACTGTTCTCAACCTCTTAGCAATAACTGTAGCGCAGACGCCTATACTATGCAAGGTGGGCTAGAGTGTCTTTATACTGGTTTGGAGCCTTGTTGATGCTAATTGAGGACAGCTGGTTAGCATGACGCGGGACACAGGGAAGAAGGGAAGTCAAGCAGGAAAGTAGCCAAAAAAAAAATGACAAAAGAAAGGTTGAATAAAAAACAACATAAAAATTTAAACAATTATCTACATAAGATGTCATGTTTTTAGGATACGTTCAGCAGTCACCACTTGAATTTCAGACTCAGCCCTATTCAAAAAATGAACTTTATAAATATTAAAATCCAGCTCCACCAATTGTATTGAAATGGCCCCCAATAGCCTCAAATAATCCACACTGCTGTTCCCGATATTTAATGTGTGTGTCAAAAAAGTGTGTCAAATCATAAATGTTGGACCATAGCTTGTATCAGCGATCTGAAAATGATTGATCTCACACCACAAAAGATATCCAGGGTTATTGATCTAGAGTCATCTGTAATTCACCGTTCATCAGCTGAGATACAAATGTACTTTGTTTTAGAATAAAGAATGTGAAGCATCTTTCTATTGAGACTTGAGTCATAACTAGGGATGGGACGATCACGTTTTTTGCCACCGATCACCGATCACCGATCACAATCATAAATATCTGCCCCACCGATCACCGATCACCATCACATTTTTTTTTTTGCAGCTCTAGCGGTCTACAGTGTATTGCTGCTACAGCAGTCTATTATAGCAGGGGTTCCCAAACGCCGGGCCGCGGACCGGTACCGGGCCGTGGAGGTGTTACTGCCGGGCCGCGAAACAGCTGTGTGTTTATCATCATATTTGACTCAAGAAATTTGAGTATAGGTGAACGGCGGGCGGTATAATCTATATATAGAGATGATATATATAGTATAGCGGTATAATCTATATATATAGATTAAATATATATCGGCGGCATTACGAGAGACTTTCAGTTACACACGCTACTAAAGAGACTACGCGCTAGTGACGTGTCGGTCGCAAACGAGCCGGGGTTTGTGTTACGGGCGCTGCGCGTACATGCGCGTTTATACTGAAATCGAGCCCTGCCGTTTTGTTAGGGGTGTGTGTTGACACACACTTTGACAACCGGTCCGCGAAAATTGACAACTGGTCCGCGAGATTTTTTTTCATGTATCTGCCGGTCCGTGGCACAACAAAGGGTGGGAACCCCTGTATTATAGAACAGTTTCATCCATCATGCATTCCTGGGGTTCTCGTTCTCCACGGTCAGTTTAACAAACTCGCCATGCTGCGCTGGGTGATGGGTTTTCAGGTGTCTTATTAAATTTGTCGTGTTGAAATTTTTTACCTTGCTTCCTCCACGAGATATTTTCTCTTTGCACACATTACAGAAGGCAAATGTTACATCTGTATCACACACTTTGAAGAAACTCCACACTGCAGACACCGCTGACATTGAGGCAGGGCGAGTATCACTCTGTTTAGAAAAGAGGCGGGGCCCCACGTGTTTTACTCGCTGGTAAAGAGATGAGCTCACGTGTTTCTCACGTGCAGGATCGGCTATGAAATCGGCAACATTAAAGAAAGATCGGCATTCTCCGATTGCGCATTTTTCTTCAAAATCGGCCGATAATTATCGGAAGCCGATCGATCGTCCCACCTCTAGTCATAACCAATGTCTTTAGAAACCGATAGCAAACAGACCATAGGATGACACATCATTGTTAACCACCCCCAAGTGATGAACATGTGGGGAAAGCATGAAGCTTATCGAGGTAAAGACTATTTTAGACTAGTGTTAGTAACACACAAGGGAAAGCTCCATGTGAAATGCTAGAAGCTACTGCTACATGGTCTGGAAGTAGGCGTGTAGATTTGGTATCATGCAACAGCAATACAAAAATACTGTCAGTTGTATATAAAGCTATGAATGGATGTGTTTGGCTTGTATTGATAACTGATCAGTCTCATTCCCAGGTCCACCATGAGGCCTTCCTGTCTAACAAAGTACCAAGAATGTGAAGAAGAGGAGGGAGCTTGTCTCTATATGGTGAGGAACCACGTTGACAAATCACAGGAGCTCTTTGTGTTGATACAAATAGAACAACCTAACAACTAAGGGTCCTAATCCAAACCGTTCCCCAGCTGTAGATCCCCAACCAGAGGCGCCTGGTGAGGAGGGCTGAGGTGGACCAGCACATGCTCTGCTGGCAGAACCTGCTGACTGCCCAGAGCCTGGAGCTGACCCACCTTATCAACAGCCTGGACCAGGAGGCCGGTAAATACACAAGCTAATCTGAACCACACACACACACACACACACACACACACACACACACACACACACACACACGCACGTTGGGGATGGGGATTGGCAGGGACTTCACGATTGCGACAAAATCGCAAATTGTGATTCTGTAATAATTCCAATACGATATTACGTTTTTTTGGTGCAATTTCTTGCGTGTTTGTTTGTTCGTTTTTTAGTTTGTTTGTGTGCTTTAACATCCATCCATTCAGGTTCTACAGGCCGTCGATATCCACCAACATAACAGAACATAGTGGATACAAATCACAGAACATAGGAAATGCAATATCCACTCTTTTCTCAAATTTTGAGACACTTTAACTGTAGCTCTAACCACTGTATGAAAATATATAATAATAATAATAATAATGCATTTGATTTAATATAGCGCTTTTCAGGAAATGGTCAAATTCCACGTACAGTAAAATCATTTAATAGTTATATAGATTCAAATAAGACAGAATAAAATACATAAAATAATGAAAAATAATATAATTATAATAATAATAATAAACCACCCTACCCTTGAAGGATGGTAGGGTGGTTGTCTGAAGGACGGTAGGTCAGTTGTTTGAAGGATGGTAGGGTGGTTGTTTGAAGGATGGTAGGGTGGTTGTTTGAAGGACGGTAGGGTGGTTGTTTGAAGGATGGTAGGGTGGTATAAGCGCGTGTATAAATCTGAATTTTTTTTATCTCACACCACAAAAGATATCCAGGGTTATTGATCTAGAGTCATCTGTAATTCACCATTCATCAGCTGAGATACAAATGTACTTTCTTTTAGAATAAAGAATGTGAAGCATCTTTCTATTGAGACTTGAGTCATAACCAATGTCTTTAGAAACCGATAGCAAACAGACCATAGGATGACACATCATTGTTAACCACCCCCAAGTGATGAACATGTGGGGAAAGCATGAAGCTTATCGAGGTAAAGACTATTTTAGACTAGTGTTAGTAACACACAAGGGAAAGCTCCATGTGAAATGCTAGAAGCTACTGCTACATGGTCTGGAAGTAGGCGTGTAGATTTGGTATCATGCAACAGCAATACAAAAATACTGTCAGTTGTATATAAAGCTATGAATGGATGTGTTTGGCTTGTATTGATAACTGATCAGTCTCCCCGGCCACATGCCAGTCAAATGGATCACACGCCAAGAAGTATTTAGCTGTTATTGATGATTGCCTTCTGGACGTTGATGGAGAACCTCATTCCCAGGTCCACCATGAGGCCTTCCTGTCTACCAAGTACCAAGAACGTGAAGAAGAGGAGGGAGCTGGTCTCTATATGGTGAGGAACCACTTTGACAAATCACAGGAGCTCTTTGTGTTGATACAAATAGAAAACAACCTAACAACTAAGGGTCCTAATCCAAACCGTTCCCCAGCTGTAGATCCCCAACCAGAGGCGCCGTGAGCTGTCAGCCATGTCCAAGGAACGCCTGCTGAGGAGGGCTGAGCCTTATCAACAGCCTGGACCAGGAGGCCGGTAAATACACAGGCTAATCGGAACCACACAAACACACACACACACACACACACACACACACACACACACACACACACAAAAACACACACACACACACACACACACACACACACACACACACACACACACACACACACATGTGTTGGGGATGGGGATTGGCAGGGACTTCACGATAGGCCTACGGCACAGTTGAAAGCCGGAAGTACCAGTTAAAAATCGCTGAAGCAGTGTATCCCAAGTTCCGGTTAATACATTCAGATTCAGATTCAGATTCAGATTACTTTATTAATCCCGAGGGAAATTAAGGTGCAACAGTTGACACAGGGGGAATAAAAGCACACACAAAAAATACTAATACCTAAGCTAAAAAACAATAAAAATTGTATAAACAAAAATATAGTTAAATGAAATCTAAATGTATTGATAAATGAAGATAAATTTACAGTATTATTACAGTAGTACGTAGGTATATACAATACACAACAATACGTATAGTGCAAATTGGCAGAATAATATATTAATAAATAAATCAACTGAAAGTGACATGTGTAAAGTGAAAAGTGAATTTGAAGAGTGATTTGCAGTGCGTTGACCAAAAAATAATAATATTTAAGTACGTTGGCCTCAGGTCACTGAGTCGCCACTGTCCCTCTCACGACCCGAGGTAGATGAGTTAAAAAGTCTAATTGCCACAGGAAGAAAGGACTTCCTATGGCGTTCTGTGGTGCACCTGGGTGGAATGAGTCTGTTGCTAAAGGTGCTTCTGTATGAGGTCAGCACCTGATGGAGAGGGTGAGAGTTGTTGTCAAGGATACTACGCAGCTTGCGCAGCATCCTTCTCTCAGACACCACCAACAAGGAGTCCAGCTGGACCCCCAGGACAGCGCCAGCCTTCCTGACAATCCTGCTGATCTTGTTGGCGTCTGCTGATCTCAACCTGCTTCCCCAGCACACAACACCGGAGAAGAACGTTGAAGGACCGGAGCCTCCGCAGGAAGTAGAGACTGCTCTGGCCCTTCTTTTAAACAGCCTCAGAGTTCTTGGCCCAGACCAGTTTATTGTCCAGATGAACTCCCAGGTATTTATATTCCTGGACAACTTCAGCGGACACACCCTTGATGGAAATGGGTGTGGGTGTGGATTTCCTCCTGCGGAAGTCCACCACCATCTCCTTCGTCTTGTCAGTGTTGAGCTGCATATGGTTCAGCTCACACCACTCAACAAAGGAGTCCACGACGCCCCTGTACTCCTCATCGTTTCCCTCGCTGACACAACCAACAACTGCAGAGTCGTCCGAGAACTTCTGCAGATGGCAGGACACAGAGTTGTACTGGAAGTCTGAGGTGTAAAGGGTGAACAGGAATGGGGAAAGAACAGTTCCCTGTGGAGCACCAGTGCTGCTGACCACAGTGTCAGACACACAGTCCTGCAGTCTGACAAACTGTGGACGACCCGTCAAATAGTCAGTAATCCAGGACACCAGGGAAGAGTCCACCTTCATCGCCGTCAGCTTACTTCCCAGCAGGGCAGGCCGGATGGTGTTGAACGCACTGGAGAAGTCGAAAAACATGATTCTCACAGTGCTCCCGGGTCTGTCCAAGTGGGCGTAGGCACGATGAAGCAGGAAGATGATGGCGTCCTCCACTCCCAGTTTCGGCTGGTAGGCAAACTGAAGAGGGTCCAGCGATGATCTGACCAGGGGCCGAAGAAGCGTCAGGACCAGCCTCTCAAAGGATTTTGCCACGTGGGACGTCAGCGCCACCGGTCTGTAGTCGTTTGAGGTGCTGGGACGTGCCTTCTTCGGAACCGGCACCAGGCAGGATGTCTTCCACAGCACAGGGACCCTCTCCAGTCTCATGCTCAGGTTGAAGATGTACTGCAGGACTCCACTCAGCTGGGCAGCACATGTTTTGAGGACCCTCGGGCTGACGCCGTCAGGACCTGCAGCCTTGTCTGGATGGAGCCTGCACAGCACTTTCCTCACCTGCTCAGCTGTGAAGGTATGTGTGACGTGTATGGGGGCAGGAAGAGTCACTGTTGTGTTGATGGGGGAGGGGTGAGGTAGTGGTGGTGGGGGGAGAGAACAGGTATGTTGATGCTGGAGAGGGACGGTGGGGGAGGGGGGACAGCAGGGCTGGGGGGCTGGAGGGGAATGGTTGTAGAGGGGCTGGGGGAGGGGGGGTAGACCGGAGCCCACTCATTGAATCTATTGAAAAACAAATTCAACTCGTTGGCCCGATCAGGACCACCCCCTATTGTCTGGCTACCAGGTTGTTTGTAGCCAGTGATGCTCCTCATGCCACTCCACACATCCTTCAGGTTGTTCTGCTGAAGTTTGTGCTCCAGCTTCCTCCTGTAGTTGTCTTTGCCCTGCTGGATCCTCTCCCTCAGCTCCCTCTGAACCCGCCTCATCTGCTCCCTATCCCCATCTCTGAAGGCCCTCTTCTTCTCATTGAGCAGGACCTTGATGTCTCGGGTGACCCATGGCTTGTTGTTGGGGAAACAGCGTACAGTCTCTATGGGAACAACACTATCCACACAGAAGTTGATGTACCCTGTTATACATTCCGTGAGATCATCAAGGTCCTCTCCATGCAAGTCACAGAGGAAATCCCAGTCTGTTGACTCAAAGCAGCCCCGCAAGTCCTCATCGGCCTCCTGTGACCATCTCCTCACAGTCCTTGTGGTCACAGGCAGCCGCTGTACTAGAGGCCTATACAGGGGCTGGAGGTGGATGAGGTTGTGGTCTGACCTTCCAAGAGGAGGAAGGGCAGTGGCGCTGTATGCCTCCTTCGCCTTGGCATTCACCATGGAGGACAGTAATCGCTGGACAACATCGCTGCATAACCTTCCAACACCTAACCACATAACCAACCTACCTGAACACTACAGTGAAGAAGTCTAAATCCCGACATTTTGTCTTGTGGCTCTATCTGGATATATCGCCATATAACGAAGGCGATTTTGTGTAGGAGCAGAGGTATGCCTATGTATTTTATATAGGCTATTTATTTGATGGATTTTGATTATTTCAATGTACCTTTTCATTCACGTGTTAATATGTAGTGTGCAGCTGTATATTTTCTAAAAGGGAGTGCCTGTTATTCTTGTGAATATAAGTTGTCTTAAAATAAAAGTGCTTGTGACATACTTGTGGCATTGAGTTAACACCGAATTTGTATAAAATACTGATATATATCATATATCGATATATATCGTATATCGCGATGCAGCCTAAAAATACCGTGTTTTGGTCCGTATCGCCCAGCCCTACTTGGGACCAGTGCTTTTAATCATACACTTACCCGACATTATGTGGCTCTATTCGTATGAGAGATGGAGTGTGTGTGGGGGTCAGGACCAGTGCTTTTAATCACACACATACCCGACATTATGTGGCTCTATTCGGATGAGAGATGGAGTGTGTGTGGGGGTCAGGACCAGTGCTTTTAATCATACACATACCCGACATTATTAGCCTATTCCGCCCACTTTTCGAGACGTATATGCTCTCCTTGTCAAAGTGCAAACTGCAGACAAACGCGCTACCCCTGAGAACATGAAACCAGGGACCTTCATCCTCCTTATCAGCCTCACACAAGACTTGCAGAGGAGTTTGTCTTTGGGTAATGGTGTAAACTGAGGTTCGGCTGTCTGTGTTTAGACGTTGAGCAGCCGGTTCACTACAATAACAGAGAGGAGAGGAGGGGGCCACAGCTTGTCACGTATCTGGGGTAACTACCGGAAGTAAGAGTACACTGCTTGGCTATTTTTAACGTTCCGGAAGCAGGAAGTGTGACATAGGCCTATTGCGACAAAATCGCGAATTGTGATTCTGTAATAATTCCAATACGATATTACGTTTTTTTGGTGCAATTTCTTGCGTGTTTGTTTGTTCATTTTTGAGTTAGTTTGTGTGCTTTAACATCCATCCATTCAGGTTCTACAGGCCGTCGATATCCACCAACATAACAGAACATAGTGGATACAAATCACAGAACATAGGAAATGCAATATCCACTCTTTTCTCAAATTTTGAGACACTTTAACTGTAGCTCTAACCACTGTATGAAAATATATAATAATAATAATAATAATGATAATAATAATAATAATAATAATAATAATAATAATAATAATGCATTCAATTTAATATAGCGCTTTTCAGGAAACCCAAGGTGCTTTACAGAGATAGTCAAATTCCACGTAAAGTAAAATCATTTAATAGTTCAAATTAAAAATAGTAATAGTAATAAAAATGTAAAGTCATAGGATGAAGGGGGGGGGCGGTGTTTAGCAGGGGAAACCAGTTTGAAGGATGGTAGGGTGGTTGGTTAAAGGATGGTAGGGTGGTTGTCTAAAGGATGGTAGGGTGGTTGGTTAAAGGATGGTAGGGTGGTTGTTTGAAGGGTGGTAGGGTGGTTGTTTGAAGGGTGGTAAGGTGGTTGGTTAAAGGATGGTAGGGTGGTTGTCTGAAGGGTGGTTGGGTGGTTGTTTGAAGGGTGGTAGGGTGGTTGGTTAAAGGATGGTAGGGTGGTTGTCTGAAGGGTGGTAGGGTGGTTGTCTGAAGGGTGGTAGGGTGGTTGTTTGAAGGGTGGTAGGGTGGTTGTCTGAAGGATGGTAGGGTGGTTGTTTGAAGGATGGTAGGGTGGTTGTTTGAAGGATGGTAGGGTGGTTGTTTGAAGGATGGTAGGGTGGTTGTTTGAAGGATGGTAGGGTGGTTGTTTGAAGGATGGTAGTGTGGTTGTTTATAGGATGGTAGGGTGGTTGTTTGAAGGATGGTAGGGTGGTTGTCTGAAGGATGGTAGGGTGGTTGTCTGAAGGATGGTAGGGTGGTTGTTTGAAGGATGGTAGGGTGGTTGTTTGAAGGATGGTAGGGTGGTTGTTTGAAGGATGGTAGGGTGGTTGTTTGAAGGATGGTAGGGTGGTTGTTTGAAGGACGGTAGGGTGGTTGTTTGAAGGATGGTAGGGTGGTTGGTTAAAGGATGGTAGGGTGGTTGTCTGAAGGGTGGTAGGGTGGTTGGTTAAAGGATGGTAGGGTGGTTGTTTGAAGGATGGTAGGGTGGTTGTTTGAAGGATGGTAGGGTGGTTGTTTGAAGGATGGTAGGGTGGTTGTTTGAAGGATGGTAGGGTGGTTGTTTGAAGGACGGTAGGGTGGTTGTTTGAAGGATGGTAGGGTGGTTGGTTAAAGGATGGTAGGGTGGTTGTCTGAAGGGTGGTAGGGTGGTTGGTTAAAGGATGGTAGGGTGGTTGTTTGAAGGATGGTAGGGTGGTTGTTTGAAGGATGGTAGGGTGGTTGTTTGAAGGATGGTAGGGTGGTTGTTTGAAGGACGGTAGGGTGGTTGTTTGAAGGACGGTAGGGTGGTTGTTTGAAGGATGGTAGGGTGGTTGTTTGAAGGATGGTAGGGTGGTTGTTTGAAGGACGGTAGGGTGGTTGTTTGAAGGATGGTAGGGTGGTTGGTTAAAGGATGGTAGGGTGGTTGTCTGAAGGGTGGTAGGGTGGTTGGTTAAAGGATGGTAGGGTGGTTGTTTGAAGGATGGTAGGGTGGTTGTTTGAAGGATGGTAGGGTGGTTGTTTGAAGGATGGTAGGGTGGTTGTTTGAAGGATGGTAGGGTGGTTGTTTGAAGGACGGTAGGGTGGTTGTTTGAAGGATGGTAGGGTGGTTGGTTAAAGGATGGTAGGGTGGTTGTGTGAAGGGTGGTAGGGTGGTTGGTTAAAGGATGGTAGGGTGGTTGTCTGAAGGACGGTAGGGTGGTTGTTTGAAGGATGGTAGGGTGGTTGTTTGAAGGATGGTAGGGTGGTTGTTTGAAGGATGGTAGGGTGGTTATCTGAAGGATGGTAGGGTGGTTGTCTGAAGGATGGTAGGGTGGTTGTTTGAAGGATGGTAGGGTGGTTGTTTGAAGGATGGTAGGGTGGTTGTCTGAAGGATGGTAGGGTGGTTGTTTGAAGGACGGTAGGGTGGTTGTTTGAAGGACGGAAGGGTGGTTGTTTGAAGGATGGTAGGGTGGTTGTCTGAAGGACGGTAGGGTGGTTGTTTGAATGATGGTAGGGTGGTTGTTTGAAGGATGGTAGGGTGGTTGTTTGAAGGATGGTAGGGTGGTTGTTTGAAGGATGGTAGGGTGGTTGTGTGGATAATTTGACCCAGGGGAAGTATATACAGGATGAAGAGGGGGGGGGCAAGCACTGATCCTTGGGGGACACCATGAGTGACTGGGACGGCGGAGGATTGACAGTGGTTCATGGAGATGTAATGTCTGTCAGAGAGGTAGGAGGTGAACCAGGAGAGGACAGTACCAGAAAGGCCAAGGGAGTGAATGTGGGAGAGGAGGATGAATGATGGTGTCAAAAGCGGCAATGAGGTCGAGGAGGATCAGGAGGGTTAGGGAGCAAATGTTGCGGTAAAGTGCATGGCAATATATCATTTACAGTATACAGTTGCTAAAAGACAGTCTACTAGGTATACAAACTGTATAATATTACTTAAAGAGTATGTGTGGGATATGAGCATAAAAATTGTTATATATATATACAGGTAAGTAAGTATTAATTAATAAGTATTAAACAGGAAGTGATAAGGGGTATCGTGGTGCAGAGTTCAGGGAGATGACAGCTGAGGGGAAGAAGTTGTTCCTAAGCCTGCTTGACTTGGAACAAAGGTTTCTATAGCGCCTCCCGGAGGGGAGGAGGGAAAAAAGTCCATGGTTGGGGTGAGAGGGGTCTTCCACTATTGTTTGTGCCTTCCTCAGACACCGTTTGTGGTGGGTAATGTTCATTGCAGGGAGGGGTAATCCAACGATGCGTTGGGCGGTTTTCACCACCCTCTGCAGCGCTTTCCGGTCGGAAACAGTTGCCGTATCACACTGTGATGCAGTTGGTGAGGATGCTTTCAATAGCACACCTGTAAAAGTTCACCAGAATCTGAGGGGACAGGTGGGCTTTCCTCAGTCTCCTCAGGAAGAAGAGACGCTGGTGAGCCTTCTTTACCAGTGAGGCAGTATTGAGGGACCAGGTGAGGTCCTCAGATGAGGACCTCCAGGAATTTGAAGCTGGAGACACGCTAGACCTCTGCTCCGTTGATGAGGATGGGGGCATGTGCGCCCGCTCTGGTCTTCTTGAAGTCCAAAATGAGCTCCTTGGTTTTCTTGGTTTTGAGGCCCAGGTTGTTGTCAGTGCACCACACCACCAGGTGCTGGACCTCGTCCCTGTAGGCTGCCTCATCGTTGTTTTTGATGAGGCCCACCACCGTTGTGTCGTCAGCAAACTTGATGATGGTGTTTGTACCATGTACAGGAGTGCAGTCGTGGGTGAAGAGGGAGTAGAGGAGAGGGCTCAACACACAGCCTTGGGGAACGCCGGTTTTCAGGGTGAGGGTGGAGGAGGTGAGATTGTCTAACCTGACCGACTTGGTTAGGAAGTCAAATTACAATCAGGGGAGAGTAGCCTTGGTGGGCAGTTCGGGGTTGTTCCGGTCATAGCGAGCAAAAAAATGATTGAGCTTGTCAGGGAGGGATGAGTCAGTGGTTGAGGGGGGAGTCGTTAGAGGGTTTGTAATCCGTGATGGCCTGGATTCCCTGCCACATGTGTCGGGGATCGAAGTGGTCTTCAACCCTTCGCTTGTGGTTGAGCTTGGCCAGCTTGATGCCCTTGTTCAGGTTAGCCCTGGCTAAACAGTAGGCCAGTGCATCGCCCGACCTAAAAGCAGCGTCACGTGCCTTTAGGAGTAGGCGGACCTCTCTGTTCATCCACGGCTTCTGGTTGGGGAATGTTGTGATCTGGTTGAGGGTGGTGACAGTGTCAATGCTGGAGTTGATGTAATCCAAAACAGAGGAGGCGTAGGAGTCGATGTCGGTGTGGGAGTCCAGGGTAGACTGGGAGGCAAACAGGCTCCAATCCGTGTGTAGAAACCGGTTCTGCAACTCAGTCTGCTCCCTCAGGCCACATTTTGACTCCTTGTCCTAACGGTGGGCTTCACACGCTTGATGAGTGGCGTGTACTTAGGCAGCACGAACAAAGAGACATGATCACTCTGCCCAACGTGGGGGAGGGGGTCGGCTTGGTCTTTAAGTTGGCATGATTTAAATTGCCTGCAATAATAAAGGCTGCCTCTGGGTGGGAGGTCTGCTGTTGGTTAATAGCAGAGTACAGTTCCTTCATAGCTAGCTTAGCGTTAGCATCTGGAGGTATGTAAGCCGCCGTTATAATGGTGGCTGTCATTTCCCTGGGTTGGTAAAAGGGTCTACATTTAACCATTAAGTATTCTACGTTAGCAGAGAAGTGGCTCTCGATGGTGGTAGTGTCTGAGCACCAAGCCTTGTTGGTATAAATTCACAAACCTCCACCCCTGGTTTTACCGGAGCCTCAGCTGATCTGTCTGCTCTGAGTAGAGTGAGCTCCGTTAGCTCAATAGCACTGTTGGCGATTCCGCTGTTAAGCCATGTTTCTGTGAAAATCATGTTGCAATCCTTAATCCGTTTATGGTTGATAATCCGCAGCCGCAGTTAGTCAATTTTGCCAGAGATCATACGTTGGCGAGGAAAATGCAGGCTAGCGACGGGCGATGTGGGTTAGCTCTTAGTCTAGCATGTAGCCCTCCGCGCTTCCTCTCCTGTGTTTACGTTTTCTCTGCGGGCGATGGGTCCGGTCAGCCGGCCGCTGGGGTGAGATTCACCGGAGTTTCAGCGTGGAGTTGAAGATCGCCAATTAAGTTGCCGGAATGATGTAATCCAATTTCAAAAAGATTGTGTCGGGTGTACGTGATAAAAGCAAGACTAACAGAATTGTTAGGTATATTACCGCAAGTTTGCAAACACTGGTCAGACGCTGGGCGTCGCGATGTTTAGTTGTTTGGGATGTCAGGGTCGAGACCAGGTTTTTTTAGAATGGGGGTAAGAGAGAAAGAGAGAAAGGCAGCAAGCTTGAGGGAGGGGGGGACGAGACCAGTGGACAGGGAGGAGTTGATTAGGTTGGTGATAAGTGGGGAGAGAGCAAGGAGGCCAGCCTTGACCAGGGAGGTGGGGAAAGGGTCGACTGGTTGATGACTTCATACTGGTTATTATGGAGGACAGACCGGATTTGGAGATTTGACTGAAGGATGAGAATGAATGGCCAGGGAGTAGGGGGGGAGTGGTGGGGGAGAAGGCATGGGGGGGAGTGGTGGGGGAGAAGGCATGGGGGGGAGAAGTCATGGGGGGGAGTGGTGGGGGAGAAGGCATGGGGGGGAGTGGTGGGGGAGAAGGCATGGGGGGGAGTGGTTGGGGAGAAGGCATGGGGGGGAGTGGTGGGGGAGAAGTCATGGGGGGGAGAAGGCATGGGGGGGAGTGGTTGGGGAGAAGGCATTGGGGGGAGTGGTGGGGGAGAAGTCATGGGGGGGAGTGGTGGGGGAGAAGTCATGGGGGGAGTGGTTGGGGAGAAGGCATTGGGGGGAGTGGTGGGGGAGAAGTCATGGGGGGAGTGGTGGGGAGAAGGCATGGGGGGAGTGGTGGGGGAGAAGGCATGGGGGGAGTGGTGGGGGAGAAGGCATGGGGGGAGTGGTGGGGGAGAAGGCATGGGGGGGAGTGGTGGGGGAGAAGGCGTGAATTGGGTTGTTTTTAGATTGAAAAAAATGACAGGAAGGAGTTGCATTTGCTGGTGGTGAAGGAATTGGAGATGGTGTCCATGGCCTTGAGGAGTTTGTTGATGGTGGAGAAGAGAGTTTTGGGATTGTTGGAGCCGGTTTGGATGAAGGAGTAGTGGGTAGTATGATATTTTCACATACTGTATGTGTTTAATCAACATGCATGCCAGGGCTTTTTAGCCCTGGCAGGTGGTTGGTTCTAGCCCCGCCCTCAGAGGGGTCCTTCGCCCAGCTGCTGACTCAGGTATCCATGTTGCTGAAGTTCTCCCACATAGGGAACAGTAGTGTCTCTGCAACTGATGACTATCGCTCTGACGTTGACATGCAGATACCCACACCCACACATGACTATTGACATGAATGTTGCGAGGAAATGGTATTTACGACACGGCTAGCGGAGAGATCTGTGATCAGGACATTTACTTTGAAATGTCGATTAGCAATGATGTCGATTTGCGTCACAGCACAGCGTTGGCACACAGCATGTTAAATGTGACAATAGAAGTAGCTGGAGGAGCCTGGATCTCTCAGGGTTGTGTTGTGTCCTGCTGCTCTCTCAGCCCCGGGTCACTCCCATCTCAACATCCTCCAGCGCTTCCTCTGCTCCTCTGTGATGGAGGACACAGCAGGCCAATAGCCTTCTCCAGCCCAACACTCCTTACCAGGTCCCCTCTCTCCACATAATATGCTATTATATTGGTAACATATGAGTCTTTTGTCAATGCATACATTTAATTCAAGATTCAAGGGTTTTGAATTGAACAATTGAATGCTTACTCCACATTCCCTCCCGCAGTCTGAATTTTCTTAAATATGCAGCCACATTGAGATGTACACAGATTGTTAACATGCTTTCTTCAATACACTAACCTCTATGATAACATGTTTTTATATCCTGAAAAGTCATGGATCCATCCACCAGATGGCCAAGTCCATCCTGGAGCGCCTGGTGGAGGTGGTGGTGCCCTGATAGCGTTTGGCTGGGGCTCTATGGACCTCCTCTCACATCCTTTATAGAGTTACACATGGTAACTCTATAAAGACGATGAGACTCGGACTGAGTCACCATTTTCATGAAATAAACAAACTGATAACAATCCAAAAGGAACATGAAATGTTGATATATAAATTGTACTAAATGGTAGCTATTCTTAATTGTTTTGAATCAATATGAATTGCCCTTCAGGAATAACGTCCAGAGTTAAGGGAACTACAGTGACCCTTGGGGTGGACTCTGCTAGGTGGCTCATTCTGAATGAGAGAAGAGGGCCCATGTTAGCACACATTAACCCCACATGGAGCCAAGGGCGTTACAATATGTTGGCGGTTAAATGGATTGGAGATCACTGGTTCAAATTGCATGCTTTTTTTCACATGAAAAACGGTGACTCAAAACTTGTCAGTAAAGGAAACCAAGTCACAGCAGTTTGGGGCCTGCAGTGAACCCGCCTGTGGCAAATAGGACTGGCTTACCAAGTAAGTAAAATGTATTTATAAAGCCCCTTTTGCAGAAAAGTGCTGTACAGAACAGTAAAGGTGGACCGAACAGGTGGACAGTCAAATAGACAAAACTGTGGTAGAGCAAAATAGTTAACAGTTACCCAAATGCTTTGTCAGGGGGCTCCCAAGTAGGTTTTGCCCTTGTGAGACAGTTGATACTTTTAGCACTTACTGGCAGTAAGGGCTTATTAACAAGCACAGACCAAATTAACAATCAACCTATACGTTGCCTTTTAGAGGGATTTATGTAGAGGTTTGGTTCCAGAGCCAATGCTGTGCGTAGAGGTAAGCCCCACCAGATGTTAACTTGTAGAGCGCCACCTCCGGCACAAGCTCCTCCCCCCAGAGAGGAGACATTCAACATCCCAAAGACAGCCTCTGTCACCTGGGTTTGGTCCGCCGAGGCCCCCTGACCGACAGTGCACCTGAACCCAGCGGTTCTTCCCATAGATGGTGGGTCCGTGGGATGGAAAAGTATCCACGTACACGTTCAGGATATACCCGACCGGGTTCCATAGCTAGCCCGGCCCCCCAGGCACTCACTGACGGGCCCTCCTTCCGTGCCTGTATCTGGAAAGGGGCCCCCTGGCTTCCTCCGGGCAGGGTAACAACACTTCTACCTTGTTCCATTGTGGTCTTTAGTCTGGTCTCGCTCCTAAAAACACATTTGCCAAGAGACCCTACCAGGAGCACTAGGCTCCAAACAAAAACAGCCCTGAGGTTCACCCAAACCTCTCCACCACCTTACGGTGGTGGAGAGGTGGTTCCTGGGAGGTGTAGCGCTAAAGGTGGGAAGGCTCATTTATCTTGGCGACAGACTAATCTAGTAGAATGACCATGAGTGCATGGAATAGTCGTTTTAAATTGACAAGGACAATTTTTACATTGCGAGTTTTATTGATAAAAATAAAAAAAGAGTTTGAAGGCTGAGGTAAAGGACAGCATTTACCTAGAAGAGAAGGAGAAAGGATTATGCATTGAAAAATAATTAAGCATTGAAATTGTTCAAATGTAACAGACATCTTACAGGCTCATCCCTTGTTAGAGTTTGGCAGTTCGTCGTTGGAAAAGTCTTCAGGATCAACACCAAACTCCTCAGGATCCTGGTTGAGAGAGTATCTGTCTCTGGTGGCACTCAGTCTGCTACGTCTGTAGCCACCGCCTGACTGGACAATGAAGGTGGATGGATAAGGCTCACTGACGCCTTGTGGAGGCTCCTGCAGGTCATAGCTCTCAGACTGAGGCTGGAGATATTGAGAGCCTTCGCTTTGTGGGTAGAACACATCCATCGGAGAATAGTCTCCATTGCTCTGGGAAAAGGCTCCAGTGTTCCAGTTGGCCAGGTCCAGAGAAGGAAAGGCTCCTGAGCTTGGGTTAAAAGAGGTAGATCCAGCAGCCAAACCTCCCTTCCCCTTGGGTGCGCCAGAAGAAGAGTCGTCCACTATTCCATCACTGGCAAATGGCCAAGAGACACCTGTTGGGCCGTAGTACAGTTGAGACTTAAATTGCCAATACATTTTTTTTTCTCTTCAAAAGGGGAAACTTAATGATTAAAACAATCAGAACGGTGCAGTTCAACTTGATGAAACAGCAGGAGAACAGGCATTAGCAATAGCATAAATCATGCTAGCTTAATTTAGCAAAGTCACCGCACATGGACAGTTCATCTTCAACATTTGATGCAAATGTCTGAAAAAGGTACATTTGAACCTAGAATAAACAGTAAATACCTACCAGCTCTTGGTGATGGAACACAAACCCCACTGCTGAACAGGAAAAGGCCAATCCAGAAAACACTGCAATGGAAACCAACATTAAGCTCCAGTTTCAAAGAGACACATCCAACATTTCAAAAGCACATCAACAGTGATCCCTCAAACCTTAAAGGGGAGTCAAGGGCCATCGCAGACACTGTTCTCAACCGCTTAGCAATAACTGTAGCACAACAGCAGAAGCCTGTACTATGCAAGGTGGGCTAGAGTGTCTTTATACTGGTTTGGAGCCTCGTTGATGCTAATTGAGGACAGCTGGTTAGCATGGGGAGGGACACAGAGAAGAAGGGAAGTCAAGACAATTCAGGAAAAAAATTCGGGAAAAGGAGGGAACTGTAGACTGGTGGGAGGAAGTGTTTGATACAAGATAGGACATTGTGCTTTAGGAGTGAGTTGAAATAGCAAAACACCCAAATGGCTTATGTGAAGTTTGTGGGGAACTGGAGACAGTCACATGTGATATTGAAATAAAGTATATGCAAAGCAGGGAAGATATCTTTGATGAGTTAGGAGGAATATGAGTTAGCAGGTTCTCTATATAATCTCTCCTGGACCAAGCCATGAAGTAGGGGAAGTACACAAACATAATATATTGCAGAATATGAAATTTCATAGAAGTGATTCCTATACAGTCCATCATTACTTACTGCCAATGTTTAGACCTTTTTGGTGTAGAATCATTTAAGAAGACTTAAGTTCATCAGGTCTACAGGAGGTTGCAATATAAAGATGTACCAGTAGTCATATAAGTCAGCTGATACCTACACCCTACCACCATTACTAAACTCCTTAAACCCATGGACACCATCTCCAACTCCTTCACTGTCAGTAAATGTGCATCCTTTCTGTCACACTTTCAATCTAAAATTGACACAATTCATAGCCAACTGTCCAACGCCTCCGCCACCTACGTCTCTTTTCCAGAACCCGCCTCTCCTCCACCTTCCAATCACCCATTCTCATCCTTCACTGAAATCACCGCATCGGACCTATCCTCCATACTCACTGGCATGAAAACTTCAACCTGCATCCTGGACCCCATCCCCTCCACCCTCGTCAAGGCCTGTCTCCCCTCACTCTCTCCTCTGATCACCTCAGTCATTAACTCCTCTCTGTCCACCGGCCTCGTACCCCCTGCCCTCAAACTTGCTGCTGTGACCCCCTTACTAAAAAAACCCGGACTCAACCCTGAAACCCCCAACAACTTCCGACCCATCTCCAACCTCCCTTTCCTTTCAAAAATATTAGAGCGAGTCGTTGGATCTCAATTAAAAACCCACCTGGACTACAATAACCTCTATGAACGTTTTCAATCCGGCTTCCGCTCCAGACACAGCACTGAAACCGTTCTTTTAAAGGTCACCAATGACATTCTCCTCTCTGCCGACTCTGGTTCCCTCTCCATCCTCATCCTCCTTGACCTCAGCGCCGCCTTCGACACCATTAACCACTCCATCCTCATCACTCGCCTCCAGTCCTCGCTCGGCATAACGGGCACCGCCCTCTCCTGGTTTAAATCATATCTCTCCGACAGACACCAATTCATCTCCATCAACAACTGCAAATCCCCCACTGCCAAAGTCCCTCATGGTGTGCCCCAGAGTTCAGTACTCGGTCCCCTGCTCTTCATCATCTACATCCTTCCACTTGGTCTGATCTTACGCCAACATGGCCTCCATTTCCACTGCTATGCCGACGACACTCAGCTCTACCTCTCCACCAAATCCATCTCTGCAGCCACCCACTCCACCCTCACCACCTGCCTCACTGCCGTCAAAACCTGGATGCAAAATAACTTACTCAAACTCAACTGCGACAAATCTGAAATCATCATCATCGGTCCAAACTCCCTCACCTGCTCCACCCAGGATTTCTCCATGAACATTGATGGTTCTGTTGTCACTCCCTCCACCCGCGTCCGCAACCTTGGCATCATTCTTGACCCCACCCTCTCATTCCTCCCCCATGTAAACCAGACCATCAAAACAGCCTTCTTCCACCTTAGGAACATCGCCCGTCTTCGACCCTCCCTGTCACTCTCCGCAGCTGAAACACTGGTCCATGCTTTCATCTCATCCCGGCTCGATTACTGCAACAGCATCCTATATGGTTTACCTAACATCCTCAATAAACTACAATATGTCCAAAACTCTGCTGCCCGCTTGCTCACCTCCACCCGCCGCTCTGACCACATCACCCCTGTCCTCCGTGACCTCCACTGGCTCCCGATCAAACACAGGATACACTTCTAAATACTTCTCATCACCTTCAAAGCGCTCAATAACCTGGCCCCCCCCCTACCTCTCTGACCTCCACCGCCACACCCCTAACCGTCGCCTCAGGTCTGCTGATGCTAACCTATTAAAACCCATCAGGACTAAGCTCCGGACCTGGGGTGACAGAGCATTTTCTGCAGCGGCCCCCTCCCTCTGGAACGCCCTCCCTATCCACATCCGCAATGCTAACACCCTTCGGTCCTTTAAAACAGCCCTCAAAACCCCTCTTCACTCTTGCTTTCAACCCATAATTTGTTCTCTGCTTTGTATTAGTCTTTATGTTTTCTATTTCCTGTAAAGCGTCTTTGAGCACCTGGAAAAGCGCTATATAAGTCCGATATATTATTACACAAACCAGAACACTTAGTGCTTTCAAAATTGAATCCAGAAATAAAAAGCAAATGTTTAAAATGAGTGATAAGTCAACTCCTTATTGTACCAACATGGCCAGTCTTAAATTGCCTACACCGTTGTAGCCATTATTTAATGGAAAGTGTATAAACTTGGGACAAAGAATTTGGCATGATCATAGTTAGATGTTGGCATTAATAGATAATGTGCACCAATTTGTTTAAGTGTAGTTTAAAGAATGAACCATTTCAAGTTGCTTTGGACAAACATCTGCTAAACGTCCAGAAGGCAATCATCAATAACAGCTAAATTCTTCTTGTGGCGTGTGATCCACGTGTTACCTCGATTGAGTCAGGTCAATGTCCTTAAAGACAGGGCACCGGTAGTCCTAAAGCAGCTGTAAAAGTAATGGGTTAATATGACCGATATGTAGGGGCATCCAGGAGAGTGCAAAACGCTCATTAATAAACAACCTTTAAATTGACACTTTACAATTGGCATTGAATGTTTATTGAAAAAACAGGCAAGAAATGTTTGCAAGGAGTTTGGAGGTCAAAGACATCATTCACCTAGAAGAGATGGAGATTAAGAATTGAAATAGTTTAAATGTTTGTCAACTGTACTACGGACATCTTACAGGCTCATCCCTTGTTAGAGTTTGGCAGCTTGTCATTGGAAAAGTCTTCAGGATCAACACCAAACTCCTCAGGATCCTGGTTGAGAGAGTATCTGTCTCTGGTGGCACTCAGTCTGCTACGTCTGTAGCCACCGCCTGACTGGACAATGAAGGTGGATGGATAAGGCTCACTGACGCCTTGTGGAGGCTCCTGCAGGTCATAGCTCTCAGACTGAGGCTGGAGATATTGAGAGCCTTCGCTTTGTGGGTAGAACACATCCATCGGAGAATAGTCTCCATTGCTCTGGGAAAAGGCTCCAGTGTTCCAGTTGGCCAGGTCCAGAGAAGGAAAGGCTCCTGAGCTTGGGTTAAAAGAGGTAGATCCAGCAGGCAAACCTCCCTTCCCCTTGGGTGCGCCAGAAGAAGAGTCGTCCACTACTCCATCACTGGCAAATGGCCAAGAGACACCGGTTGGGCCATAGTACAGTTGAGACTTAAATTACCAATATTATTCTTCAAAAGGGGAAACCTAATGATTAACAACAACTGAAACAATGAGAACAGTGCAGTTCAACTTGATGAAACAGCAGGTGAACAGGCATTAGCAATAGCATAAATCATGCTAGCTTCATTTAGCAAAGTCACCGCACATGGACAGTTCATCTTCAACATTTGATGCAAACGTCTGAAAAGGGTACATTTGAACCTAGAATAAACAGTAAATACCTACCAGCTCTTGGTGATGGAACACAAACCCCACTGCTGAACAGGAAAAGGCCAATCCAGAAAACACTGCAACAGAAACCAACATTAAGCTCCAGTTTCAAAGAGACACATCCAACATTTCAAAGCACATCAACAGTGATCCCTCAAACCTTAAAGGGGAGTCAAGGGCCATCGCAGACACTGTTCTCAACCGCTTCACAATAACTGTAGCGCAGAAGCCTGTACTATGCAAGGTGGGCTAGAGTGTCTTTATACTGGTTTGGAGCCTCGTTGATGCTAATTGAGGACAGCTGGTTAGCATGACGCGGGACACAGGGAAGAAGGGAAGTCAAGCAGGAAAGTAGCAGAAAAATGACAAAAGAAAGGTGTACAGTTGAATAAAAAAGAACAATAAAAATTTAAACAATTATCTACATATGATGTCATGTTTTTAGGATACGTTCAGCAGTCACCACTTGAATTTCAGACTCAGCCCTATTCAAAAAATGAACTTTATAAATATTCAAATCCAGCTCCACCAATTGTATTAAAATGGCCCCCAATAGCCTCCTCTCCGGGAACCATCACCTTATCGTGGTGGAGAGGTTTGGGTGTCCCTGTGAACCTGAGAGCTGTGTTGTCTGGAGCCTAGTGCTCCTGGTAGGGTCTCCCATGGCAGATTGGTCTCAGGGGAGGGGCCAGACTAAGAATGGTTCAAAGACTTCAATGGACAAACAATCAAGAAGTGAGGATACCCTGCCCGGAGGAAGGCCGAAGGTCAATGATCGATTTTGTTATCATATCATCTGGCCTGAGGCCGCATGTTTTGGACACTCGGGTGAAGAGAGGGGCAGAGCTGTCAACCGATCACCATCTGGTGGTGAGTTGGGTAAGATGGCGGGGGAAGCCTCTGGACAGACCTGGTAAGCCCAAACGTGTAGTGCGGGTGAACTGGGAACGTCTGGTGGATGCCCCTGTCTGGGAGACCTTCAGCTCACACCTCCGGTGGAATTTTTCGGGCATCTCTGTGGAGGCTGGGGGCATTGAGCCAGAGTGGTCATTGTTCAAAGCTTCTATTGCCGAAGCTGCGGTTGAGAGTTGTGGCCTCAAGGTCATTGGTGCCTCAAGGGGCGGCAACCCTCGGACTTCGTGGTGGACACAGGTGGTCAGGGAAGCCGTCCGGCTGAAGAAGGAGGCCTTCCGGGCTATGTTAGCCTGTGAGACTCCGGACTCAGTTGCGAGGTATCGACAGGCCAAGAGGACGGCAGCCTCGGCTGTAGCGGAGGCAAAGCAGCGGGTGTGGGAGGAATTCGGAGAAGCCATGGAGAAGGACTTTCAGTCGGCACCAAAGCGTTTCTGGCAAACAATCCGGCGCCTCAGGAGGGGGAAGCGTGGGTCCATCCAAGCTGTGTACAGTAAGGGTGGGACATTGCTGACCTCAACTGAGGAGGTGATCGGGCGGTGGAAAGAACACTTTGAGGAACTTCTTAACCCAACTACACCCTCAATGGTAGAGACAGAGCTGGAGGATGAAGGACGGCAAACATCAATCTCCCTGGAGGAAGTCACTACGGTAGTCAAACATCTCCGCAGTGGCACAGCCCCAGGGGTTGATGAGATCCGTCCAGAAATGCTAAAGGCTCTGGGTGTTGAGGGGCTGTCGTGGATGACACGTCTTTTCAACGTTGCGTGGAAGTCTGGGACAGTGCCTGAGGAGTGGCAAACGGGGGTGGTGGTACCCCTGTTCAAAAAGGGTGACCAGAGGGTGTGTGCCAATTACAGGGGTATCACATTACTCAGCCTCCCTGGGAAAGTCTACTCCAAGGTGCTGGAAAGGAGGGTTCGGCCAATAGTCGAACCTCAGATTGAAGAGGAACAATGTGGATTCCGCCCTGGTCGTGGAACAACGGACCAGCTTTTCACTCTTGCAAGGATCCTGGAGGGGGCTTGGGAGTATGCCCATCCGGTCTACATGTGTTTTGTAGATTTGGAGAAGGCATATGATCGGGTCCCTCGGGAAATACTGTGGGGGGTGCTGCGGGAGTATGGGGTGCGGGGGTCACTGTTGAGGGCCATCCAATCTCTCTACTCCCAAAGCAAGAGCTGTGTCCGAATTCTCGGTACAAAGTCGGGCCTGTTCTCAGTGGGTGTTGGCCTCCGCCAGGGCTGCGCTTTGTCACCCATCCTGTTTGTGATTTTCATGGACAGGATTTCAAGGCGTAGTCATGGAGGGGAGGGGTTTCAGTATGGTGGGCTCAGGATTGAATCGCTGCTGTTTGCAGATGATGTGGTCCTGTTTGCGTCATCAGTATGTGACCTTCAGCACTCACTGGATCGGTTTGCAGCAGAATGTGAAGCGGCTGGGATGAGGATCAGCACCTCCAAATCTGAGGCCATGGTTCTTAGCAGGAAACCGGTGGATTGTCTACTCCAAGTAGGGAGGGAGTCCTTATCCCAAGTGAAGGAGTTCAAGTATCTCGGGGTCTTGTTCTCGAGTGAGGGGAGGATGGAGCGTGAGATTGACAGGAGAATAGGTGCAGCGGGAGCGGTATTGGGGGCACTTTGGCGCACCGTTGTAACCAAAAGAGAGCTGAGCTAGAAGGCAAAGCTCTCGATCTACCGATCAGTCTTCGTTCCTACCCTCACCTATGGCCATGAGCAATGGGTAATGAACGAAAGGACGAGATCGCGAATACAAGCGGCCGAAATGAGTTTCCTCAGGAGGGTGGCTGGTATCTCCCTGAGGGATAGGGTGAGAAGCTCAGTCACTCGTGAGAGACTCGGAGTAGAGCCGCTGCTCCTTCGCGTAGAAAGGAGCCAGTTGAGGTGGTTCGGGCATCTAGTAAGGATGCTTCCTGGTCGCCTCCCGAGGGAGGTTTTCCAGGCACATCCAACTGGGAAGAGACCACGGGGCAGACCGAGGTACAGGTGGGGTGATTACATCTCCACACTGGCCTGGGAACGCCTCGGGATCCCCCAGTCAGAGCTAGTCGATGTTGCCAGGGAGAGGGAAGTTTGGAGTCCCCTGCTGAAGCTGATACCTCCGCGACCCGACTACGGATAAGCGGGAGAAGATGGATGGATGGATAGCCTCAAATAATCCACACTGCTGTTCCCGATATTTAATGTGTGTGTCAAAAAAGTGTGTCAAATCATAAATGTTGGACCATAGCTTGTATCAGCGATCTGAATTTTTTTTATCTCACACCACAAAAGATATCCAGGGTTATTGATCTAGAGTCATCTGTAATTCACCATTCATCAGCTGAGATACAAATGTACTTTGTTTTAGAATAAAGAATGTGAAGCATCTTTCTATTGAGACTTGAGTCATAACCAATGTCTTTAGAAACCGATAGCAAACAGACCATAGGATGACACATCATTGTTAACCACCCCCAAGTGATAAACATGTGGGGAAAGCATGAAGCTAATCGAGGTAAAGACTATTTTAGAGTAGTGTTAGTAACACACAAGGGAAAGCTCCATGTGAAATGCTAGAAGCTACTGCTACATGGTCTGGAAGTAGGCGTGTAGATTTGGTATCATGCAACAGCAATACAAAAATACTGTCAGTTGTATATAAAGCTATGAATGGATGTGTTTGGCTTGTATTGATAACTGATCAGTCTCCCCAGCCACATGCCAGTCAAATGGATCACACGCCACAAGAAGTATTTAGCTGTTATTGATGATTGCCTTCTGGACGTTGATGGAGAACCTCATTCCCAGGTCCACCATGAGGCCTTCCTGTCTAACAAAGTACCAAGAACGTGAAGAAGAGGAGGGAGCATGTCTCTATATGGTGAGGAACCACGTTGTCAAATCACAGGAGCTCTTTGTGTTGATACAAATAGAGGGTGGTTGTTTGAAGGATGGTAGGGTGGTTGTTTGTAGGATTGTAAGGTGGTTGTCTGAAGGATGGTAGGGTGGTTGTCTGAAGGATGGTAGGGTGGTTGTCTGAAGGATGGTAGGGTGGTTGTTTGAAGGATGGTAGGGTGGTTGTCTGAAGGATGGTAGGGTGGTTGTCTGAAGGATGGTAGGGTGGTTGTTTGAAGGATGGTAGGGTGGTTGTCTGAAGGATGGTAGGGTGGTTGTTTGAAGGATGGTAGGGTGGTTGTTTGAAGGATGGTAGGGTGGTTGTCTGAAGGATGGTAGGGTGGTTGTTTGAAGGATGGTAGGGTGGTTGTTTGAAGGATGGTAGGGTGGTTGTTTGAAGGATGGTAGGGTGGTTGTTTGAAGGATGGTAGGGTGGTTGTTTGAAGGATGGTAGGGTGGTTGTTTGAAGGATGGTTGGGTGGTTGTTTGAAAGATGGTAGGGTGGTTGTTTGAAGGATGGTAGGGTGGTTGTTTGTAGGATTGTAGGGTGGTTGTTTGAAGGATGGTAGGGTGGTTGTGTGGATCATTTGACCCAGGGGAAGTATATACAGGATGAAGAGGGGGGGGCAAGCACTGATCCTTGGGGGACACCATGAGTGACTGGGACGGCGGAGGATTGACAGTGGTTCATGGAGATGTAATGGTGTCTGTCAGAGAGGTAGGAGGTGAACCAGGAGAGGACAGTACCAGAAAGGCCAAGGGAGTGAAGGTGGGAGAGGAGGATGAATGATGGTGTCAAAGGCGGCAGTGAGGTCGAGGAGGATCAGGAGGGTTAGGGAGCAAATGTTGCAGTAAAGTGCATGGCAATATATCATTTACAGTATACAGTTGCTAAAAGACAGTCTACTAGGTATAAAAACTGTATGTGTGAGTATGTGTGGGATATGAGCATAATAATTGTTATATATATATACAGGTAAGTAAGTATAAGTATTAAACAGGAAGTGATCAGGGGTATGCAATTTTGAAAAGCTGGATAATATATATAAATATATATAAATGTATATACAGCAGGTAGTGATCAGGGATACGCAGTTCTATAAACAGTTGAAGATTTTAAAATATATGGAAGGTACAGTAAAATGTACACATTAACAGGTATCTTATCAATAAATATGTAAACTATAGGTAGAGGTAGGTAGTTGAGATACAATGCAAGGCAGTCGAAAACATTTATGGTGATTTATTATTATAGGATATATTGAGCAGAGGTGTGGGGCAGAGGGGGGGGCGCAGCAGGGGGGCGGGGGCTGTCTTCGTGGTGCAGAGTTCAGGGAGTTGACAGCTGAGGGGAGGAAGTTGTTCCTAAGCCTGCTTGACTTGGAACAAAGGTTTCTATAGCGCCTCCCGGAGGGGAGGAGGGAAAAAAGTCCATGGTCGGGGTGAGAGGGTCTTCCACTATTTTTTGTGCCTTCCTCAGACACCGTTTGTGGTGGGTAATGTTCATTGCAGGGAGGGGTAATCCAACGATGTGTTGGGCGTTTTTCACCACCCTCTGCAGCGCTTTCCGGTTGAAACAGTGCAGTTGCCGTATCACACTGTGATGCAGTTGGTGAGGATGCTTTCAATAGCACACCTGTAAAAGTTCACCAAAATCTGAGGGGACAGGTGGGTTTTCCTCAGTCTCCTCAGGAAGAAGAGACGCTGGTGAGCCTTCTTTACCAGTGAGGCAGTATTGAGGGACCAGGTGAGGTCCTAAGATGAATTTGAAGCTGGAGACACGCTAGACCTCTGCTCCGTTGATGAGGATGGGGGCGTGTGCGCCCACACTGGTCTTCTTGAAGTCCACAATGAGCTCCTTGGTTTTCTTGGTGTTGAGGCCCAGGTTGTTGTCAGTGCACCACACCACCAGGTGCTGGACCTCGTCCCTGTAGGCTGCCTCATCGTTGTTTTTGATGAGGCCCACCACCGTTGTGTCGTCAGCAAACTTGATGATGGTGTTTGTACCATGGACACCATACAGGAGTGCAGTCGTGGGTGAAGAGGGAGTAGAGGAGAGGGCTCAACACACAGCCTTGGGGAACACCGGTGTTCAGGGTGAGGGTGGAGGAGGTGAGATTGTCTAACCTGACCGACTTGGTTAGGAAGTCTAATTACAATCAGGGGAGAGTAGCCTTGGTGGGCAGTTCGGGGTTGTTCCGGTCATAGCAAGCAAAAAAATTATTGAGCTTGTCAGGGAGGGATGAGTCAGTGGTTGAGGGGGGAGTCGTTAGAGGGTTTGTAATCCGTGATGGCCTGGATTCCCTGCCACATGTGTCGGGGATCGAAGTGGTCTTCAACCCTTCGCTTGTGGTTGAGCTTGGCCAGCTTGATGCCCTTGTTCAGGTTAGCCCTGGCTAAACAGTAGGCCAGTGCATCGCCCGACCTAAAAGCAGCGTCACATGCCTTTAGGAGTAGGCGGACCTCTCTGTTCATCCACGGCTTCTGGTTGGGGAATGTTGTGATCTGGTTGAGGGTGGTGACAGTGTCAATGCTGGAGTTGATGTAATCCAAAACAGAGGAGGCGTAGGAGTCGATGTCGGTGTGGGAGTCTAGGGTAGACTGGGAGGCAAACAGGCTCCAATCCGTGTGTAGAAACCGGTTCTGCAACTCAGTCTGCTCCCTCAGGCCACATTTTGACTCCTTGTCCTGACGGTGGGCTTCACACGCTTGATGAGTGGCGTGTACTTAGGCAGCACGAACAAAGAGACTTGATCACTCTGCCCAACGTGGGGGAGGGGGTTACCGCTTGGTAAGCATCAGCCTTGTTGGTGTAAACATGGTCTGATGTTCTCTCTCCTCTTGTGGAGCAGGAGACATGCTGGTCAAATTTGGGGAGCAGTCTTTAAGTTTGCATGATTGAAATTGCCTGCAATAATAAAGGCTGCCTCTGGGTGGGAGGTCTGCTGTTGGTTAATAGCAGAGTACAGTTCCTTCATAGCTAGCTTAGCGTTAGCATCTGGAGGTATGTAAGCCGCCGTTATAATGGTGGCTGTCATTTCCCTGGGTTGGTAAAAGGGTCTACATTTAACCATTAAGTATTCTACGTTAGCAGAGAAGTGGCTCTCGATGGTGGTAGTGTCTGAGCACCAAGCCTTGTTGCTATAAATTCACAAACCTCCACCCCTGGTTTTACTGGAGCCCTCAGCTGATCTGTCTGCTCTGAGTAGAGTGAGCCCCGTTAGCTCAATAGCACTGTTGGCGATTCCGCTGTTAAGCCATGATTCTGTGAAAATCATCACGTTGCAATCCTTAATCCGTTTATGGTTGATAATCCGCAGCCGCAGTTAGTCAATTTTGTTTGCCAGAGATCATACGTTGGTGAGGAAAATGCAGGCTAGCGACGGGCGATGTGGGTTAGCTCGTAGTCTAGCACGTAGCCCTCCGCGCCTCCTCTCCTGTGTTTAGGTTGTCTCTGCGGGCGATGGGTCCGCTCAGCCGGCCGCTGGGGTGAGATTCACCGGAGTTTCAGTGTGGAGTTGAAGATCGCCGATTAATTTGCCGGAATAATGTAATCCAATTTCAAAAAGATTGTGTCGGGTGTACGTGATAAAAGCAAGACTAACAGAATTGTTAGGTATATTACCGCAGGTTTGCAAAAACTGGTCAGACACTGAACACGCTGATAGCGTTTGGCTGGGGCTCTATGGACCTCCTCTCACATCCTTTATAGAGTTACACATGGTAACTCTATAAAGACGATGAGACTCGGACTGAGTCACCATTTTCATGAAATAAACAAACTGATAACAATCCAAATGGAACATGAAATGTTGATATATAAATTGTACAAAATGGTAGCTATTCTTAATTGTTTTGAATCAATATGAATTGCCCTTCAGGAATAACGTCCAGAGTTAAGGGAACTACAGTGACCCTTGGGGTGGACTCTGCTAGGTGGCTCATTCTGAATGAGAGAAGAGGGCCCATGTTAGCACACATTAACCCCACATGGAGCCAAGGGCGTTACAATATGTTGGCGGTTAAATGGATTGGAGATCACTGGTTCAAATTGCATGCTTTTTTTTCACATGAAAAACGGTGACTCAAAACTTGTCAGTAAAGGAAACCAAGTCACAGCAGTTTGGGGCCTGCAGTGAACCCACCTGTGGCAAATAGGACTGGCTTACCAAGTAAGTAAAATATATTTATAAAGCCCCTTTTGCAGAAAAGTGCTGTACAGAACAGTAAAGGTGGACAGAACAGGTGGACAGTAAAATAGACAAATCTGTGGTAGAGCAAAATAGAGTTAAACAGTTACTCAAATGCTTTGTCAGGGGGCTCCCAAGTAGGTTTTCCCCTTGTGAGACAGTTAATTACTTTGATCCTTTTAGCACTTACTGGCAGTAAGGGCTTATTAACAAGCACAGACTGAATTAACAATCAACCTATACATTCCCTTTGAGGGATTTATGTAGAGGTTTGGTTCCAGAGCCAATGCTGTGCGTAGAGGTAAGCCCCACCAGATGTTAACCGGTAGAGCTCCACCTCTGGCACAAGCTCCTCCCCCCAGAGAGGGGACATTCCACATCCCAAAGACAGCCTCTGTCACCTGGGTTTGGTCCGCGAAGGCCCCCTGACCAACCAGTGCACCTGAACCCAGCGGTTCTTCCCATAGATGGTGGGTCCGTGGGATGGAGAAGTATCCACGTACACGTTCAGGATATGCCCGACCGGGTTCCATAGCTAGCCCGGCCCCCCCAGGCACTCACTGACGGGCCCTCCTTCCGTGCCTATATCTGGAAAGGGGCCCCCTGGCTTCCTTCGGGCAGGGTAACAACACTTCTACCTTGTTCCATTGTGGTCTTTTGAACCAGTCTTTAGTCTGGTCTCGCTCCTAAAAACCCATTTGCCAAGAGACCCTACCAGGAGCAATAGGCTCCAAACAAACAGCCCTGAGGTTCACCCAAACCTCTCCACCACCGTAAGGTGGTGGCTCCTGGGAGGTGTAGCGCTAAAGGTGGGAAGGCTAATTTATCTTGGCGACAGAATAATCTAGCAGAATGACCATGAGTGCATGGAATAAATTGACAAGGACAATTTTTACATTGAGTTTTAATGATAAAAAATAAATAAAAAAGAGTTTGAAGGCTGAGGTAAAGGACAGCATTTACCTAGAAGAGAAGGAGAAAGGATTATGCATTGAAAAATAATTAAGCATTGAAATTGTCCAAATGTAACAGACATCTTACAGGCTCATCCCTTGTTAGAGTTTGGCAGCTCGTCGTTGGAAAAGTCTTCAGGATCAACACCAAACTCCTCAGGATCCTGGTTGAGAGAGTATCTGTCTCTGGTGGCACTCAGTCTGCTACGTCTGTAGCCACCGCCTGACTGGACAATGAAGGTGGATGGATAAGGCTCACTGACGCCTTGTGGAGGCTCCTGCAGGTCATAGCTCTCAGACTGAGGCTGGAGATATTGAGAGCCTTCGCTTTGTGGGTAGAACACATCCATCGGAGAATAGTCTCCATTGCTCTGGGAAAAGGCTCCAGTGTTCCAGTTGGCCAGGTCCAGAGAAGGAAAGGCTCCTGAGCTTGGGTTAAAAGAGGTAGATCCAGCAGCCAAACCTCCCTTCCCCTTGGGTGCGCCAGAAGAAGAGTCGTCCACTATTCCATCACTGGCAAATGGCCAAGAGACACCTGTTGGGCCATAGTACAGTTGACTTAAATTACCAATATTATTCCTCAAAAGGGGAAACCTAATGATTAACAACTGAAACAATCAGGACAGTGCAGTTCAACTTAATGAAACAGCAGGTGAACAGGCATTAGCAATAGCATAAATCATGCTAGCTTCATTTAGCAAAGTCACCGCACATGGACAGTTCATCTTCAACATTTGATGCAAACGTCTGAAAAGGGTACATTTGAACCTAGAATAAACAGTAAATACCTACCAGCTCTTGGTGATGGAACACAAACCCCACTGCTGAACAGGAAAAGGCCAATCCAGAAAACACTGCAACGGAAACCAACATTAAGCTCCAGTTTCAAAGAGACACATCCAACATTTCAAAAGCACATCAACAGTGATCCCTCAAACCTTAAAGGGGAGTCAAGGGCCATCGCAGACACTGTTCTCAACCTCTTAGCAATAACTGTAGCGCAGAAGCCTATACTATGCAAGGTGGGCTAGAGTGTCTTTATACTGGTTTGGAGCCTCGTTGATGCTAATTGAGGACAGCTGGTTAGCATGACGCGGGACACAGGGAAGAAGGGAAGTCAAGCAGGAAAGTAGCAGAAAAATGACAAAAGAAAGGTGTACAGTTGAATAAAAAAGAACAATACAAATTTAAACAATTATCTACATAAGATGTCATGTTTTTAGGATACGTTCAGCAGTCACCACTTGAATTTCAGACTCAGCCCTATTCAAAAAATGAACTTTATAAATATTAAAATCCAGCTCCACCAATTGTATTAAAATGGCCCCCAATAGCCTCCTCTCCGGGAACCATCACCTTATCGTGGTGGAGAGGTTTGGGTGTCCCTGTGAACCTAGAGCTGTGTTGTCTGGAGCCTAGTGCTCCTGGTAGGGTCTCCCATGGCAGATTGGTCTCAGGGGAGGGGCCAGAGTAAGAATGGTTCAAAGACTTCAATGGACAAACAATCAAGAAGTGAGGATACCCTGCCCGGAGGAAGCCCGGGGCCCCTTTCCGGAGCCAGCCCTGGAAAGAGGGCCCGTAAGCGAGCGCCTGGTGGCCGGGTTAGCCACGGAGCCCAGTCGGGCATAGCCCGAAAAAGCAACGTGGCCACTTCTCCTTCCCGCGGACCCACCACCTACGGGAAGAACCGCTGGGGTCGGGTGCACTGCCAGTTAGGCGGCAGTGAAGGCAGGGGGCATCGACGGACCAAACCCAGCCAACAGAGACTGGCTTTGGGGACGTGGAATGTCACTTCTCTGGGGGGGAAGGAGCCTGAGCTTGTGCAGGGGGTGGAGCGCTACCAATTAGATCTGGTGGGGCTTACCTCTACGCACAGCACTGGCTCTGGAACTAAACTCCTGGATAGGGGTTGGACGCTTTCCTTCTCTGGAGTTGCTCAGGGTGTGAGGCGCCGGGTGGGTGTGGGGATACTCACAAGTCCCCGGCTTTGTGAGTACAAGTGCCGCTTTGTTGGAGTTTACCCCGGTGGACGAGAGGGTCGCCTCCCTACGCCTTAGGGTCATGGGAGGGAAAACTCTGACTGTTGTTTGTGCCTATGCACCAAACAACAGTTCGGAATATCCCGCCTTCTTGCACACCCTGGATGGAGTCCTGCATGGGGCTCCGGAAGGGGACTCTATAGTCCTCCTGGGAGACTTCAACGCACACGTGGGTAACGATGGGGAAACTTGGAGGGGCGTGTTGGGGATGAACGGCCTACCTGATCTGAACCGGAGTGGGGTTTTGTTATTGGATTTCTGTGCTAGTCATGGATTGGCCATAACAAACACCATGTTCAAACATAAGGATGCTCATAAGTGTACATGGTACCAGAGTACCTTAGGCCGAAGGTCAATGATCGATTTTGTTATCGTATCATCTTGCCTGAGGCCGCATGTTTTGGACACTTGGGTGAAGAGAGGGGCAGAGCTGTCAACCGATCACCATCTGGTGGTGAGTTGGGTAAGATGGCGGGGGAAGCCTTTGGACAGACCTGGTAAGCCCAAACGTGTAGTGCGGGTGAACTGGGAACGTCTGGTGGCATCTCTGTGGAGGCTGGGGGCATTGAGCCAGAGTGGTCATTGTTCAAAGCTTCTATTGCCGAAGCTGCGGTTGAGAGTTGTGGCCTCAAGGTCATTGGTGCCTCAAGGGGCGGCAACCCTCGGACTTCGTGGTGGACACAGGTGGTCAGGGAAGCCGTCCGGCTGAAGAAGGAGGCCTTTCGGGCTATGTTAGCCTGTGAGACTCCGGACTCAGTTGCGAGGTATCGACAGGCCAAGAGGACGGCAGCCTCGGCTGTAGCGGAGGCAAAGCAGCGGGTGTGGGAGGAATTCGGAGAAGCCATGGAGAAGGACTTTCAGTCGGCACCAAAGCGTTTCTGGCAAACAATCCGGCGCCTCAGGAGGGGGAAGCTTGGGTCCATCCAAGCTGTGTACAGTAAGGGTGGGACATTGCTGACCTCAACTGAGGAGGTGATCGGGCGGTGGAAAGAACACTTTGAGGAACTTCTTAACCCAACTACACCCTCAATGGTAGAGACAGAGCTGGAGGATGAAGGACGGCAAACATCAATCTCCCTGGAGGAAGTCACTACGGTAGTCAAACATCTCCGCAGTGGCACAGCCTCAGGGGTTGATGAGATCCGTCCAGAAATGCTAAAGGCTCTGGGTGTTGAGGGGCTGTCGTGGATGACACGTCTTTTCAACGTTGCGTGGAAGTCTGGGACAGTGCCTGAGGAGTGGCAAACGGGGGTGGTTGTACCCCTGTTCAAAAAGGGTGACCAGAGGGTGTGTGCCAATTACAGGGGTATCACATTACTCAGCCTCCCTGGGAAAGTCTACTCCAAGGTGCTGGAAAGGAGGGTTCGGCCGATAGTCGAACCTCAGATTGAAGAGGAACAATGTGGATTCCGCCCTGGTCGTGGAACAACGGACCAGCTTTTCACTCTTGCAAGGATCCTGGAGGGGGCTTGGGAGTATGCCCATCCGGTCTACATGTGTTTTGTGGATTTGGAGAAGGCATATGATCGGGTCCCTCGGGAAATACTGTGGGGGGTGCTGCGGGAGTATGGGGTGCGGGGGTCACTGTTGAGGGCCATCCAATCTCTCTACTCCCAAAGCAAGAGCTGTGTCCGGATTCTCGGTACAAAGTCGGGCCTGTTCTCAGTGGGTGTTGGCCTTCGCCAGGGCTGCGCTTTGTCACCCATCCTGTTTGTGATTTTCATGGACAGGATTTCAAGGCGTAGTCATGGAGGGGAGGGGTTTCAGTATGGTGGGCTCAGGATTGAATCGCTGCTGTTTGCAGATGATGTGGTCCTGTTTGCGTCATCAGTATGTGACCTTCAGCACTCACTGGATCGGTTTGCAGCAGAATGTGAAGCAGCTGGGATGATTATCAGCACCTCCAAATCTGAGGCCATGGTTCTTAGCAGGAAACCGGTGGATTGTCTACTCCAAGTAGGGAGGGAGTCCTTATCCCAAGTGAAGGAGTTCAAGTATCTCGGGGTCTTGTTCTCGAGTGAGGGGAGGATGGAGCGTGAGATTGACAGGAGAATAGGTGCAGCGAGAGCGGTATTGGGTGCACTTTGGCGCACCGTTGTAACCAAAAGAGAGCTGAGCCAGAAGGCAAAGCTCTCGATCTACCGATCAGTCTTCGTTCCTACCCTCACCTATGGCCATGAGCAATGGGTAATGACCGAAAGGACGAGATCGCGAATACAAGCGGCCGAAATGAGTTTCCTCAGGAGGGTGGCTGGTATCTCCCTGAGGGATAGGGTGAGAAGCTCAGTCACTCGTGAGAGACTCGGAGTAGAGCCGCTGCTCCTTCGCGTAGAAAGGAGCCAGTTGAGGTGGTTCGGGCATCTAGTAAGGATGCTTCCTGGTCGCCTCCTGAGGGAGGTTTTCCAGGCACATCCAACTGGGAAGAGACCACGGGGCAGACCGAGGTACAGGTGGGGTGATTACATCTCCACACTGGCCTGGGAACGCCTCGGGATCCCCCAGTCAAAGCTAGTCGATGTTGCCAGGGAGAGGGAAGTTTGGAGTCCCAAGCTGAAGCTGATACCTCCGCGACCCGACTACGGATAAGCGGGAGAAGATGGATGGATGGATAGCCTCAAATAATCCACACTGCTGTTCCCGATATTTAATGTGTGTGTCAAAAAAGTGTGTCAAATCATAAATGTTGGACCATAGCTTGTATCAGCGATCTGAAAAAAATTGATCTCACACCACAAAAGATATCCAGGGTTATTGATCTAGAGTCATCTGTAATTCACCATTCATCAGCTGAGATACAAATGTACTTTGTTTTAGAATAAAGAATGTGAAGCATCTTTCTATTGAGACTTGAGTCATAACCAATGTCTTTAGAAACCGATAGCAAACAGACCATAGGATGACACATCATTGTTAACCACCCCCAAGTGATGAACATGTGGGGAAAGCATGAAGCTAATCGAGGTAAAGACTATTTTAGACTAGTGTTAGTAACACACAAGGGAAAGCTCCATGTGAAATGCTAGAAGCTACTGCTACATGGTCTGGAAGTAGGCGTGTAGATTTGGTATCATGCAACAGCAATACAAAAATACAGTCAGTTGTATATAAAGCTATGAATGGATGTGTTTGGCTTGTATTGATAACTGATCAGTCTCCCCAGCCACATGCCAGTCAAATGGATCACACGCCACAAGAACTATTTAGCTGTTATTGATGATTGCCTTCTGGACGTTGATGGAGAACCTCATTCCCAGGTCCACCATGAGGCCTTCCTGTCTAACAAAGTACCAAGAACGTGAAGAAGAGGAGGGAGCTGGTCTCTATATGGTGAGGAACCACTTTGACAAATCACAGGAGCTCTTTGTGTTGATACAAATAGAAAACAACCTAACAACTAAGGGTCCTAATCCAAACCGTTCCCCAGCTGTAGATCCCCAACCAGAGGCGCCGTGAGCTGTCAGCCATGTCCAAGGAACGCCTGCTGAGGAGGGCTGAGCCTTATCAACAGCCTGGACCAGGAGGCCGGTAAATACACAGGCTAATCGGAACCACACAAACACACACACACACACACACACACACACACACAAAAACACACACACACACACACAAAAACACACACACACACACACACACACACGTGTTGGGGATGGGGATTGGCAGGGACTTTACGATAGGCCTACGATAGGCCCACGGCACAGTTGAAAGCCGGAAGTACCAGTTAAAAATCGCTGAAGCAGTGTATCCCAAGTTCCGGTTAATACATTCGCCTTGGCATTCACCATGGAGGACAGTAATCGCTGGACAACATCGCTGCATAACCTTCCAACACCTAACCACATAACCAACCTACCTGAACACTACAGTGAAGAAGTCTAAATCCGAATCCGACAATTCCCCGACATTTTGTCTTGTGGCTCTATCTGGATATAGAGGTATGCCTATGTATTTTATATAGGCTATTTATTTGATGGATTTTGATTATTTCAATGTACCTTTTCATTCACGTGTTAATATGTAGTGTGCAGCTGTATATTTTCTAAAAGGGAATGCCTGTTATTCTTGTGAATATGAGTTGTCTTAAAATAAAAGTGCTTGTGACATACTTGGGGCATTGAGTTAAAACCGAATTTGTATAAAATACTGATATATATCATATATCGATATATATCGTATATCGCGATGCAGCCTAAAAATACCGTGTTTTGGTCCGTATCGCCCAGCCCTACTTGGGACCAGTGCTTTTAATCATACACATACCCGACATTATGTGGCTCTATTCGGATGAGAGATGGAGTGTGTGTGGGGGTCAGGACCAGTGCTTTTAATCATACACATACCCGACATTATTAGCCTATTCCGCCCACTTTTCGAGACGTATATGCTCTCCTTGTCAAAGTGCAAACTGCAGACATACGCGCTACCCCTGAGAACATGAAACCAGGGACCTTCATCCTCATCAGCCTCACACAAGACTTGCGGAGAAGTTTGTCTTTGGGTAAATGGTGTAAACTGAGGTTCGGCTGTCTGTGTTTAGACGTTGAGCAGCCGGTACACTACAATAACAGAGAGGAGAGGAGGGGGCCACAGCTTGTCACGTATCTGGGGTAACTACGGGAAGTAAGAGTACACTGCTTGGCTATTTTTAACGTTCCGGAAGCAGGAAGTGTGACATAGGCCTATTGCGACAAAATCACGCGAATTGTGATTCTGTAATAATTCCAATACGATATTACGTTTTTTTTGTGCAATTTCTTGCGTGTTTGTTTGTTGGTTTTTTAGTTAGTTTGTGTGCTTTAACATCCATCCATTCAGGTTCTACAGGCCGTCGATATCCACCAACATAACAGAACATAGTGGATACAAATCACAGAACATAGGAAATGCAATATCCACTCTTTTCTCAAATTTTGAGACACTTTAACTGTAGCTCTAACCACTGAAAATATATAATAATAATAATAATAATGCATTCAATTTAATATAGCGCTTTTCAGGAAACCCAAGGTGCTTTACAGAGATGGTCAAATTCCACGTAAAGTAAAATCATTTAATAGTTCAAATTAAAAATAGTAATAAAAATGTAAAGTCATGGGATGAAGGGGGGGGGGGCGGTGTTTAGCAGGGGAAACCAGTTTGAAGGATGGTAGGGTGGTTGTCTGAAGGATGGTAGGGTGGTTGTTTGAAGGATGGTAGGGTGGTTGTCTGAAGGATGGTAGGGTGGTTGTCTGAAGGATGGTAGGGTGGTTGTTTGACGGATGGTAGGGTGGTTGTTTGAAGGAGGGTAGTGTTATGTATGCGTTACATCCGGTGTGACCGGGTGTTTTGGGGTGTGTGAACCGGACACAGTTGACGCCATGGCAGGGTGTACAATAAACGGTCAACCTAAAAGTTCTAGTCCATAGTCTGATTAAACACTACACTGGTGACGAGGATTATGGATTCTCTCCTCTCTCCCCGCTCCTCTCCTCTCCTCTCTCCTCTCTCCTCTCACCCCGCTCCTCGCACTGCCGGGCCAACCGCCGATCCTGTGGGTTCGCTGGCTTGAGTCCTTCGAAACGTTCATAGTAGCCGCGGGGCTAGCTGATGCTAACGACGAACGGAAGAAAGCCTTGCTGATACACACGCTGGGCAGCGAGGGACAGCAGATTTTTTGGACTCTCGGACCCGCTCTGAAATATAGTGACTTACACTGCTCACTGGACACTTTGCTGCTCCACTAAATGTTATGCTCCGGTGGATCGTTTTTCGGCAACAGGCGGGTGAGTCCATCCACTGTTACGTGGCTGATCTGAGGGGACTAGCTAGCCTCTGTCAATTCGGGGTGCTGGAAGATGAACTGATACGGGATCAGCTGGCTGAGCACACTAACAGCCCAAAGGTCAGAGAAAAGTTACTAATGACAGACAAGCTAACTTTAGCAAGAGCAGTGGATATAGCTTTCCAGCTTGAGTCAGCAGCAGCCTTAGCATCACAGCTAGCTCCCTCCTCCAGTTCTTTTCCCCCCAGACCCATGCTACTAACTCAAACGGTGGTGCTACCCATGTAGCCTCCCGGGGAGGTTTTCCCTGAGGACTACTTGGACGTGAACTTTGCAGCACGCCGGGCCTGTGGTAATTGTGGCGCATCATCGCACCAGAGTCGAGCTCCAAACTGCCCTGCCAAGGGACAGAGGTGTCAAGGCTGTGGCAGACAGAACCATTTTGTACGTGTCTGTCGCTCTGTTCCCTCAACCGACAGCCCACCCGCTCTTATCACAGCTACTTCAGCAGGTGACCTGGCAGTACGAAATTGTGTTATTCATCTTGTTAAAATGAATGCTTGTGAACTGCTCTATTTTTATGTTTGCGTACCTCAGCGTTATGCTAGTGTCTACTTCAACAAATGTACTCCTTGTAAGTCGCTTTGGATAAAAGCATCTGCCAAATGCAAGTGTAATTTATCTTGGTGACAGAATAATCTAGCAGAATGACCATGAGTGCATGGAATAGTCGTTTTAAATTGACAAGGACAATTTTTACATTGTGAGTTTTATTGATAAAAATAAAATAAAAGAGTTTGAAGGCTGAGGTAAAGGAAAGCATTTACCTAGAAGAGAAGGAGAAAGGATTACACATCGAAAAATAATTAAGCATTGAAATTGTTCAAATGTAACAGACATCTTACAGGCTCATCCCTTGTTGGAGTTTGGCAGCTCGTCGTTGGAAAAGTCTTCAGGATCAACACCAAACTCCTCAGGATCCTGGTTGAGAGAGTATCTGTCTCTGGTGGCACTCAGTCTGCTACGTCTGTAGCCACCGCCTGACTGGACAATGAAGGTGGATGGATAAGGCTCACTGACGCCTTGTGGAGGCTCCTGCAGGTCATAGCTCTCAGACTGAGGCTGGAGATATTGAGAGCCTTCGCTTTGTGGGTAGAACACATCCATCGGAGAATAGTCTCCATTGCTCTGGGAAAAGGCTCCAGTGTTCCAGTTGGCCAGGTCCAGAGAAGGAAAGGCTCCTGAGCTTGGGTTAAAAGAGGTAGATCCAGCAGCCAAACCTCCCTTCCCCTTGGGTGCGCCAGAAGAAGAGTCATCCACTATTCCATCACTGGCAAATGGCCAAGAGACACCTGTTGGGCCATAGTACAGTTGACTTAAATTGCCAATACTATTCCTCAAAAGGGGAAACCTAATGATTAACAACTGAAACAATGAGAACAGTGCAGTTCAACTTAATGAAACAGCAGGTGAACAGGCATTAGCAATAGCATAAATCATGCTAGCTTCATTTAGCAAAGTCACCGCACATGGACAGTTCATCTTCAACATTTGATGCAAACATCTGAAAAAGGTACATTTGAACCAAGAATAAACAGTAAATACCAACCAGCTCTTGGTGATGGAACACAAACGCCACTGCTGAACAGGAAAAGGCCAATCCAGAAAACACTGCAACAGAAACCAACATTAAACAAAACTTTCAAAGAGACACATCCAACATTTCAAAAGCACATCAACAGTGATCCCTCAAACCTTAAAGGGGAGTCAAGGGCCATCGCAGACACTGTTCTCAACCGTTTAGCAATAACTGTAGTGCAACAGCAGAAGCCTGTGCAAGGTGGGCTAGAGTGTCTTTATACTGGTTTGGAGCCTCGTTGATGCTAATTGAGGACAGCTGGTTAGCATGGGGCGGGACACAGGGAAGAAGGGAAGTCAAGACAATTCAGGAAACAGTGGATGGGAAAAGGAGGGACCTGTAGACAGGTGGGAGGAAGTGTTTGATACAAGATAGGACATTGTGCTTTAGGAGTGAGTTGAATTGAAATAGCAAAACACCCAAATGGTTTATGTGAAGTTTGTGGGGAACTGGAGACAGTCACATGTGATATTGAAATAAAGTATATGCAAAGCAGGGAAGATATCTTTGACGAGTTAGCAGGTTCTCTATATAATCTCTCCTGGACCAAGCCATGAAGTAGGGGAAGTAGACAAACGTAATATATTGCAGAATATGAAATTTGATAGAAGTGATTCCTATACAGCACATGTGTCAAACTCAAGGCCCGCGGGCCACATCCGGCCCGTGAATGAATTATCTTTGGCCCGCATGACAAAATCTATTTACTATTAGAGCTGGCCCGCTGGTATATCATACGCGCCACCATAATACTACAAATCCCATAATGCACTGCCCGTGCGTCGGCACGTCAATCACAGGCCCGCGTCAATCACAAGCGCCCCCACTCGTTCATCAGCACTTCTGTCAACTTTCATCCCTCTCCCCACAAAATGGCTAAACGAAAGGTGGACTTTGAAAACAGGGGTTTTCAAGACAGGTGGGAGGCACAGTACATGTTCGCTGATGTAAAGGGCAAAGCTGTGTGTCTTCTGTGCAGAGACAGTGTGGCTGTAATGAAAGAATACAACATAAAAAGACACTATGAAACGAAGCACCACGACAAATACAAGCATCTGGACACGACACAAAGGCTACAGAAGGTAGAAGAATTAAAAAGAAGTTTGGTGTCACAGCAGGCTATGTTCACTAAAGCCAAATCACAAAGCGAGGCTGCTGTTAAGGCCAGTTTTATTGTGGCAGCAGAGATTGCAAAATCATCCCGGGCCCTTTACCGAGGGGGAATTTGTCAAAAACTGCATGATTAATGTTTGCGACACCGTGTGCCCAGAAAAAAGGCAAGCATTTTTAAATGTGAGCCTGAGCCGAAACACCGTTGCTGACCGTGTTCGCCACCTTGCTGCCAATCTCCAACAACAGCTTGTGGGAAAGGGAAAAGCTTTCATCGCGTACTCCCTTGCTGTGGATGAGAGCACCGACACTTCTGATACTGCCCAGCTGTCAATTTTCATCCGTGGAGTGGACTCAGGCCTGTGCGTAACAGAAGAGTTTTTTGGATTACGCTCAATGCATGGCACAACTACGGGGAAAGATCTCTTTGAAGAGGTGTCCAGATGTGTAGATAAAATGGGGCTGCCGTGGGATAAACTTGTTGGACTGACAACAGATGGAGTGCCTGCGATGTGCGGTCAAAAGAGTGGATTGGTGGGGAGGATCCGAGAAAAGATGCAGGATGAAAACGTCACAAGTGAGCTGACAGCTTATCACTGCATCATACACCAGGAATCGTTGTGTGGCAAAGCCTTGAAAATGGAACATGTAATGAGCATCATAACACGAGCGGTTAACTTTATCAGAGCCAGAGGTTTAAATCACCGCCAGTTCAAGTCTTTTCTGGCGGAGTTAAATTGGGACTATGGTGACTTGCCCTATCACACAGAGGTGCGATGGCTAAGCCAGGGAAAGGTGCTGGAAAGATATTTCGAGCTGCGTGAGGAGATCTGTGAGTTCATGGAAAGCAAAGGGAAAGACACATCAGAGCTCCGAAATAAAAAGTTTCTGTGTGAAGTAGCGTTTCTGTGTGACATCACAAGCCACCTGAATGCGCTAAACCTGCAGCTTCAGGGGCGGGGCCGTGTCATCACTGACATGTACGCTACAGTGAGGGCTTTTAAAACCAAGCTGCGCCTGTGGGAGACGCAGATTCTTCAGGAAAACTTGAGCCATTTCCCGCACTGCCAAACAATGAAAGAGCAGGTCGCTGCCGCTGTTTTCCCAACTAGACAGTTTACTGAAAAACTCGGCATACTTGGTGCTGACTTCACACGGCAATTTGCTGATTTTGAAGCCCAAAAAAGCAGGTTTGAACTGCTCAGTAATCCATTTGCAGCTGATGTGGAAAGCGCACCATCAAACCTGCAAATGGAGCTGATCGAGCTCCAATGTAGTGACACACTGAAGGCAAAATATGAGTCTGTGGGCGCTGCAGAGTTTCCACATTTCATCCCCGACACAATGCCCCATCTACGCTCCCAGGCTGATCAAACGCTCTCTATGTTTGGCAGCACATACTTGTGTGAACAGCTGTTCTCTTTGATGAAGATAAACAAAACTTCACACAGGACTCGTCTTACTGATGAACACCTTCACTCAATCCTGAGGATTTCCTCAGCTCAGAGCCTGACCCCAGACATTGATGAACTTGTAACCAAGATAAGACACCAAGTATCTGGCTCAGACAAGTGAGCATCACAGAGCAGCAAACGGTGCTTTGACACAGTTTCAGTTTTTAATGCAGTTTAATATTTGCATTTTGTTCTCTTGCTACTACAGGACATTTGATTTTTCTTTGAAGTAAATTACTTCTGGCTGTTTGCCTGTAGAAAATGTTCTTTTTTTATTTATTTATAATTCTTTCATTTATTTCATAATGTTGTTTTATAGGCAATAATCTATAGGCCTTGTTAGTTCCAGGTTCAATATGTGCAATAAGGTTGTTTCAATAAGTTTTCAATAAACGTTGAACCCGTCCGGCCCTTGACTTGTAGCAATTTCTTAATTTCGGCCCACTGTGTATTTGAGTTTGACACCCCTGCTATACAGTCAGTCATTACTTACTGCCAATGTTTAGACCTTTTGTGTAGAATCATTTAAGAAGACTTAAGTTCATCAGGAGGTTGCAATATAAAGATGTACCAGTAGTCATAAGTCAGCTGATACCTACACAAACCAGAACACTTAGTGCTTTCAAAATTGAATCCAGAAATAAAAAGCAAATGTTTAAAATGAGTGATAAGTCAACTCCTTATTGTACCAACATGGCCAGTCTTAAATTGCCTACACCGTTTTAGCCATTATTTAATGGAAAGTGTAAACTTGTGACAAAGAATTTGGCATGATCATAGTTAGATGTTGGCATTAATAGATAATGTGCACCAATTTGTTTCAGTATAGTTTAAAGAATGAACCATTAAGTTGCTTTGTACAAACATCTGCTAAACATCCAGAAGGCAATCATCAATAACAGCTAAATACTTCTTGTGGCGCGTGATCCACGTGTTACCTCGATTGAGTCAGGTCAATGTCCTTAAAGACAGGGCACCGGTAGTCCTAAAGCAGCTGTAATAGTAATGGGTTAATATGACCGATATGTAGGGGCATCCAGGAGAGTGCAAAACACTCATTAATAAACAACCTTTAAATTGACACTTTACAATTGGCATTGAATGTTTATTGAAAATACAGGCAAGAAATGTTTGCAAGGAGTTTGGAGGTCAAAGACATCATTCACCTAGAAGAGATGCAGAAATTATTAAGAATTGAAATAGTTTAAATGTTTGTCAACTGTACTACGGACATCTTACAGGCTCATCCCTTGTTAGAGTATGGCAGCTCGTCATTGGAAAAGTCTTCAGGATCAACACCAAACTCCTCAGGATCCTGGTTGAGAGAGTATCTGTCTCTGGTGGCACTCAGTCTGCTACGTCTGTAGCCACCGCCTGACTGGACAATGAAGGTGGATGGATAAGGCTCACTGACGCCTTGTGGAGGCTCCTGCAGGTCATAGCTCTCAGACTGAGGCTGGAGATCTTGAGAGCCTTCGCTTTGTGGGTAGAACACATCCATCGGAGAATAGTCTCCATTGCTCTGGGAAAAGGCTCCAGTGTTCCAGTTGGCCAGGTCCAGAGAAGGAAAGGCGCCTGAGCTTGGGTTAAAAGAGGTAGATCCAGCAGCCAAACCTCCCTTCCCCTTGGGTGCGCCAGAAGAAGAGTCGTCCACTATTCCATCACTGGCAAATGGCCAAGAGACACCTGTTGGGCCATAGTACAGTTGAGACTTAAATTGCCAATACTATTCCTCAAAAGGGGAAACCTAATTATTAACAACTGAAACAATCAGGACAGTGCAGTTCAACTTAATGAAACAGCAGGTGAACAGGCATTAGCAATAGCATAAATCATGCTAGCTTCATTTAGCAAAGTCACCGCACATGGACAGTTCATCTTCAACATTTGATGCAAATGTCTGAAAAAGGTACATTTTAACCAAGAATAAACAGTAAATACCTACCAGCTCTTGGTGATGGAACACAAACCCCACTGCTGAACAGGAAAAGGCCAATCCAGAAAACACTGCAACAGAAACCAACATTAAACTCCAGTTTCAAAGACACATCCAACATTTCAAAAGCACATCAACAGTGACCCCTCAAACCTTAAAGGGGAGTCAAGGGCCATCGCAGACACTGTTCTCAACCTCTTAGCAATAACTGTAGCGCAGACGCCTATACTATGCCAGGTGGGCTAGAGTGTCTTTATACTGGTTTGGAGCCTCGTTGATGCTAATTGAGGACAGCTGGTTAGCATGACGCGGGACACCGGGAAGAAGGGAAGTCAAGCAGGAAAGTAGCAGAAAAATGACAAAAGAAAGGTGTACAGTTGAATAAAAAAGAACATCAAAATTTAAACAATTATCTACATAAGATGTCATGTTTTTAGGATACGTTCAGCAGTCACCACTTGAATTTCAGACTCAGCCCTATTCAAAAAATGAACTTTATAAATATTAAAATCCAGCTCCACCAATTGTATTGAAATGGCCCCCAATAGCCTCAAATAATCCACACTGCTGTTCCCGATATTTAATGTGTGTGTCAAAAAGTGTGTCAAATCATAAATGTTGGACCATAGCTTGTATCAGCGATCTGAAAATGATTGATCTCACACCACAAAAGATATCCAGGGTTATTGATCTAGAGTCATCTGTAATTCACCGTTCATCAGCTGAGATACAAATGTACTTTGTTTTAGAATAAAGAATGTGAAGCATCTTTCTATTGAGACTTGAGTCATAACCAATGTCTTTAGAAACCGATAGCAAACAGACCATAGGATGACACATCATTGTTAACCACCCCCAAGTGATGAACATGTGGGGAAAGCATGAAGCTTATCGAGGTAAAGACTATTTTAGACTAGTGTTAGTAACACACAAGGGAAAGCTCCATGTGAAATGCTAGAAGCTACTGCTACATGGTCTGGAAGTAGGCGTGTAGATTTGGTATCATGCAACAGCAATACAAAAATACTGTCAGTTGTATATAAAGCTATGAATGGATGTGTTTGGCTTGTATTGATAACTGATCAGTCTCATTCCCAGGTCCACCATGAGGCCTTCCTGTCTAACAAAGTACCAAGAATGTGAAGAAGAGGAGGGAGCTTGTCTCTATATGGTGAGGAACCACGTTGACAAATCACAGGAGCTCTTTGTGTTGATACAAATAGAACAACCTAACAACTAAGGGTCCTAATCCAAACCGTTCCCCAGCTGTAGATCCCCAACCAGAGGCGCCTGGTGAGGAGGGCTGAGGTGGACCAGCACATGCTCTGCTGGCAGAACCTGCTGACTGCCCAGAGCCTGGAGCTGACCCACCTTATCAACAGCCTGGACCAGGAGGCCGGTAAATACACAAGCTAATCTGAACCACACACACACACACACACACACACACACACACACACACACACACACACGTTGGGGATGGGGATTGGCAGGGACTTCACGATTGCGACAAAATCGCAAATTGTGATTCTGTAATAATTCCAATACGATATTACGTTTTTTTGGTGCAATTTCTTGCGTGTTTGTTTGTTTGTTTTTTAGTTTGTTTGTGTGCTTTAACATCCATCCATTCAGGTTCTACAGGCCGTCGATATCCACCAACATAACAGAACATAGTGGATACAAATCACAGAACATAGGAAATGCAATATCCACTCTTTTCTCAAATTTTGAGACACTTTAACTGTAGCTCTAACCACTGTATGAAAATATATAATAATAATAATAATAATGCATTTGATTTAATATAGCGCTTTTCAGGAAATGGTCAAATTCCACGTACAGTAAAATCATTTAATAGTTATATAGATTCAAATAAGACAGAATAAAATACATAAAATAATGAAAAATAATATAATTATAATAATAATAATAAACCACCCTACCCTTGAAGGAGGGTAGGGTGATTGTTTGAAGGAGGGTAGGGTGGTTGTTTGAAGGATGGTAGGGTGGTTGTTTGAAGGAGGGTAGGGTGGTTGTTTGAAGGATGGTAGGGTGGTTGTTTGAAGGATGGTAGGGTGGTTGTTTGAAGGATGGTAGGTCAGTTGTTTGAAGGATGGTAGGGTGGTTGTTTGAAGGAGGGTAGGGTGGTTGTCTGAAGGATGGTAGGGTGGTTGAAGGATGGTAGGTCAGTTGTTTGAAGGATGGTAGGGTGGTTGTTTGAAGGATGGTAGGTCAGTTGTTTGAAGGATGGTAGGTCAGTTGTTTGAAGGATGGTAGGGTGGTTGTTTGAAGGAGGGTAGGGTGGTTGTCTGAAGGATGGTAGGGTGGTTGTTTGAAGGATGGTAGGTCAGTTGTTTGAAGGATGGTAGGGTGGTTGTTTGAAGGATGGTAGGTCAGTTGTTTGAAGGATGGTAGGGTGGTTGTTTGAAGGAGGGTAGGGTGGTTGTTTGAAGGAGGGTAGGGTGGTTGTTTGAAGGATGGTAGGGTGGTTGTTTGAAGGATGGTAGGGTGGTTGTTTGAAGGAGGGTAGGGTGGTTGTTTGAAGGATGGTAGGGTGGTTGTTTGAAGGAGGGTAGTGTTATGTATGCGTTACATCCGGTGTGACCGGGAGTTTTGGGGTGTGTGAACCGGACACAGTTGACGCCATGGCAGGGTGTACAATAAACGGTCAACCTAAAAGTTCTAGTCCATAGTCTGATTAAACACTACACTGGTGACGAGGATTATGGATTCTCTCCTCTCTCCCCGCTCCTCTCCTCTCACCTCTCTCCCCGCTCCTCTCCTCTCACCCCGCTCCTCTCCTCTCACCCCGCTCCTCGCACTGCCGGGCCAACCGTCGATCCTGTGGGTTCGCTGGCTTGAGTCCTTCGAAACGTTCATAGTAGCCGCGGGGCTAGCTGATGCTAACGACGAACGGAAGAAAGCCTTGCTGATACACACGCTGGGCAGCGAGGGACAGCAGATTTTTTGGACTCTCGGACCCGCTCCGAAATATAGTGACTGTTACACTGCTCACTGGACACTTTGCTGCTCCACTAAATGTTATGCTCCGGTGGATCGTTTTTCGGCAACAGGCGGGTGAGTCCATCCACCGTTACGTGGCTGATCTGAGGGGACTAGCTAGCCTCTGTCAATTCGGGGTGCTGGAAGATGAACTGATACGGGATCAGCTGGCTGAGCACACTAACAGCCCAAAGGTCAGAGAAAAGTTGCTAATGACAGACAAGCTAACTTTAGCAAGAGCAGTGGATATAGCTTTCCAGCTTGAGTCAGCAGCAGCCTTAGCATCACAGCTAGCTCCCTCCTCCAGTTATTTTCCCCCCAGACCCATGCTACTAACTCAAACGGTGGTGCTACCCATGTAGCCTCCCGGGGAGGTTTTCCCTGAGGACTACTTGGACGTGAACTTTGCAGCACGCCGGGCCTGTGGTAATTGTGGCGCATCATCGCACCAGAGTCGAGCTCCAAACTGCCCTGCCAAGGGACAGAGGTGTCAAGTCTGTGGCAGACAGAACCATTTTGTACGTGTCTGTCGCTCTGTTCCCAGAATAATCTAGCAGAATGACCATGAGTGCATGGAATAGTCGTTTTAAATTGACAAGGACAATTTTTACATTGTGAGTTTTATTGATAAAAATAAAATAAAAGAGTTTGAAGGCTGAGGTAAAGGAAAGCATTTACCTAGAAGAGAAGGAGAAAGGATTACACATCAAAAAATAATTAAGCATTGAAATTGTTCAAATGTAACAGACATCTTACAGGCTCATCCCTTGTTAGAGTTTGGCAGCTCATCATTGGAAAAGTCTTCAGGATCAACACCAAACTCCTCAGGATCCTGGTTGAGAGAGTATCTGTCTCTGGTGGCACTCAGTCTGCTACGTCTGTAGCCACCGCCTGACTGGACAATGAAGGTGGATGGATAAGGCTCACTGACGCCTTGTGGAGGCTCCTGCAGGTCATAGCTCTCAGACTGAGGCTGCAGATCTTGAGAGCCTTCGCTTTGTGGGTAGAACACATCCATCGGAGAATAGTCTCCATTGCTCTGGGAAAAGGCTCCAGTGTTCCAGTTGGCCAGGTCCAGAGAAGGAAAGGCTCCTGAGCTTGGGTTAAAAGAGGTAGATCCAGCAGCCAAACCTCCCTTCCCCTTGGGTGCGCCAGAAGAAGAGTCGTCCACTATTCCATCACTGGCAAATGGCCAAGAGACACCTGTTGGGCCGTAGTACAGTTGACTTAAATTGCCAATACATTTTTTTTTTCTCTTCAAAAGGGGAAACTTAATGATTAAAACAATCAGAACGGTGCAGTTCAACTTGATGAAACAGCAGGAGAACAGGCATTAGCAATAGCATAAATCATGCTAGCTTAATTAACAAAGTCACCGCACATGGACAGTTCATCTTCAACATTTGATGCAAATGTCTGAAAAAGGTACATTTGAACCTAGAATAAACAGTAAATACCTACCAGCTCTTGGTGATGGAACACAAACCCCACTGCTGAACAGGAAAAGGCCAATCCAGAAAACACTGCAATGGAAACCAACATTAAGCTCCAGTTTCAAAGAGACACATCCAACATTTCAAAAGCACATCAACAGTGATCCCTCAAACCTTAAAGGGGAGTCAAGGGCCATCGCAGACACTGTTCTCAACCGCTTAGCAATAACTGTAGCACAACAGCAGAAGCCTGTACTATGCAAGGTGGGCTAGAGTGTCTTTATACTGGTTTGGAGCCTCGTTGATGCTAATTGAGGACAGCTGGTTAGCATGGGGAGGGACACAGGGAAGTCAAGCAGGAAAGTAGCAGAAAAATGACAAAAGAAAGGTGTACAGTTGAATAAAAAAGAACAATAAAAATGTAAACAATTATCTACATATGATGTCATGTTTTTAGGATACGTTCAGCAGTCACCACTTGAATTTCAGACTCAGCCCTATTCAAAAAATGAACTTTATAAATATTAAAATCCAGCTCCACCAATTGTATTAAAATGGCCCCCAATAGCCTCCTCTCCGGGAACCATCACCTTATCGTGGTGGAGAGGTTTGGGTGTCCCTGTGAACCTGAGAGCTGTGTTGTCTGGAGCCTAGTGCTCCTGGTAGGGTCTCCCATGGCAGATTGGTCTCAGGGGAGGGGCCAGACTAAGAATGGTTCAAAGACTTCAATGGACAAACAATCAAGAAGTGAGGATACCCTGCCCGGAGGAAGCCCGGGGCCCCTTTCCGGAGCCAGGCCTGGAAAGAGGGCCCGTAAGCGAGCGCCTGGTGGCCGGGTTAGCCACGGAGCCTGGTCGGGCATAGCCCGAAAAAGCAACGTGGCCACTTCTCCTTCCCGCGGACCCACCACCTACGGGAAGAACCGCTGGGGTCGGGTGCACTGCCAGTTAGGCGGCAGTGAAGGCAGGGGGCATCGACGGACCAAACCCAGCCAACAGAGACTGGCTTTGGGGACGTGGAATGTCACTTCTCTGGGGGGGAAGGAGCCTGAGCTTGTGCGGGAGGTGGAGCGCTACCAATTAGATCTGGTGGGGCTTACCTCTACGCACAGCACTGGCTCTGGAACTAAACTCCTGGATAGGGGTTGGACACTTTCCTTCTCTGGAGTTGCTCAGGGTGTGAGGCGCCGGGCGGGTGTGGGGATACTCACAAGTCCCCGGCTGAGTGCCGCTTTGTTGGAGTTTACCCCGGTGGACGAGAGGGTCGCCTCCCTACGCCTTAGGGTCATGGGAGGGAAAACAGTTTGTGCCTATGCACCAAACAACAGTTCAGAATATCCCGCCTTCTTGCACACCCTGGATGGAGTCCTGCATGGGGCTCCGGAAGGGGACTCTATAGTCCTCCTGGGAGACTTCAACGCACATGTGGGTAACGATGGGGAAACTTGGAGGGGCGTGTTGGGGATGAACGGCCTACCTGATCTGAACCGGAGTGGGGTTTTGTTATTGGATTTCTGTGCTAGTCATGGATTGGCCATAACAAACACCATGTTCAAACATAAGGATGCTCATAAGTGTACATGGTACCAGAGTACCTTAGGCCGAAGGTCAATGATTGATTTTGTTATCGTATCATCTGGCCTGAGGCCGCATGTTTTGGACACTCGGGTGAAGAGAGGGGCAGAGCTGTCAACCGATCACCATCTGGTGGTGAGTTGGGTAAGATGGCGGGGGAAGCCTCTGGACAGACCTGGTAAGCCCAAACGTGTAGTGCGGGTGAACTGGGAACGTCTGGTGGATGCCCCTGTCCGGGAGACCTTCAACTCACACCTCCGGCGGAATTTTTCGGGCATCTCTGTGGAGGCTGGGGGCATTGAGCCAGAGTGGTCATTGTTCAAAGCTTCTATTGCCAAAGCTGCGGTTGAGAGTTGTGGCCTCAAGGTCATTGGTGCCTCAAGGGGCGGCAACCCTCGGACTTCGTGGTGGACACAGGTGGTCAGGGAAGCCGTCCGGCTGAAGAAGGAGGCCTTCTCACAGGCTATGTTAGCCTGTGAGACTCCGGACTCAGTTGCGAGGTATCGACAGGCCAAGAGGACGGCAGCCTCGGCTGTAGCGGAGGCAAAGCAGCGGGTGTGGGAGGAATTCGGAGAAGCCATGGAGAAGGACTTTCAGTCGGCACCAAAGCGTTTCTGGCAAACAATCCGGCGCCTCAGGAGGGGGAAGCGTGGGTCCATCCAAGCTGTGTACAGTAAGGGTGGGACATTGCTGACCTCAACTGAGGAGGTGATCGGGCGGTGGAAAGAACACTTTGAGGAACTTCTTAACCCAACTACACCCTCAATGGTAGAGACAGAGCTGGAGGATGAAGGACGGCAAACATCAATCTCCCTGGAGGAAGTCACTACGGTAGTCAAACATCTCCGCAGTGGCACAGCCCCAGGGGTTGATGAGATCCGTCCAGAAATGCTAAAGGCTCTGGGTGTTGAGGGGCTGTCGTGGATGACACGTCTTTTCAACGTTGCGTGGAAGTCTGGGACAGTGCCTGAGGAGTGGCAAACGGGGGTGGTGGTACCCCTGTTCAAAAAGGGTGACCAGAGGGTGTGTGCCAATTACAGGGGTATCACATTACTCAGCCTCCCTGGGAAAGTCTACTCCAAAGTGCTGGAAAGGAGGGTTCGGCCGATAGTCGAACCTCAGATTGAAGAGGAACAATGTGGATTCCGCCCTGGTCGTGGAACAACGGACCAGCTTTTCACTCTTGCAAGGATCCTGGAGGGGGCTTGGGAGTATGCCCATCCGGTCTACATGTGTTTTGTAGATTTGGAGAAGGCATATGATCGGGTCCCTCGGGAAATACTGTGGGGGGTGCTGCGGGAGTATGGGGTGCGGGGGTCACTGTTGAGGGCCATCCAATCTCTCTACTCCCAAAGCAAGAGCTGTGTCCGGATTCTCGGTACAAAGTCGGGCCTGTTCTCAGTGGGTGTTGGCCTCCGCCAGGGCTGCGCTTTGTCACCCATCCTGTTTGTGATTTTCATGGACAGGATTTCAAGGCGTAGTCATGGAGGGGAGGGGTTTCAGTATGGTGGGCTCAGGATTGAATCGCTGCTGTTTGCAGATGATGTGGTCCTGTTTGCGTCATCAGTATGTGACCTTCAGCACTCACTGGATCGGTTTGCAGCAGAATGTGAAGCGGCTGGGATGAGGATCAGCACCTCCAAATCTGAGGCCATGGTTCTTAGCAGGAAACCGGTGGATTGTCTACTCCAAGTAGGGAGGGAGTCCTTATCCCAAGTGAAGGAGTTCAAGTATCTCGGGGTCTTGTTCTCGAGTGAGGGGAGGATGGAGCGTGAGATTGACAGGAGAATAGGTGCAGTGGGAGCGGTATTGGGTGCACTTTGGCGCACCGTTGTAACCAAAAGAGAGCTGAGCCAGAAGGCAAAGCTCTCGATCTACCGATCAGTCTTCGTTCCTACCCTCACCTATGGCCATGAGCAATGGGTAATGACCGAAAGGATGAGATCGCGAATACAAGCGGCCGAAATGAGTTTCCTCAGGAGGGTGGCTGGTATCTCCCTGAGGGATAGGGTGAGAAGCTCAGTCACTCGTGAGAGACTCGGAGTAGAGCCGCTGCTCCTTCGCGTAGAAAGGAGCCAGTTGAGGTGGTTCGGGCATCTAGTAAGTGTGACGACCCCCACTCTACGGCTATGGCCTCTGTTGTGGATGACTTTGAAGAGTCACCATCAGTAGAACTGTTAGATCAGTGTACTAAGGAGCAGTTGTTGTTAATTGCTGAGAAATATGAAATTGAGATACCTGTTAGACTGTCAAAGGTGGCTGTCAAAACCAGTTTAAAGGCAGATTTGGTAGAGAAGGGTGTTCTCAAGCCAGCTGGACGACAAACTCTCAGTTTTGAGCAACAGAAGGAACTTCTGCAGTTGGAGCAGAGACAAGAGTTGGCTTTAGAAGAAAGAAAGCAGAGACGGGAGTTGGCTTTAGAGGAAGGAAAGCAGAGACGGGAGTTGGCTTTAGAGGAAGGAAAGCAGAGACTGGCTTTAGAAGAAGGCAAGCAGAGACGGGAGTTGGCTTTAGAGGAAGGAAAGCAGAGACTGGCTTTAGAGGAAATGAAGCAGAAGACTGAGCTTGCCAAATTAGAACTGCAGAATAGGAAGCTAGATCTAGTCGGGCAGGGAAAGTGGCTCGGTTCAGAGGTTGCTGATGTTACTGGTGATCCGTCTCGGGGGGCGGCCACCTCGTTAGACATTTTACATGATCTGCGCTTGCTTCCCAAATTTAATGAGAAAGACCCCGATGTATTTTTTTCATTATTTGAGCGTTTGGCAGAGGCAAGGAACTGGAGTGATGAAGATGGTTGTATGATGTTGCAGTGTGTTCTCACTGGTAGAGCCCAGGAGGCATACTCCGCTTTGAGTCCCGCAGACTGTAAGGTCTATGCACGAGTGAAATCTGCGGTGCTTAAGTGTACGAACTTGTACCTGAGGCTTACAGACAGCGGTTCCGAACGTGGAAAAAAAGAGACAAACAGTCTCATCTTGAGTTTTCACGGGATTTGAGTACCCAGTTTACCCGTTGGTGTGTAGCGTCTGAGGTCCATACCTTTGAAAAGCTCTGTGATCTGGTGATATTAGAGCAGTTTAGAAACTCTGTTCCTAACAATGTTGCCACTTACATTACACAGCAGAGGGCAGAGACGCCGGGTGAGGCAGCAGCTTTTGCTGATGAGTATGTGTTAATTCACAAAAGTAACTTCAATGGTTCAGTTACAGAGAAGGCTCATAGCAGGGAAATTTTTCTCCTCGTCCAAAGTTTGGATCAGAGAAAAATGCCGTTAGGAGTGATTATGACGCACGGGATAGACAGCCATCGGCGTCCGTCAAAACGTGTAACTACTGTAGACGTTCTGGACATTGGAAGGATGAGTGCCCACTTCTTGGATCAAAAGGTAGATTTAGAGCACAGGTGAAACCTGCTCTTCTGGCCAATTCCCTCACCCAGGTGATGGTGTCGCCATCGGTACCGTCTGTTAAGACCATAGGACAGAAATGCCTGGAAGAGTATGGTGCTTTTCTTTCTGATGGTTTTGTGTCTTTACAGGGCAGTGACGATAAGGTGCCGGTCAAGATACTGCGGGACACTGGCTCAATTGATTCGTTTGTGCGTGAGTCAGTGTTACCTTTTTCAACGGAATCTGACACGGGGGATGTTATCTTGATCCGAGGGATGGGGATGTCTGTCTTCCCTGTTCCTGTGCATAACATTTCTCTGGTTTCAGGTTTGGGGAATGGTGATGTGCAGATAGGTGTGCGTGCTGAGTTGCCTGTTAATGGGGTGGACATCATTTTGGGTAACAATCTGGCCGGGGTGCGAGTGTGGGCCGATGGGCCTCTCCCAAATGTAGTCACCCAAAAATCGCCTAGTCCAACCTTGTTAGACACTTCGTCTGATGGTGTCATGGTGTATCCAGCCTGTGCCGTTACACGTACCATGACAGCAGCGTGTGACGCGCGGGGTACTACCCAGACGACAGATGTTGAAGCGGTTCATGTGGGTTTGATTCTGCCTGAGCAATTCCAGTCCATGTCGCAGGCTGAGTTGGCTACAGAGCAGGTAAATGATCCAGCTTTACGAGAGCTGTTTGAGAAAGCCGTGCCATTTGATGAAATGGGTAGCTCGGCGCATGGGTATTGTCTTCATGGAGGTTTATTGTTTCGGAAGTGGGTGCCTCATGGAGATGCTTTCGTCGGTGAACCAATTTTTCAGTTTGTGGTACCATACAAGTTTCGTCCATTGGTGTTGCAGACTTGTCATAACAATGTTGCAGGGCATCAGGGAGTGAGGAAAACGTATGACCGGGCACTGAGACACTGTTTTTGGCCCCGTTTAAAACGTGATGTTTCCGCATATATCAAAACGTGTCACACGTGTCAGTTAACTGGGAAGCCGAGTCAGACCATCAAACCGGCCCCGCTCTCTCCTATTCCTGCTGTTGATCAGCCATTCGAACATTTGATTATTGACTGTGTTGGGCCATTACCGCGGTCCAAACAGGGACATCTGTATTTGCTTACTGTAATGTGTCAGGTGACCAGATACCCGGCAGCATTTCCGCTTAGATCAATAACCACGAAGTCTGTTGTTAAAGCACTGACACAGTTCATTTCTGTGTTCGGGATACCCAAAATCATTCAGAGTGATCAGGGTTCCAATTTCACTTCACATATGTTTGCAGAACTTCTCCGGCAACTACATATCAAGCACAACAAAGCGTCAGCGTATCATGCCCAGTCTCAGGGAGCTTTAGAGCGTTTTCATCAAACGTTGAAGTCATTGCTGAGCTCTTATTGTACAGAGTTGGGGGGTCAGGGTTGACTCCACTGGTGGCGTATACGGATCATAATCCGTTGACCTTTTTAAAGTCCCTACAAAATCCCAATCAGAGGTTGATGAGGTGGGCTTTATTTTTACAGCCCTATTCTTTGGACATCCGTCACATTAAAGGGTCTCAAAATGTAATTGCGGACGCACTGTCCCGCATTCCCTAATTTGGTCCCAATGTGATACTTTTGTTTGCCTCTCGTTTGTTCCCCAATCCCTACTGTCTCTCGCTCTCTTAAATAGCTTCCTAGGGCCCTAGGTTGCTGAGAGCGGAGGCTGGATGGTGAGGGGAATAGGTGAAGGGGTAAAACAATGTTTATTTTGATGTACGTATTAATGTAGGTTATTTGTGTGTACCATGTGCTTAGAGCATAGGGTGGAACCCCTTTTCTTTAGGGGGAGGGTGTGACGACCCCCACTCTACCTGCTAGTGGGTGAGTCTGCTGACTCAGAGAGCATGGTGGAGTGGGTGGGTCGTTAGCCCAATTGGCCGCACCTGGGCAGTGAGAGCTGTCTGCACATGGACTATTTAGGTTTCCTTGTCTAATCCCCTCTGTCTGCTTCTCCACTCCCAGGAACAGGTTATCCAGCACCCACTTTTGATCCTTGGATATATAATACTAATACTTACACCACCCGCACCACACAACACTTTCTCACTCATCCACACACCGCATTCACCACTGATTCTGATACATCCATATTCATTGTTTGTCGATCGTTCATTTTGGTTAGATATAGGATTGAATAAATTATATTGTTCAACTGTTATCACGTGTGGACTCCCTACTTGTCACAATTGACCCATTTGTGACATAAGGATGCTTCCTGGTCGCCTCCCGAGGGAGGTTTTCCAGGCACATCCAACTGGGAAGAGACCACGGGGCAGACCGAGGTACAGGTGGGGTGATTACATCTCCACACTGGCCTGGGAACGCCTCGGGATCCCCCAGTCAGAGCTAGTCGATGTTGCCAGGGAGAGGGAAGTTTGGAGTCCCCTGCTGAAGCTGATACCTCCGCGACCCGACTACGGATAAGCGGGAGAAGATGGATGGATGTATAGCCTCAAATAATCCACACTGCTGTTCCCGATATTTAATGTGTGTGTCAAAAAAGTGTGTCAAATCATAAATGTTGGACCATAGCTTGTATCAGCGATCTGAATTTTTTTAATCTCACACCACAAAAGATATCCAGGGTTATTGATCTAGTCATCTGTAATTCACCATTCATCAGCTGAGATACAAATGTACTTTGTTTTAGAATAAAGAATGTGAAGCATCTTTCTATTGAGACTTGAGTCATAACCAATGTCTTTAGAAACCGATAGCAAACAGACCATAGGATGACACATCATTGTTAACCACCCCCAAGAGATAAACATGTGGGGAAAGCATGAAGCTAATCGAGGTAAAGACTATTTTAGACTAGTGTTAGTAACACACAAGGGAAAGCTCCATGTGAAATGCTAGAAGCTACTGCTACATGGTCTGGAAGTAGGCGTGTAGATTTTGTATCATGCAACAGCAATACAAAAATACTGTCAGTTGTATATAAAGCTATAAATGGATGTGTTTGGCTTGTATTGATAACTGATCAGTCTCATTCCCAGGTCCACCATGAGGCCTTCCTGTCTAACAAAGTACCAAGAATGTGAAGAAGAGGAGGGAGCTTGTCTCTATATGGTGAGGAACCACTTTGACAAATCACAGGAGCTCTTTGTGTTGATACAAATAGAAAACAACCTAACAACTAAGGGTCCTAATCCAAACCGTTCCCCAGCTGTAGATCCCCAACCAGAGGCGCCGTGAGCTGTCAGCCATGTCCAAGGAACGCCTGCTGAGGAGGGCTGAGCCTTATCAACAGCCTGGACCAGGAGGCCGGTAAATACACAGGCTAATCGGAACCACACAAACACACACACACACACACACACACACACACACACACACACACACACACACACACACACACACACACACACACACACACACACACACACACACACACACACACACAACACACACACACACATGTGTTGGGATGGGGATTGGCAGGGACTTCACGATAGGCCTACGATAGGCCTACGGCACAGTTGAAAGCCGGAAGTACCAGTTAAAAATCGCTGAAGCAGTGTATCCCAAGTTCCGGTTAATACATTCGCCTTGGCATTCACCATGGAGGACAGTAATCGCTAGACAACATCGCTGCATAACCTTCCAACACCTAACCACATAACCAACCTACCTGAACACTACAGTGAAGAAGTCTAAATCCGAATCCTACAATTCCCCAACATTTTGTCTTGTGGCTCTATCTGGATATATCGCCATATAACGAAGGCGATTTTGTGTAGGAGCAGAGGTATGCCTATGTATTTTATATAGGCTATTTATTTGATGGATTTTGATTATTTTAATGTACCTTTTCATTCACGTGTTAATATGTAGTGTACAGCTGTATATTTTCTAAAAGGGAATGCCTGTTATTCTTGTGAATATGAGTTGTCTTAAAATAAAAGTGCTTGTGACATACTTGTGGCATTGAGTTAACACCGAATTTGTATAAAATACTGATATATATCATATATCGATATATATCGTATATCGCGATGCAGCCTAAAAATACCGTGTTTTGGTCCGTATCGCCCAGCCCTACTTGGGACCAGTGCTTTTAATCACACACTTACCCGACATTATGTGGCTCTATTCGGATGAGAGATGGAGTGTGTGTGGGGGTCAGGACCAGTGCTTTTAATCACACACATACCCGACATTATGTGGCTCTATTCGGATGAGAGATGGAGTGTGTGTGGGGGTCAGGACCAGTGCTTTTAATCATACACATACCCGACATTATTAGCCTATTCCGCCCACTTTTCGAGACGTATATGCTCTCCTTGTCAAAGTGCAAACTGCAGACATACACGCTACCCCTGAGAACATGAAACCAGGGACCTTCATCCTCCTTATCAGCCTCACACAAGACTTGCAGAGGAGTTTGTCTTTGGGTAATGGTGTAAACTGAGGTTCGGCTGTCTGTGTTTAGACGTTCCGGAAGCAGGAAGTGTGACATAGGCCTATTGCGACAAAATCGCGAATTGTGATTCTGTAATAAATCCAATACGATATTACGTTTTTTTTGGTGCAATTTCTTGCGTGTTTGTTTGTTCATTTTTTAGTTAGTTTGTGTGCTTTAACATCCATCCATTCAGGTTCTACAGGCCGTCGATATCCACCAACATAACAGAACATAGTGGATACAAATCACAGAACAAAGGAAATGCAATATCCACTCTTTTCTCAAATTTTGAGACACTTTAACTGTAGCTCTAACCACTGTATGAAAATATATAATAATAATAATAATAATAATAATAATAATAATAATGCATTCAATTTAATATAGCGCTTTTCAGGAAACCCAAGGTGCTTTACAGAGATGGTCAAATTCCACGTAAAGTAAAATCATTTAATAGTTCAAATTAAAAATAGTAATAGTAATACAAATGTAAAGTCATAGGATGAAGGGGGGGGCGGTGTTTAGCAGGGGAAACCAGTTTGAAGGATGGTAGGGTGGTTGGTTAAAGGATGGTAGGGTGGTTGGTTAAAGGATGGTAGGGTGGTTGTTTGAAGGGTGGTAGGGTGGTTGGTTAAAGGATGGTAGGGTGGTTGTTTGAAGGGTGGTAGGGTGGTTGTTTGAAGGATGGTAGGGTGGTTGTCTGAAGGATGGTAGGGTGCTTGGTTAAAGGATGGTAGGGTGGTTGTATGAAGGATGGTAGGGTGGTTGTTTGAAGGATGGTAGGGTGGTTGGTTAAAGGATGGTAGGGTGGTTGTTTGAAGGATGGTAGGGTGGTTGTTTGAAGGATGGTAGGGTGGTTGTTTGAAGGATGGTAGGGTGGTTGGTTAAAGGATGGTAGGGTGGTTGTCTGAAGGGTGGTAGGGTGGTTGGTTAAAGGATGGTAGGGTGGTTGTTTGAAGGATGGTAGGGTGGTTGTTTGAAGGATGGTAGGGTGGTTGTCTGAAGGATGGTAGGGTGGTTGTTTGAAGGATGGTAGGGTGGTTGTTTGAAGGATGGTAGGGTGGTTGTTTGAAGGATGGTAGGGTGGTTGTCTGAAGCATGGTAAGGTGGTTGTTTGAAGGATGGTAGGGTGGTTGTTTGAAGGACGGTAGGGTGGTTGTTTGAAGGATGGTAGGGTGGTTGGTTAAAGGATGGTAGTGTGGTTGTCTGAAGGGTGGTAGGGTGGTTGGTTAAAGGATGGTAGGGTGGTTGTCTGAAGGACGGTAGGGTGGTTGTTTGAAGGATGGTAGGGTGGTTGTTTGAAGGATGGTAGGGTGGTTGTTTGAAGGATGGGAGGGTGGTTGTTTGAAGGATGGTAGGGTGGTTGTCTGAAGGATGGTAGGGTGGTTGTCTGAAGGATGGTAGGGTGGTTGTTTGAAGGATGGTAGGGTGGTTGTTTGAAGGATGGTAGGGTGGTTGTTTGAAGGAAGGTAGGGTGGTTGTCTGAAGGATGGTAGGGTGGTTGTTTGAAGGACGGTAGGGTGGTTGTTTGAAGGATGGTAGGGTGGTTGTCTGAAGGACGGTAGGGTGGTTGTTTGAATGATGGTAGGGTGGTGTTTTGAAGGATGGTAGGGTGGTTGTTTGAAGGATGGTAGGGTGGTTGTGTGGATAATTTGACCCAGGGGAAGTATATACAGGATGAAGAGGGGGGGGGGCAAGCACTGATCCTTGGGGGACACCATGAGTGACTGGGACGGCGGAGGATTGACAGTGGTTCATGGAGATGTAATGTCTGTCAGAGAGGTAGGAGGTGAATCAGGAGAGGACAGTACCAGAAAGGCCAAGGGAGTGAATGTGGGAGAGGAGGATGAATGATGGTGTCAAAAGCGGCAATGAGGTCGAGGAGGATCAGGAGGGTTAGGGAGCATATTAAAGTGCATGGCAATATATCATTTACAGTATACAGTTGCTAAAAGACAGTCTACTAGGTATAAAAACTGTATAATATTACTTAAAGAGTATGTGTGGGATATGAGCATAAAAATTGTTATATATATATACAGGTAAGTAAGTATTAATTAATAAGTATTAAACAGGAAGTGATAAGGGGTATCGTGGTGCAGAGTTCAGGGAGATGACAGCTGAGGGGAAGAAGTTGTTCCTAAGCCTGCTTGACTTGGAACAAAGGTTTCTATAGCGCCTCCCGGAGGGGAGGAGGGAAAAAAGTCCATGGTTGGGGTGAGAGGGGTCTTCCACTATTGTTTGTGCCTTCCTCAGACACCGTTTGTGGTGGGTAATGTTCATTGCAGGGAGGGGTAATCCAACGATGCGTTGGGCGGTTTTCACCACCCTCTGCAGCGCTTTCCGGTCGGAAACAGTTGCCGTATCACACTGTGATGCAGTTGGTGAGGATGCTTTCAATAGCACACCTGTAAAAGTTCACCAGAATCTGAGGGGACAGGTGGGCTTTCCTCAGTCTCCTCAGGAAGAAGAGACGCTGGTGAGCCTTCTTTACCAGTGAGGCAGTATTGAGGGACCAGGTGAGGTCCTCAGATGAGGACCTCCAGGAATTTGAAGCTGGAGACACGCTAGACCTCTGCTCCGTTGATGAGGATGGGGGCATGTGCGCCCGCTCTGGTCTTCTTGAAGTCCAAAATGAGCTCCTTGGTTTTCTTGGTTTTGAGGCCCAGGTTGTTGTCAGTGCACCACACCACCAGGTGCTGGACCTCGTCCCTGTAGGCTGCCTCATCGTTGTTTTTGATGAGGCCCACCACCGTTGTGTCGTCAGCAAACTTGATGATGGTGTTTGTACCATGTACAGGAGTGCAGTCGTGGGTGAAGAGGGAGTAGAGGAGAGGGCTCAACACACAGCCTTGGGGAACGCCGGTTTTCAGGGTGAGGGTGGAGGAGGTGAGATTGTCTAACCTGACCGACTTGGTTAGGAAGTCAAATTACAATCAGGGGAGAGTAGCCTTGGTGGGCAGTTCGGGGTTGTTCCGGTCATAGCGAGCAAAAAAATGATTGAGCTTGTCAGGGAGGGATGAGTCAGTGGTTGAGGGGGGAGTCGTTAGAGGGTTTGTAATCCGTGATGGCCTGGATTCCCTGCCACATGTGTCGGGGATCGAAGTGGTCTTCAACCCTTCGCTTGTGGTTGAGCTTGGCCAGCTTGATGCCCTTGTTCAGGTTAGCCCTGGCTAAACAGTAGGCCAGTGCATCGCCCGACCTAAAAGCAGCGTCACGTGCCTTTAGGAGTAGGCGGACCTCTCTGTTCATCCACGGCTTCTGGTTGGGGAATGTTGTGATCTGGTTGAGGGTGGTGACAGTGTCAATGCTGGAGTTGATGTAATCCAAAACAGAGGAGGCGTAGGAGTCGATGTCGGTGTGGGAGTCCAGGGTAGACTGGGAGGCAAACAGGCTCCAATCCGTGTGTAGAAACCGGTTCTGCAACTCAGTCTGCTCCCTCAGGCCACATTTTGACTCCTTGTCCTAACGGTGGGCTTCACACGCTTGATGAGTGGCGTGTACTTAGGCAGCACGAACAAAGAGACATGATCACTCTGCCCAACGTGGGGGAGGGGGTCGGCTTGGTCTTTAAGTTTGCATGATTTAAATTGCCTGCAATAATAAAGGCTGCCTCTGGGTGGGAGGTCTGCTGTTGGTTAATAGCAGAGTACAGTTCCTTCATAGCTAGCTTAGCGTTAGCATCTGGAGGTATGTAAGCCGCCGTTATAATGGTGGCTGTCATTTCCCTGGGTTGGTAAAAGGGTCTACATTTAACCATTAAGTATTCTACGTTAGCAGAGAAGTGGCTCTCAATGGTGGTAGTGTCTGAGCACCAAGTCTTGTTGGGATAAATTCACAAACCTCCACCCCTGGTTTTACCGGAGCCTCAGCTGATCTGTCTGCTCTGAGTAGAGTGAGCCCCGTTAGCTCAATAGCACTGTTGGCGATTCCGCTGTTAAGCCATGTTTCTGTGAAAATCATCACATTGCAATCCTTAATCTGTTTATGGTTGATAATCCGCAGCCGCAGTTAGTCAATTTTGTTTGCCAGAGATCATACGTTGGCGAGGAAAACGCAGGCTAGCGACGGGCGATGTGGGTTAGCTCGTAGTCTAGCACGTAGCCCTCGGCGCCTCCTCTCCTGTGTTTAGGTTGTCTCTGCGGGCGATGGGTCCGCTCAGCCGGCCGCTGGGGTGAGATTCACCGGAGTTTCAGTGTGGAGTTGAAGATCGCCGATTAAGTTGCCGGAATGATGTAATCCAATTTCAAAAAGATTGTGTCGGGTGTACGTGATAAAAGCAAGACTAACAGAATTGTTAGGTATATTACCGCAAGTTTGCAAACACTGGTCAGACGCTGGGCGTCGCGATGTTTAGTTGTTTGGGATGTCAGGGTCGAGACCAGGTTTTTTTAGAATGGGGGTAAGAGAGAAAGAGAGAAAGGCAGCAAGCTTGAGGGAGGGGGGGACGAGACCAGTGGACAGGGAGGAGTTGATTAGGTTGGTGATAAGTGAGGAGAGAGCAAGGAGGCCAGCCTTGACCAGGGAGGTGGGGAAAGGGTCGACTGGTTGATGACTTCATACTGGTTATTATGGAGGACAGACCGGATTTGGAGATTTGACTGAAGGATGAGAATGAATGGCCAGGGAGTAGGGGGGGAGTGGTGGGGGAGAAGGCATGGGGGGGAGTGGTGGGGGAGAAGGCATGGGGGGGAGTGGTGGGGGAGAAGGCATGGGGGGGAGTGGTGGGGGAGAAGGCATGGGGGGGAGTGGTGGGGGAGAAGTCATGGGGGGGAGTGGTGGGGGAGAAGGCATGGGGGGAGTGGTGGGGGAGAAGGCATGGGGGGGAGTGGTGGGGGAGAAGGCATGGGGGGGAGTGGTGGGGGAGAAGGCGTGAATTGGGTTGTTTTTAGATTGAAAAAAATGACAGGAAGGAGTTGCATTTGCTGGTGGTGAAGGAATTGGAGATGGTGTCCATGGCCTTGAGGAGTTTGTTTTGGGTTTGTTGGGATTGTTGGAGCCGGTTTGGATGAAGGAGTAGTGGGTAGTATGATATTTTCACATACTGTATGTGTTTAATCAACATGCATGCCAGGGCTTTTAGCCCTGGCAGGTGGTTGGTTCTAGCCCCGCCCTCAGAGGGGTCCTTCGCCCAGCTGCTGACTCAGGTATCCATGTTGCTGAAGTTCTCCCACATAGGGAACAGTAGTGTCTCTGCAACTGATGACTATCGCTCTGACGTTGACATGCAGATACCCACACCCACACATGACTATTGACATGAATGTTGCGAGGAAATGGTATTTACGACACGGCTAGCGGAGAGATCTGTGATCAGGACATTTACTTTGAAATGTCGATTAGCAATGATGTCGATTTGCGTCACAGCACAGCGTTGGCACACAGCATGTTAAATGTGACAATAGAAGTAGCTGGAGGAGCCTGGATCTCTCAGGGTTGTGTTGTGTCCTGCTGCTCTCTCAGCCCCGGGTCACTCCCATCTCAACATCCTCCAGCGCTTCCTCTGCTCCTCTGTGATGGAGGACACAGCAGGCCAATAGCCTTCTCCAGCCCAACACTCCTTACCAGGTCCCCTCTCTCCACATAATATGCTATTATATTGGTAACATATGAGTCTTTTGTCAATGCATACATTTAATTCAAGATTCAAGGGTTTTGAATTGAACAATTGAATGCTTACTCCACATTCCCTCCCGCAGTCTGAATTTTCTTAAATATGCAGCCACATTGAGATGTACACAGATTGTTAACATGCTTTCTTCAATACACTAACTCTATGATAACATGTTTTTATATCCTGAAAAGTCATGGATCCATCCACCAGATGGCCAAGTCCATCCTGGAGCGCCTGGTGGAGCCCTGATAGCGTTTGGCTGGGGCTCTATGGACCTCCTCTCACATCCTTTATAGAGTTACACATGGTAACTCTATAAAGACGATGAGACTCGGACTGAGTCACCATTTTCATGAAATAAACAAACCGATAACAATCCAAAAGGAACATGAAATGTTGATATATAAATTGTACTAAATGGTAGCTATTCTTAATTGTTTTGAATCAATATGAATTGCCCTTCAGGAATAACGTCCAGAGTTAAGGGAACTACAGTGACTCTTGGGGTGGACTCTGCTAGGTGGCTCATTCTGAATGAGAGAAGAGGGCCCATGTTAGCACACATTAACCCCACATGGAGCCAAGGGCGTTACAATATGTTGGCGGTTAGTGGTTAAATGGATTGGAGATTCAAATTGCATGCTTTTTTTCACATGAAAAACGGTGACTCAAAACTTGTCAGTAAAGGAAACCAAGTCACAGCAGTTTGGGGCCTGCAGTGAACCCGCCTGTGGCAAATAGGACTGGCTTACCAAGTAAGTAAAATGTATTTATAAAGCCCCTTTTGCAGAAAAGTGCTGTACAGAACAGTAAAGGTGGACCGAACAGGTGGACAGTAAATAGACAAAACTGTGGTAGAGCAAAATAGTTAACAGTTACCCAAATGCTTTGTCAGGGGGCTCCCAAGTAGGTTTTGCCCTTGTGAGACAGTTGATACTTTTAGCACTTACTGGCAGTAAGGGCTTATTAACAAGCACAGACCAAATTAACAATCAACCTATACGTTGCCTTTTAGAGGGATTTATGTAGAGGTTTGGTTCCAGAGCCAATGCTGTGCGTAGAGGTAAGCCCCACCAGATGTTAACTTGTAGAGCTCCACCTCCGGCACAAGCTCCTCCCCCCAGAGAGGGGACATTCAACATCCCAAAGACAGCCTCTGTCACCTGGGTTTGGTCCGCCGAGGCCCCCTGACCGACAGTGCACCTGAACCCAGCGGTTCTTCCCATAGATGGTGGGTCCGTGGGATGGAAAAGTATCCACGTACACGTTCAGGATATACCCGACCGGGTTCCATAGCTAGCCCGGCCCCCCAGGCACTCACTGACGGGCCCTCCTTCCGTGCCTGTATCTGGAAAGGGGCCCCCTGGCTTCCTCCGGGCAGGGTAACAACACTTCTACCTTGTTCCATTGTGGTCTTTAGTCTGGTCTCGCTCCTAAAAACACATTTGCCAAGAGACCCTACCAGGAGCACTAGGCTCCAAACAAAAACAGCCCTGAGGTTCACCCAAACCTCTCCACCACCGTAAGGTGGTGGTTCTTGGGAGGTGTAGCGCTAAAGGTGGGAAGGCTCATTTATCTTGGCGACAGACTAATCTAGTAGAATGACCATGAGTGCATGGAATAGTCGTTTTAAATTGACAAGGACAATTTTTACATTGCGAGTTTTATTGATAAAAATAAAAAAAGAGTTTGAAGGCTGAGGTAAAGGACAGCATTTACCTAGAAGAGAAGGAGAAAGGATTATGCATTGAAAAATAATTAAGCATTGAAATTGTTCAAATGTAACAGACATCTTACAGGCTCATCCCTTGTTAGAGTTTGGCAGTTCGTCGTTGGAAAAGTCTTCAGGATCAACACCAAACTCCTCAGGATCCTGGTTGAGAGAGTATCTGTCTCTGGTGGCACTCAGTCTGCTACGTCTGTAGCCACCGCCTGACTGGACAATGAAGGTGGATGGATAAGGCTCACTGACGCCTTGTGGAGGCTCCTGCAGGTCATAGCTCTCAGACTGAGGCTGGAGATATTGAGAGCCTTCGCTTTGTGGGTAGAACACATCCATCGGAGAATAGTCTCCATTGCTCTGGGAAAAGGCTCCAGTGTTCCAGTTGGCCAGGTCCAGAGAAGGAAAGGCTCCTGAGCTTGGGTTAAAAGAGGTAGATCCAGCAGCCAAACCTCCCTTCCCCTTGGGTGCGCCAGAAGAAGAGTCGTCCACTATTCCATCACTGGCAAATGGCCAAGAGACACCTGTTGGGCCGTAGTACAGTTGAGACTTAAATTGCCAATACATTTTTTTTTTCTCTTCAAAAGGGGAAACTTAATGATTAAAACAATCAGAACGGTGCAGTTCAACTTGATGAAACAGCAGGAGAACAGGCATTAGCAATAGCATAAATCATGCTAGCTTAATTTAGCAAAGTCACCGCACATGGACAGTTCATCTTCAACATTTGATGCAAATGTCTGAAAAAGGTACATTTGAACCTAGAATAAACAGTAAATACCTACCAGCTCTTGGTGATGGAACACAAACCCCACTGCTGAACAGGAAAAGGCCAATCCAGAAAACACTGCAATGGAAACCAACATTAAGCTCCAGTTTCAAAGAGACACATCCAACATTTCAAAAGCACATCAACAGTGATCCCTCAAACCTTAAAGGGGAGTCAAGGGCCATCGCAGACACTGTTCTCAACCGCTTAGCAATAACTGTAGCACAACAGCAGAAGCCTGTACTATGCAAGGTGGGCTAGAGTGTCTTTATACTGGTTTGGAGCCTCGTTGATGCTAATTGAGGACAGCTGGTTAGCATGGGGAGGGACACAGAGAAGAAGGGAAGTCAAGACAATTCAGGAAAAAAATTCGGGAAAAGGAGGGAACTGTAGACTGGTGGGAGGAAGTGTTTGATACAAGATAGGACATTGTGCTTTAGGAGTGAGTTGAAATAGCAAAACACCCAAATGGCTTATGTGAAGTTTGTGGGGAACTGGAGACAGTCACATGTGATATTGAAATAAAGTATATGCAAAGCAGGGAAGATATCTTTGATGAGTTAGGAGGAATATGAGTTAGCAGGTTCTCTATATAATCTCTCCTGGACCAAGCCATGAAGTAGGGGAAGTACACAAACATAATATATTGCAGAATATGAAATTTCATAGAAGTGATTCCTATACAGTCCATCATTACTTACTGCCAATGTTTAGACCTTTTTGGTGTAGAATCATTTAAGAAGACTTAAGTTCATCAGGTCTACAGGAGGTTGCAATATAAAGATGTACCAGTAGTCATATAAGTCAGCTGATACCTACACCCTACCACCATTACTAAACTCCTTAAACCCATGGACACCATCTCCAACTCCTTCACTGTCAGTAAATGTGCATCCTTTCTGTCACACTTTCAATCTAAAATTGACACAATTCATAGCCAACTGTCCAACGCCTCCGCCACCTACGTCTCTTTTCCAGAACCCGCCTCTCCTCCACCTTCCAATCACCCATTCTCATCCTTCACTGAAATCACCGCATCGGACCTATCCTCCATACTCACTGGCATGAAAACTTCAACCTGCATCCTGGACCCCATCCCCTCCACCCTCGTCAAGGCCTGTCTCCCCTCACTCTCTCCTCTGATCACCTCAGTCATTAACTCCTCTCTGTCCACCGGCCTCGTACCCCCTGCCCTCAAACTTGCTGCTGTGACCCCCTTACTAAAAAAACCCGGACTCAACCCTGAAACCCCCAACAACTTCCGACCCATCTCCAACCTCCCTTTCCTTTCAAAAATATTAGAGCGAGTCGTTGGATCTCAATTAAAAACCCACCTGGACTACAATAACCTCTATGAACCTTTTCAATCCGGCTTCCGCTCCAGACACAGCACTGAAACCGTTCTTTTAAAGGTCACCAATGACATTCTCCTCTCTGCCGACTCTGGTTCCCTCTCCATCCTCATCCTCCTTGACCTCAGCGCCGCCTTCGACACCATTAACCACTCCATCCTCATCACTCGCCTCCAGTCCTCGCTCGGCATAACGGGCACCGCCCTCTCCTGGTTTAAATCATATCTCTCCGACAGACACCAATTCATCTCCATCAACAACTGCAAATCCCCCACTGCCAAAGTCCCTCATGGTGTGCCCCAGGGTTCAGTACTCGGTCCCCTGCTCTTCATCATCTACATCCTTCCACTTGGTCTGATCTTACGCCAACATGGCCTCCATTTCCACTGCTATGCCGACGACACTCAGCTCTACCTCTCCACCAAATCCATCTCTGCAGCCACCCACTCCACCCTCACCACCTGCCTCACTGCCGTCAAAACCTGGATGCAAAATAACTTACTCAAACTCAACTGCGACAAATCTGAAATCATCATCATCGGTCCAAACTCCCTCACCTGCTCCACCCAGGATTTCTCCATGAACATTGATGGTTCTGTTGTCACCCCCTCCACCCGCGTCCGCAACCTTGGCATCATTCTTGACCCCACCCTCTCATTCCTCCCCCATGTAAACCAGACCATCAAAACAGCCTTCTTCCACCTTAGGAACATCGCCCGTCTTCGACCCTCCCTGTCACTCTCCGCAGCTGAAACACTGGTCCATGCTTTCATCTCATCCCGGCTCGATTACTGCAACAGCATCCTATATGGTTTACCTAACATCCTCAATAAACTACAATATGTCCAAAACTCTGCTGCCCGCTTGCTCACCTCCACCCGCCGCTCTGACCACATCACCCCTGTCCTCCGTGACCTCCACTGGCTCCCGATCAAACACAGGATACACTTCTAAATACTTCTCATCACCTTCAAAGCGCTCAATAACCTGGCCCCCCCCCTACCTCTCTGACCTCCACTGCCACACCCCTAACCGTCGCCTCAGGTCTGCTGATGCTAACCTATTAAAACCCATCAGGACTAAGCTCCGGACCTGGGGCGACAGAGCATTTTCTGCAGCGGCCCCCTCCCTCTGGAACGCCCTCCCTATCCACATCCGCAATGCTAACACCCTTCGGTCCTTTAAAACAGCCCTCAAAACCCACCTCTTCACTCTTGCTTTCAACCCATAATTTGTTCTCTGCTTTGTATTAGTCTTTATGTTTTCTATTTCCTGTAAAGCGTCTTTGAGCACCTGGAAAAGCGCTATATAAGTCCGATATATTATTACACAAACCAGAACACTAGTGCTTTCAAAATTGAATCCAGAAATAAAAAGCAAATGTTTAAAATGAGTGATAAGTCAACTCCTTATTGTACCAACATGGCCAGTCTTAAATTGCCTACACCGTTGTAGCCATTATTTAATGGAAAGTGTATAAACTTGGGACAAAGAATTTGGCATGATCATAGTTAGATGTTGGCATTAATAGATAATGTGCACCAATTTGTTTCAGTATAGTTCAAAGAATGAACCATTTCAAGTTGCTTTGGACAAACATCTGCTAAACGTCCAGAAGGCAATCATCAATAACAGCTAAATTCTTCTTGTGGCGTGTGATCCACGTGTTACCTCGATTGAGTCAGGTCAATGTCCTTAAAGACAGGGCACCGGTAGTCCTAAAGCAGCTGTAAAAGTAATGGGTTAATATGACCGATATGTAGGGGCATCCAGGAGAGTGCAAAACGCTCATTAATAAACAACCTTTAAATTGACACTTTACAATTGGCATTGAATGTTTATTGAAAAAACAGGCAAGAAATGTTTGCAAGGAGTTTGGAGGTCAAAGACATCATTCACCTAGAAGAGATGGAGAAAGGATTAAGAATTGAAATAGTTTAAATGTTTGTCAACTGTACTACGGACATCTTACAGGCTCATCCCTTGTTAGAGTTTGGCAGCTCGTCATTGGAAAAGTCTTCAGGATCAACACCAAACTCCTCAGGATCCTGGTTGAGAGAGTATCTGTCTCTGGTGGCACTCAGTCTGCTACGTCTGTAGCCACCGCCTGACTGGACAATGAAGGTGGATGGATAAGGCTCACTGACGCCTTGTGGAGGCTCCTGCAGGTCATAGCTCTCAGACTGAGGCTGGAGATATTGAGAGCCTTCGCTTTGTGGGTAGAACACATCCATCGGAGAATAGTCTCCATTGCTCTGGGAAAAGGCTCCAGTGTTCCAGTTGGCCAGGTCCAGAGAAGGAAAGGCTCCTGAGCTTGGGTTAAAAGAGGTAGATCCAGCAGGCAAACCTCCCTTCCCCTTGGGTGCGCCAGAAGAAGAGTCGTCCACTACTCCATCACTGGCAAATGGCCAAGAGACACCTGTTGGGCCATAGTACAGTTGAGACTTAAATTACCAATATTATTCTTCAAAAGGGGAAACCTAATGATTAACAACTGAAACAATGAGAACAGTGCAGTTCAACTTGATGAAACAGCAGGTGAACAGGCATTAGCAATAGCATAAATCATGCTAGCTTCATTTAGCAAAGTCACCGCACATGGACAGTTCATCTTCAACATTTGATGCAAACGTCTGAAAAGGGTACATTTGAACCTAGAATAAACAGTAAATACCTACCAGCTCTTGGTGATGGAACACAAACCCCACTGCTGAACAGGAAAAGGCCAATCCAGAAAACACTGCAACAGAAACCAACATTAAGCTCCAGTTTCAAAGAGACACATCCAACATTTAACAGTGATCCCTCAAACCTTAAAGGGGAGTCAAGGGCCATCGCAGACACTGTTCTCAACCGCTTCGCAATAACTGTAGCGCAGAAGCCTGTACTATGCAAGGTGGGCTAGAGTGTCTTTATACTGGTTTGGAGCCTCGTTGATGCTAATTGAGGACAGCTGGTTAGCATGACGCGGGACACAGGGAAGAAGGGAAGTCAAGCAGGAAAGTAGCAGAAAAATGACAAAAGAAAGGTGTACAGTTGAATAAAAAAGAACAATAAAAATTTAAACAATTATCTACATATGATGTCATGTTTTTAGGATACGTTCAGCAGTCACCACTTGAATTTCAGACTCAGCCCTATTCAAAAAATGAACTTTATAAATATTCAAATCCAGCTCCACCAATTGTATTAAAATGGCCCCCAATAGCCTCCTCTCCGGGAACCATCACCTTATCGTGGTGGAGAGGTTTGGGTGTCCCTGTGAACCTGAGAGCTGTGTTGTCTGGAGCCTAGTGCTCCTGGTAGGGTCTCCCATGGCAGATTGGTCTCAGGGGAGGGGCCAGACTAAGAATGGTTCAAAGACTTCAATGGACAAACAATCAAGAAGTGAGGATACCCTGCCCGGAGGAAGCCCGGGGCCCCTTTCCGGAGCCAGGCCTGGAAAGAGGGCCCGTAAGCGAGCGCCTGGTGGCCGGGTTAGCCACGGAGCCTGGTCGGCATAGCCGAAAAGCACGTGGCCCTTCCTTCCGCGACCCCCCTACGGAACCGCTGGGTCGGTGCACTGCCAGTTAGGCGGCAGTGAAGGCAGGGGGCATCGACGGACCAAACCCAGCCAACAGAGACTGGCTTTGGGGACGTGGAATGTCACTTCTCTGAGGGGGAAGGAGCCTGAGCTTGTGCGGGAGGTGGAGCGCTACCAATTAGATCTGGTGGGGCTTACCTCTACGCACAGCACTGGCTCTGGAACTAAACTCCTGGATAGGGGTTGGACACTTTCCTTCTCTGGAGTTGCTCAGGGTGTGAGGCGCCGGGCGGGTGTGGGGATACTCACAAGTCCCCGGCTGAGTGCCGCTTTGTTGGAGTTTACCCCGGTGGACGAGAGGGTCGCCTCCCTACGCCTTAGGGTCATGGGAGGGAAAACTATGACTGTTGTTTGTGCCTATGCACCAAACAACAGTTCAGAATATCCCGCCTTCTTGCACACCCTGGATGGAGTCCTGCATGGGGCTCCGGAAGGGGACTCTATAGTCCTCCTGGGAGACTTCAACGCACATGTGGGTAACGATGGGGAAACTTGGAGGGGCGTGTTGGGGATGAACGGCCTACCTGATCTGAACCGGAGTGGGGTTTTGTTATTGGATTTTTGTGCTAGTCATGGATTGGCCATAACAAACACCATGTTCAAACATAAGGATGCTCATAAGTGTACATGGTACCAGAGTACCTTAGGCCGAAGGTCAATGATCGATTTTGTTATCATATCATCTGGCCTGAGGCCGCATGTTTTGGACACTCGGGTGAAGAGAGGGGCAGAGCTGTCAACCGATCACCATCTGGTGGTGAGTTGGGTAAGATGGCGGGGGAAGCCTCTGGACAGACCTGGTAAGCCCAAACGTGTAGTGCGGGTGAACTGGGAACGTCTGGTGGATGCCCCTGTCCGGGAGACCTTCAACTCACACCTCCGGCGGAATTTTTCGGGCATCTCTGTGGAGGCTGGGGGCATTGAGCCAGAGTGGTCATTGTTCAAAGCTTCTATTGCCGAAGCTGCGGTTGAGAGTTGTGGCCTCAAGGTCATTGGTGCCTCAAGGGGCGGCAACCCTCGGACTTCGTGGTGGACACAGGTGGTCAGGGAAGCCGTCCGGCTGAAGAAGGAGGCCTTCCGGGCTATGTTAGCCTGTGAGACTCCGGACTCAGTTGCGAGGTATCGACAGGCCAAGAGGACGGCAGCCTCGGCTGTAGCGGAGGCAAAGCAGCGGGTGTGGGAGGAATTCGGAGAAGCCATGGAGAAGGACTTTCAGTCGGCACCAAAGCGTTTCTGGAAAACAATCCGGCGCCTCAGGAGGGGGAAGCGTGGGTCCATCCAAGCTGTGTACAGTAAGGGTGGGACATTGCTGACCTCAACTGAGGAGGTGATCGGGCGGTGGAAAGAACACTTTGAGGAACTTCTTAACCCAACTACACCCTCAATGGTAGAGACAGAGCTGGAGGATGAAGGACGGCAAACATCAATCTCCCTGGAGGAAGTCACTACGGTAGTCAAACATCTCCGCAGTGGCACAGCCCCAGGGGTTGATGAGATCCGTCCAGAAATGCTAAAGGCTCTGGGTGTTGAGGGGCTGTCGTGGATGACACGTCTTTTCAACGTTGCGTGGAAGTCTGGGACAGTGCCTGAGGAGTGGCAAACGGGGGTGGTGGTACCCCTGTTCAAAAAGGGTGACCAGAGGGTGTGTGCCAATTACAGGGGTATCACATTACTCAGCCTCCCTGGGAAAGTCTACTCCAAGGTGCTGGAAAGGAGGGTTCGGCCAATAGTCGAACCTCAGATTGAAGAGGAACAATGTGGATTCCGCCCTGGTCGTGGAACAACGGACCAGCTTTTCACTCTTGCAAGGATCCTGGAGGGGGCTTGGGAGTATGCCCATCCGGTCTACATGTGTTTTGTAGATTTGGAGAAGGCATATGATCGGGTCCCTCGGGAAATACTGTGGGGGGTGCTGCAGGAGTATGGGGTGCGGGGGTCACTGTTGAGGGCCATCCAATCTCTCTACTCCCAAAGCAAGAGCTGTGTCCGAATTCTCGGTACAAAGTCGGGCCTGTTCTCAGTGGGTGTTGGCCTCCGCCAGGGCTGCGCTTTGTCACCCATCCTGTTTGTGATTTTCATGGACAGGATTTCAAGGCGTAGTCATGGAGGGGAGGGGTTTCAGTATGGTGGGCTCAGGATTGAATCGCTGCTGTTTGCAGATGATGTGGTCCTGTTTGCGTCATCAGTATGTGACCTTCAGCACTCACTGGATCGGTTTGCAGCAGAATGTGAAGCGGCTGGGATGAGGATCAGCACCTCCAAATCTGAGGCCATGGTTCTTAGCAGGAAACCGGTGGATTGTCTACTCCAAGTAGGGAGGGAGTCCATATCCCAAGTGAAGGAGTTCAAGTATCTCGGGGTCTTGTTCTCGAGTGAGGGGAGGATGGAGCGTGAGATTGACAGGAGAATAGGTGCAGCGGGAGCGGTATTGGGGGCACTTTGGCGCACCGTTGTAACCAAAAGAGAGCTGAGCTAGAAGGCAAAGCTCTCGATCTACCGATCAGTCTTCGTTCCTACCCTCACCTATGGCCATGAGCAATGGGTAATGAACGAAAGGACGAGATCGCGAATACAAGCGGCCGAAATGAGTTTCCTCAGGAGGGTGGCTGGTATCTCCCTGAGGGATAGGGTGAGAAGCTCAGTCACTCGTGAGAGACTCGGAGTAGAGCCGCTGCTCCTTCGCGTAGAAAGGAGCCAGTTGAGGTGGTTCGGGCATCTAGTAAGGATGCTTCCTGGTCGCCTCCCGAGGGAGGTTTTCCAGGCACATCCAACTGGGAAGAGACCACGGGGCAGACCGAGGTACAGGTGGGGTGATTACATCTCCACACTGGCCTGGGAACGCCTCGGGATCCCCCAGTCAGAGCTAGTCGATGTTGCCAGGGAGAGGGAAGTTTGGAGTCCCCTGCTGAAGCTGATACCTCCGCGACCCGACTACGGATAAGCGGGAGAAGATGGATGGATGGATAGCCTCAAATAATCCACACTGCTGTTCCCGATATTTAATGTGTGTGTCAAAAAAGTGTGTCAAATCATAAATGTTGGACCATAGCTTGTATCAGCGATCTGAATTTTTTTTATCTCACACCACAAAAGATATCCAGGGTTATTGATCTAGAGTCATCTGTAATTCACCATTCATCAGCTGAGATACAAATGTACTTTGTTTTAGAATAAAGAATGTGAAGCATCTTTCTATTGAGACTTGAGTCATAACCAATGTCTTTAGAAACCGATAGCAAACAGACCATAGGATGACACATCATTGTTAACCACCCCCAAGTGATAAACATGTGGGGAAAGCATGAAGCTAATCGAGGTAAAGACTATTTTAGAGTAGTGTTAGTAACACACAAGGGAAAGCTCCATGTGAAATGCTAGAAGCTACTGCTACATGGTCTGGAAGTAGGCGTGTAGATTTTGTATCATGCAACAGCAATACAAAAATACAGTCAGTTGTATATAAAGCTATGAATGGATGTGTTTGGCTTGTATTGATAACTGATCAGTCTCCCCGGCCACATGCCAGTCAAATGGATCACACGCCACAAGAACTATTTAGCTGTTATTGATGATTGCCTTCTGGACGTTGATGGAGAACCTCATTCCCAGGTCCACCATGAGGCCTTCCTGTCTAACAAAGTACCAAGAACGTGAAGAAGAGGAGGGAGCTTGTCTCTATATGGTGAGGAACCACTTTGACAAATCACAGGAGCTCTTTGTGTTGATACAAATAGAAAACAACCTAACAACTAAGGGTCCTAATCCAAACCGTTCCCCAGCTGTAGATCCCCAACCAGAGGCGCCGTGAGCTGTCAGCCATGTCCAAGGAACGCCTGCTGAGGAGGGCTGAGCCTTATCAACAGCCTGGACCAGGAGGCCGGTAAATACACAGGCTAATCGGAACCACACAAACACACACACACACACACACACACACACACAAAACACACACACACACACACAAAAACACACACACACACACACACACACACACGTGTTGGGGATGGGGATTGGCAGGGACTTTACGATAGGCCTACGATAGGCCTACGGCACAGTTGAAAGCCGGAAGTACCAGTTAAAAATGGCTGAAGCAGTGTATCCCAAGTTCCGGTTAATACATTCGCCTTGGCATTCACCATGGAGGACAGTAATCGCTAGACAACATCGCTGCATAACCTTCCAACACCTAACCACATAACCAACCTACCTGAACACTACAGTGAAGAAGTCTAAATCCGAATCCGACAATTCCCCGACATTTTGTCTTGTGGCTCTATCTGGATATAGAGGTATGTATTTTATATAGGCTATTTATTTGATGGATTTTGATTATTTCAATGTACCTTTTCATTCACGTGTTAATATGTAGTGTGCAGCTGTATATTTTCTAAAAGGGAATGCCTGTTATTCTTGTGAATATGAGTTGTCTTAAAATAAAAGTGCTTGTGACATACTTGGGGCATTGAGTTAAAACCGAATTTGTATAAAATACTGATATATATCATATATCGATATATATCGTATATCGCGATGCAGCCTAAAAATACCGGGTTTTGGTCCGTATCGCCCAGCCCTACTTGGGACCAGTGCTTTTAATCACACACTTACCCGACATTATGTGGCTCTATTCGGATGAGAGATGGAGTGTGTGTGGGGGTCAGGACCAGTGCTTTTAATCACACACATACCCGACATTATGTGGCTCTATTCGGATGAGAGATGGAGTGTGTGTGGGGGTCAGGACCAGTGCTTTTAATCATACACATACCCGACATTATTAGCCTATTCCGCCCACTTTTCGAGACGTATATGCTCTCCTTGTCAAAGTGCAAACTGCAGACATACGCGCTACCCCTGAGAACATGAAACCAGGGACCTTCATCCTCATCAGCCTCACACAAGACTTGCGGAGAAGTTTGTCTTTGGGTAAATGGTGTAAACTGAGGTTCGGCTGTCTGTGTTTAGACGTTGAGCAGCCGGTACACTACAATAACAGAGAGGAGAGGAGGGGGCCACAGCTTGTCACGTATCTGGGGTAACTACGGGAAGTAAGAGTACACTGCTTGGCTATTTTTAACGTTCCGGAAGCAGGAAGTGTGACATAGGCCTATTGCGACAAAATCACGCGAATTGTGATTCAGTAATAATTCCAATACGATATTACGTTTTTTTGGTGCAATTTCTTGCGTGTTTGTTTGTTGGTTTTTTAGTTAGTTTGTGTGCTTTAACATCCATCCATTCAGGTTCTACAGGCCGTCGATATCCACCAACATAACAGAACATAGTGGATACAAATCACAGAACATAGGAAATGCAATATCCACTCTTTTCTCAAATTTTGAGACACTTAACTGTAGCTCTAACCACTGAAAATATATATAATAATAATAATAATAATGCATTCAATTTAATATAGCGCTTTTCAGGAAACCCAAGGTGCTTTACAGAGATGGTCAAATTCCACGTAAAGTAAAATCATTTAATAGTTCAAATTAAAAATAGTAATAGTAATAAAAATGTAAAGGCATGGGATGAAGGGGGGGGGGGCGGTGTTTAGCAGGGGAAACCAGTTTGAAGGATGGTAGGGTGGTTGTCTGAAGGATGGTAGGGTGGTTGTTTGAAGGATGGTAGGGTGGTTGTCTGAAGGATGGTAGGGTGGTTGTCTGAAGGATGGTAGGGTGGTTGTCTGAAGGATGGTAGGGTGGTTGTTTGACGGATGGTAGGGTGGTTGTTTGAAGGATGGTAGGGTGGTTGTTTGAAGGAGGGTAGTGTTATGTATGCGTTACATCCGGTGTGACCGGGTGTTTTGGGGTGTGTGAACCGGACACAGTTGACGCCATGGCAGGGTGTACAATAAACGGTCAACCTAAAAGTTCTAGTCCATAGTCTGATTAAACACTACACTGGTGACGAGGATTATGGATTCTCTCCTCTCTCCTCTCCTCTCACCCCGCTCCTCGCACTGCCGGGCCAACCGCCGATCCTGTGGGTTCGCTGGCTTGAGTCCTTCGAAACGTTCATAGTAGCCGCGGGGCTAGCTGATGCTAACGACGAACGGAAGAAAGCCCTGCTGATACACACGCTGGGCAGCGAGGGACAGCAGATTTTTTGGACTCTCGGACCCGCTCTGAAATATAGTGACTTACACTGCTCACTGGACACTTTGCTGCTCCACTAAATGTTATGCTCCGGTGGATCGTTTTTCGGCAACAGGCGGGTGAGTCCATCCACTGTTACGTGGCTGATCTGAGGGGACTAGCTAGCCTCTGTCAATTCGGGGTGCTGGAAGATGAACTGATACGGGATCAGCTGGCTGAGCACACTAACAGCCCAAAGGTCAGAGAAAAGTTGCTAATGACAGACAAGCTAACTTTAGCAAGAGCAGTGGATATAGCTTTCCAGCTTGAGTCAGCAGCAGCCTTAGCATCACAGCTAGCTCCCTCCTCCAGTTCTTTTCCCCCCAGACCCATGCTACTAACTCAAACGGTGGTGCTACCCATGTAGCCTCCCGGGGAGGTTTTCCCTGAGGACTACTTGGACGTGAACTTTGCAGCACGCCGGGCCTGTGGTAATTGTGGCGCATCATCGCACCAGAGTCGAGCTCCAAACTGCCCTGCCAAGGGACAGAGGTGTCAAGGCTGTGGCAGACAGAACCATTTTGTACGTGTCTGTCGCTCTGTTCCCTCAACCGACAGCCCACCCGCTCTTATCACAGCTACTTCAGCAGGTGACCTGGCAGTACGAAATTGTGTTATTCATCTTGTTAATATGAATGCTTGTGAACTGCTCTATTTTTATGTTTGCGTACCTCAGCGTTATGCTAGTGTCTACTTCAACAAATGTACTCCTTGTAAGTCGCTTTGGATAAAAGCATCTGCCAAATGCAAGTGTAATTTATCTTGGTGACAGAATAATCTAGCAGAATGACCATGAGTGCATGGAATAGTCGTTTTAAATTGACAAGGACAATTTTTACATTGTGAGTTTTATTGATAAAAATAAAATAAAAGAGTTTGAAGGCTGAGGTAAAGGAAAGCATTTACCTAGAAGAGAAGGAGAAAGGATTACACATCGAAAAATAATTAAGCATTGAAATTGTTCAAATGTAACAGACATCTTACAGGCTCATCCCTTGTTGGAGTTTGGCAGCTCGTCGTTGGAAAAGTCTTCAGGATCAACACCAAACTCCTCAGGATCCTGGTTGAGAGAGTATCTGTCTCTGGTGGCACTCAGTCTGCTACGTCTGTAGCCACCGCCTGACTGGACAATGAAGGTGGATGGATAAGGCTCACTGACGCCTTGTGGAGGCTCCTGCAGGTCATAGCTCTCAGACTGAGGCTGGAGATATTGAGAGCCTTCGCTTTGTGGGTAGAACACATCCATCGGAGAATAGTCTCCATTGCTCTGGGAAAAGGCTCCAGTGTTCCAGTTGGCCAGGTCCAGAGAAGGAAAGGCTCCTGAGCTTGGGTTAAAAGAGGTAGATCCAGCAGCCAAACCTCCCTTCCCCTTGGGTGCACCAGAAGAAGAGTGGTCCACTATTCCATCACTGGCAAATGGCCAAGAGACACCTGTTGGGCCATAGTACAGTTGAGACTTAAATTGCCAATACTATTCCTCAAAAGGGGAAACCTAATGATTAACAACTGAAACAATGAGAACAGTGCAGTTCAACTTAATGAAACAGCAGGTTAACAGGCATTAGCAATAGCATAAATCATGCTAGCTTCATTTAGCAAAGTCACCGCACATGGACAGTTCATCTTCAACATTTGATGCAAACATCTGAAAAAGGTACATTTGAACCAAGAATAAACAGTAAATACCAACCAGCTCTTGGTGATGGAACACAAACCCCACTGCTGAACAGGAAAAGGCCAATCCAGAAAACACTGCAACAGAAACCAACATTAAACAAAACTTTCAAAGAGACACATCCAACATTTCAAAAGCACATCAACAGTGATCCCTCAAACGGGAGTCAAGGGCCATCGCAGACACTGTTCTCAACCGTTTAGCAATAACTGTAGTGCAACAGCAGAAGCCTGTGCAAGGTGGGCTAGAGTGTCTTTATACTGGTTTGGAGCCTCGTTGATGCTAATTGAGGACAGCTGGTTAGCATGGGGCGGGACACAGGGAAGAAGGGAAGTCAAGACAATTCAGGAAACAGTGGATGGGAAAAGGAGGGACCTGTAGACAGGTGGGAGGAAGTGTTTGATACAAGATAGGACATTGTGCTTTAGGAGTGAGTTGAATTGAAATAGCAAAACACCCAAATGGTTTATGTGAAGTTTGTGGGGAACTGGAGACAGTCACATGTGATATTGAAATAAAGTATATGCAAAGCAGGGAAGATATCTTTGACGAGTTAGCAGGTTCTCTATATAATCTCTCCTGGACCAAGCCATGAAGTAGGGGAAGTAGACAAACGTAATATATTGCAGAATATGAAATTTGATAGAAGTGATTCCTATACAGCACATGTGTCAAACTCAAGGCCCGCGGGCCACATCCGGCCCGTGAATGAATTATCTTTGGCCCGCATGACAAAATCTATTTACTATTAGAGCTGGCCCGCTGGTATATCATACGCGCCACCATAATACTACAAATCCCATAATGCACTGCCCGTGCGTCGGCACGTCAATCACAGGCCCGCGTCAATCACAAGCGCCCCCACTCGTTCATCAGCACTTCTGTCAACTTTCATCCCTCTCCCCACAAAATGGCTAAACGAAAGGTGGACTTTGAAAACAGGGGTTTTCAAGACAGGTGGGAGGCACAGTACATGTTCGCTGATGTAAAGGGCAAAGCTGTGTGTCTTCTGTGCAGAGACAGTGTGGCTGTAATGAAAGAATACAACATAAAAAGACACTATGAAACGAAGCACCACGACAAATACAAGCATCTGGACACGACACAAAGGCTACAGAAGGTAGAAGAATTAAAAAGAAGTTTGGTGTCACAGCAGGCTATGTTCACTAAAGCCAAATCACAAAGCGAGGCTGCTGTTAAGGCCAGTTTTATTGTGGCAGCAGAGATTGCAAAATCATCCCGGGCCCTTTACCGAGGGGGAATTTGTCAAAAACTGCATGATTAATGTTTGCGACACCGTGTGCCCAGAAAAAAGGCAAGCATTTTTAAATGTGAGCCTGAGCCGAAACACCGTTGCTGACCGTGTTCGCCACCTTGCTGCCAATCTCCAACAACAGCTTGTGGGAAAGGGAAAAGCTTTCATCGCGTACTCCCTTGCTGTGGATGAGAGCACCGACACTTCTGATACTGCCCAGCTGTCAATTTTCATCCGTGGAGTGGACTCAAGCCTGTGCGTAACAGAAGAGTTTTTTGGATTACGCTCAATGCATGGCACAACTACGGGGAAAGATCTCTTTGAAGAGGTGTCCAGATGTGTAGATAAAATGAGGCTGCCGTGGGATAAACTTGTTGGACTGACAACAGATGGAGCGCCTGCGATGTGCGGTCAAAAGAGTGGATTGGTGGGGAGGATCCGAGAAAAGATGCAGGATGAAAACGTCACAAGTGAGCTGACAGCTTATCACTGCATCATACACCAGGAATCGTTGTGTGGCAAAGCCTTGAAAATGGAACATGTAATGAGCATCATAACACGAGCGGTTAACTTTATCAGAGCCAGAGGTTTAAATCACCGCCAGTTCAAGTCTTTTCTGGCGGAGTTAAATTGGGACTATGGTGACTTGCCCTATCACACAGAGGTGCGATGGCTAAGCCAGGGAAAGGTGCTGGAAAGATATTTCGAGCTGCGTGAGGAGATCTGTGAGTTCATGGAAAGCAAAGGGAAAGACACATCAGAGCTCCGAAATAAAAAGTTTCTGTGTGAAGTAGCGTTTCTGTGTGACATCACAAGCCACCTGAATGCGCTAAACCTGCAGCTTCAGGGGCGGGGCCGTGTCATCACTGACATGTACGCTACAGTGAGGGCTTTTAAAACCAAGCTGCGCCTGTGGGAGACGCAGATTCTTCAGGAAAACTTGAGCCATTTCCCGCACTGCCAAACAATGAAAGAGCAGGTCGCTGCCGCTGTTTTCCCAACTAGACAGTTTACTGAAAAACTCGGCATACTTGGTGCTGACTTCACGCGGCGATTTGCTGATTTTGAAGCCCAAAAAAGCAGGTTTGAACTGCTCAGTAATCCATTTGCAGCTGACGTGGAAAGCGCACCATCAAACCTGCAAATGGAGCTGATCGAGCTCCAATGTAGTGACACACTGAAGGCAAAATATGAGTCTGTGGGCGCTGCAGAGTTTCCACGTTTCATCCCCGACACAATGCCCCATCTACGCTCCCAGGCTGCTCAAACGCTCTCTATGTTTGGCAGCACATACTTGTGTGAACAGCTGTTCTCTTTGATGAAGATAAACAAAACTTCACACAGGACTCGTCTTACTGATGAACACCTTCACTCAATCCTGAGGATTTCCTCAGCTCAGAGCCTGACCCCAGACATTGATGAACTTGTAACCAATATGACACCAAGTATCTGGCTCAGACAAGTGAGCATCACAGAGCAGCAAACGGTGCTTTGACAGTTTCAGTTTTTAATGCAGTTTAATATTCGCATTTTGTTCTCTTGCTACTACAGGACATTTGATTTTTCTTTGAAGTAAATTACTTCTGGCTGTTTGCCTGTAGAAAATGTTCTTTTTTTATTTATTTATAATTCTTTCATTTATTTCATAATTAATGTTGTTTTATAGGCAATAATCTATAGGCCTTGTTAGTTCCAGGTTCAATATGTGCAATAAGGTTGTTTCAATAAGTTTTCAATAAACGTTGAACCCGTCCGGCCCTTGACTTGTAGCAATTTCTTAATTTCGGCCCACTGTGTATTTGAGTTTGACACCCCTGCTATACAGTCAGTCATTACTTACTGCCAATGTTTAGACCTTTTGTGTAGAATCATTTAAGAAGACTTAAGTTCATCAGGAGGTTGCAATATAAAGATGTACCAGTAGTCATAAGTCAGCTGATACCTACACAAACCAGAACACTTAGTGCTTTCAAAATTGAATCCAGAAATAAAAAGCAAATGTTTAAAATGAGTGATAAGTCAACTCCTTATTGTACCAACATGGCCAGTCTTAAATTGCCTACACCGTTTTAGCCATTATTTAATGGAAAGTGTAAACTTGTGACAAAGAATTTGGCATGATCATAGTTAGATGTTGGCATTAATAGATAATGTGCACCAATTTGTTTCAGTATAGTTTAAAGAATGAACCATTAAGTTGCTTTGTACAAACATCTGCTAAACATCCAGAAGGCAATCATCAATAACAGCTAAATACTTCTTGTGGCGCGTGATCCACGTGTTACCTCGATTGAGTCAGGTCAATGTCCTTAAAGACAGGGCACCGGTAGTCCTAAAGCAGCTGTAATAGTAATGGGTTAATATGACCGATATGTAGGGGCATCCAGGAGAGTGCAAAACGCTCATTAATAAACAACCTTTAAATTGACACTTTACAATTGGCATTGAATGTTTATTGAAAATACAGGCAAGAAATGTTTGCAAGGAGTTTGGAGGTCAAAGACATCATTCACCTAGAAGAGATGCAGAAATTATTAAGAATTGAAATAGTTTAAATGTTTGTCAACTGTACTACGGACATCTTACAGGCTCATCCCTTGTTAGAGTTTGGCAGCTCGTCATTGGAAAAGTCTTTAGGATCAACACCAAACTCCTCAGGATCCTGGTTGAGAGTGTATCTGTCTCTGGTGGCACTCAGTCTGCTACGTCTGTAGCCACCGCCTGACTGGACAATGAAGGTGGATGGATAAGGCTCACTGACGCCTTGTGGAGGCTCCTGCAGGTCATAGCTCTCAGACTGAGGCTGGAGATATTGAGAGCCTTCGCTTTGTGGGTAGAACACATCCATCGGAGAATAGTCTCCATTGCTCTGGGAAAAGGCTCCAGTGTTCCAGTTGGCCAGGTCCAGAGAAGGAAAGGCTCCTGAGCTTGGGTTAAAAGAGGTAGATCCAGCAGCCAAACCTCCCTTCCCCTTGGGTGCGCCAGAAGAAGAGTCGTCCACTATTCCATCACTGGCAAATGGCCAAGAGACACCTGTTGGGCCATAGTACAGTTGAGACTTAAATTGCCAATACTATTCCTCAAAAGGGGAAACCTAATTATTAACAACTGAAACAATCAGGACAGTGCAGTTCAACTTAATGAAACAGCAGGTGAACAGGCATTAGCAATAGCATAAATCATGCTAGCTTCATTTAGCAAAGTCACCGCACATGGACAGTTCATCTTCAACATTTGATGTAAATGTCTGAAAAAGGTACATTTGAACCTAGAATAAACAGTAAATACCTACCAGCTCTTGGTGATGGAACACAAACCCCACTGCTGAACAGGAAAAGGCCAATCCAGAAAACACTGCAACAGAAACCAACATTAAACTCCAGTTTCAAAGAGACACATCCAACATTTCAAAAGCACATCAACAGTGACCCCTCAAACCTTAAAGGGGAGTCAAGGGCCATCGCAGACACTGTTCTCAACCTCTTAGCAATAACTGTAGCGCAGACGCCTATACTATGCCAGGTGGGCTAGAGTGTCTTTATACTGGTTTGGAGCCTCGTTGATGCTAATTGAGGACAGCTGGTTAGCATGACGCGGGACACAGGGAAGAAGGGAAGTCAAGCAGGAAAGTAGCAGAAAAATGACAAAAGAAAGGTGTACAGTTGAATAAAAAAGAACATAAAAATTTAAACAATTATCTACATAAGATGTCATGTTTTTCGGATACGTTCAGCAGTCACCACTTGAATTTCAGACTCAGCCCTATTCAAAAAATGAACTTTATAAATATTAAAATCCAGCTCCACCAATTGTATTGAAATGGCCCCCAATAGCCTCAAATAATCCACACTGCTGTTCCCGATATTTAATGTGTGTGTCAAATCATAAATGTTGGACCATAGCTTGTATCAGCGATCTGAAAATGATTGATCTCACACCACAAAAGATATCCAGGGTTATTGATCTAGAGTCATCTGTAATTCACCGTTCATCAGCTGAGATACAAATGTACTTTGTTTTAGAATAAAGAATGTGAAGCATCTTTCTATTGAGACTTGAGTCATAACCAATGTCTTTAGAAACCGATAGCAAACAGACCATAGGATGACACATCATTGTTAACCACCCCCAAGTGATGAACATGTGGGGAAAGCATGAAGCTTATCGAGGTAAAGACTATTTTAGACTAGTGTTAGTAACACACAAGGGAAAGCTCCATGTGAAATGCTAGAAGCTACTGCTACATGGTCTGGAAGTAGGCGTGTAGATTTTGTATCATGCAACAGCAATACAAAAATACAGTCAGTTGTATATAAAGCTATGAATGGATGTGTTTGGCTTGTATTGATAACTGATCAGTCTCATTCCCAGGTCCACCATGAGGCCTTCCTGTCTAACAAAGTACCAAGAACGTGAAGAAGAGGAGGGAGCTGGTCTCTATATGGTGAGGAACCACTTTGACAAATCACAGGAGCTCTTTGTGTTGATACAAATAGAAAACAACCTAACAACCACGAGGTGAAGTTTCAGGGATCCCCTCTGAGGTTTTACCCCGACCTGAGCTCCGCACTGGCGAGGAAACGCGCGGAGTACAACGGCGTGAAGCAGGCTCTCTACAAGAAGGGAGTGCGGTTCCGTCTGATGCATCCCGCCCGTCTGGTGGTCACTTTCGAGGCACAAACGTTCACATTCGACTCACCTGAAGAAGCCCAGGAATTTTACAAGCGTCGGGTAGCTAAGGAGTGATACAACGACTTTGACTTTGACATTCGCTTCGAGAGAAAAGACCCATACAAGCACGGAGTTGAACGAACTGGACTTTACATGAACATTGAGACTTGTTCACACAGTCTCCTCTAACCGTCTGACATGGGACCGCTTTCAGGTAAAGGCTGAATTGTTTTCTTGCCTGCTTTTCTTCTACATTATACAGGTTTCACTTGTTCATGTGCTGGGTCAAATAGCCTACCTATGTTTAATATAATCTATATACAAATAGCCTGTGTGTGTGTGTATATATTCCCTTTTCTCGACAACTTTATTGTGTGTTTGTAGTGATGTTACTTATACAGATTGATTGGGAGTTCCTCGAGTGAGAATAGGATGAATGGTATTAGGCCTACACTCGCGGAGGACCAACGGAGAGATGGTGAGCTGCAGTTTGCCCCCGTTGGGGACGCAAACATAGGCATTGTTTATGTTATGTTTTATTTTGGGGTAATTTGGGGTTTAGTTTGGGGTATTAGGGTATTGGGGGAGTGCATCCCGGGGTTTCAAAGTTTTCGCCGTTTTAATTGTTTGTTTCCAATATGTTACTATACATCTATAAGTGGAGGTATCTTTTTATTTGCTTTACGTGTTTTTCCCAGTAAGTGTTGGGCTGGGGTGTGGCAGAACATGCGTTTCTTCATAAATATTACTAACAATTTTCATAGAATATGAACAGGACACAGAATGGTAGTCAGGCTGCGGGGGGGGCGAGTACAAGATTAATTTCATGGAATGTCAAGGGTTTGAATGGACCTGTTAAACAAACTAGGATATTTGCACATCTTAAACTTTTAAAGTGGGAGATTGCCTTCTTGCAAGAAACGCACTTGAAGGTTAAAGATCACATTAGACTTAAAAAATTGGGGGTTGGCCAAATTTTTCATTCGAACTTTGATTCTAGATCACGTGGCACAGCAATCATAATTCATAAGAACACACTATTCAAAGCCACAGACATTATATCTGTTGTATGTATATACTGTTGGTTAATGTGTATGCACCTAATTGGGACGACGAGAAATTCATAGAAAAAGTAATTTCATCTATACCTAACCTAAACTCACGCTGCCTCATTTTTGGAGGATATCTAAACTGCGTAATTAATCCTTCCTTAGACCGTTCTAACCCAAAGTCAAAAAGCCTCTCCAAAATGGCTAAAATGTTGTCAACTTTCATGGACCGAATTGGTTGTATCGATCCATGGCGCTTTCGTTTCCCACATGATAAAAAATTCTCTTTTTTTTCGCACGTCCACCATTCGTATAGCAGAATCGATTACTTTTTCATAGATAGTGCTTTACTCCCCTTTGTCAAAAACATAGAATATTCAACCATAATTGAATCTGACCATGCCCCAGTATTATTAGATCTGTCGTTCCCACTTAACTACACTGACCGTGCTCCATGGAGACTCGATACCACACTACTAACGGATAGAGAATTCTGCGAAATGATTTCAACTGCCATCGATAATTTCTTGGAAACCAATAAGGATGATACTGTTTCTCCCTCCCTGCTCTGGCAAACCCTCAAAGTGGTAGTAAGGGGGGATATCATCATACACATCCAGGGTGAACAAGGCCCGGAGGCGGGAACAGGAACAGCTTCTCAACTCAATAATCGACATAGATCATCAATACTCCGCCTCTCCCACTCCGGAGCTTTACAAAACTAAGCTGGATCTCAAAGCCAAATATGAGTTATTATCGTCTGATAAGACAGAACGTTTGTTGCTGAAATCGCGAGGTTTTGTGTATGAGCACGGGGAAAAGGCTGGTAGACTGTTAGCGCACCAATTAAAATGTAAGTCCTCTGACCAACAGATTCCACAAATTAAAGGAGCAAACGGGGAGCTTATAACTGACCCTCAGATCAATGAGACTTTCAGGGCATTCTATTCCAAATTGTACACCTCTGAGGCACCCAATGATGATACCAATATGCAACATTTCTTCTTAAATTTAAATGCCCCTGTTATCAACCCTATTCATAAAGCAGAACTAGAACTACCTTTTCTACACACCGACATTTCGAACGCCATCACAGCTATGCAAAGTGGTAAGGCTCCGGGCCCTGATGGATACCCCATCGAATTCTACAAAATAATTTCAACCAAATTGACCCCACTTATTTTAGAAATGTTTATTGATTCAATGGATAACGGGGCCCTGCCACAGACACTAACAGAGGCATCCATAACACTTTTACCGAAACCGGGGAAGGACAGAACAGAGTGTGGATCGTACCGCCCCATCTCGTTGTTAAATAGCGATATTAAGATATTAGCTAAAGCACTCGCCCGGTGTCTAGAGTCTGTCACAGATGAGGTGATCTCTCCTGATCAAACTGGCTTCATGTTGGGTCGCCACTCGTTCTCTAACATCCGAAGCCTTCTAAATGTCATACATTCTCCTACGTCCGGGGGGGTACCAGAGGTGGTTATCTCCCTGGACGCGGAGAAGGCTTTTGACAGAGTAGAGTGGGCATATTTATTTGACTGTCTGAAAGCTTTTGGCTTTGGACTCACTTTTATTGCTTGGATCAGACTCCTATACTCATCACCTCAGGCGTCGGTGGTTACGAACGGGAGGCGCTCCACATTTGTCTCATTGTGGAGAAGGACACGCCAGGGGTGCCCATTGAGTCCACTTTTGTTTGCATTGGCCATCGAGCCTCTGTCTATCATGTTAAAATCTTCTCCAACAATAAATGGAATTTCTAGATGGGGGAGGGAACACAAGGTGGCGCTATATGCCGACGACCTATTGTTGTATGTGTCTGACCCGGTGCGTTGCATGTCCCATATAGTTCAGATGTTGCATAGATTCTGTAGCTTTTCGGGATATAAGATCAACCTCACTAAAAGCGAATGTTTTCCGGTGAACAACCGAGCTCTTGCAATCCCACAATGTGACTTGCCCTTCCATTTGTCTAAATCTGGCTTCAAGTATTTGGGAATTAATATTACACGGTCCTTCTCTCAACTATACCAAAAAAACTTCACACCCCTCGTTAATAAATTAAGAGATGACTTACAGAGATGGAGGTCTATTAATTTATCATTGGCAGGGAAGATTAACTGTATTAAGATGAACGTTCTACCCAGATTCCTCTACCTTTTTCAATGTCTCCCTATATTTCTCCCAAAGTCCTTTTTTCTGTCCATTGATAAGTCCATATCATCATTCATCTGGGGGGTAAAGTCCCTAGAATACAGAAAAGACTTCTACAACGACATCGATCCGAGGGCGGACTGGGCTTACCAAATTTGCTTTATTATCACTGGGCTGCCAATATTCAGAAGATCATATACTGGGTCCATTCACCAATGCCGTCTTGGTGCGAAATTGAAAATGAATCATGCCTCTCAACATCCCTCTCCGCCTTGGTTACCTCCAAACTCCCTCCATCTACCCCACACTACACCTCTAACCCTGTTGCTCTAACCCTGTCCAAACTCCCTCCATCTACCCCACACTACACCTCTAACCCTGTTGCTCTAACCCTGTCCAAACTCCCTCCATCTACCCCACACTACACCTCTAACCCTGTTGCTCTAACCCTGTCCAAACTCCCTCCATCTACCCCACACTACACCTCTAACCCTGTTGCTCTAACCCTGTCCAAACTCCCTCCATCTACCCCACACTACACCTCTAACCCTGTTGCTCTAACCCTGTCCAAACTCCCTCCATCTACCCCACACTACACCTCTAACCCTGTTGCTCTAACCCTGTCCAAACTCCCTCCATCTACCCCACACTACACCTCTAACCCTGTTGTTGGCAATACTTTACCAATTTGGTCACAATTTCGACACCATTTTGGTTTGAAAGATTTCTCTAGCTTAGCCCCTATCTGTAATAATCATCTTTTTGTCCCTGCCAGAATAGACAATACTTTCGCCTTGTGGAAAAGACTCGGTCTCTCCAAATTTAAAGATCTCTATAATAAGGGCATCTTCTCGACCTTTAATCACCTATCTCAAAAATTCAACCTTCCCCACTCAAGTCATTTTCGATACCTCCAGGTACGTCATTTCATACAAAATTTGGATCCAAACTTCCCCAAAACACCACAACCTTCTGCTATAGACGACATCCTCCAAATTCCTTCCAATCTAAAAGGCCTCATTTCGAGAGTCTATTCTAACATATCATCCCTAGGAGACACTTCCATCGACAAAATTAGAGAGAAATGGGAGGAGGAGCTAGGAGACGGAATACCTGATGACTCCTGGAGTGAGGCTCTGACAAGAGTTAACGGGAGCACATCGTGTGCTAGACTAGGTGTAATCCAATTTAAGGTCTTGCATCGCATTCACCTCTCCAAATCTAGGCTGGCCAGAATCTACCCTGACGTAGATGAGAACTGTAGCAGATGTCATAATGCTCCAGCAACGCTAACACACATGTTCTGGTCATGTCCCGTGTTATTCGATTATTGGTCAGTGGTTTTCAGGACCCTCTCACAGGCACTAGACTTGGTTCTGCAACCTAACGCCTATTCAGCTATCTTTGGCACAGCGCCAACTGACCAACAGATTAGTAACAAGCATAAAGACATTGTGGCGTTTGCCACTCTACTTGCCCGTAGGATGATTTTGTTTTGCTGGAAATCCCCCAAACCTCCGAACTCTTCCTTATGGATGACTGACCTTATGCTCCACTTAAGTCTTGAAAAGATTAAATACACACTTAGGGGGTCCAAAGACCGCTTCTACTCTACCTGGAACCCACTAATGTCTTTTTTCAACAAACTAAAACCCCTCCCGGATAACGCATGTGTGCTGGAGGTGGAGGGATGACATGATAACACCCAGCCCAACACGTCTCATTTATCCTCACTTACTAACTAATTACACTTTATTTTTCTCTATTTCTTTGTTTACGTATTTGTACTTGTCTTTTGCCTTCACTACCTATCATCATTGCTGTTATTATTATTTACTTGTTTATTAATATTTACTTATTTATACCTGTCTTTTGCCTTCACTACCTATCATCATTGTTGTTATTATTATTTACTTGTTTATTTATTTTTTACTTAAACCCTCTATGTTGGGATGCACTACCCGGGATTTGGTGGGTGGGGGGAGGGATTGGGTGTTAAAAAAAAAAAATATTATTTTTGTATATCTGTCATTCATACCTTGTTCTCAATAAAAAAAAAAGAAAACAACCTAACAACTAAGGGTCCTAATCCAAACCGTTCCCCAGCTGTAGATCCCCAACCAGAGGCGCCGTGAGCTGTCAGCCATGTCCAAGGAACGCCTGCTGAGGAGGGCTGAGCCTTATCAACAGCCTGGACCAGGAGGCCGGTAAATACACAGGCTAATCGGAACCACACAAACACACACACACACACACACACACACACACACACACACACACACACACACATGTGTTGGGGATGGGGATTGGCAGGGACTTCACGATAGGCCTACGATAGGCCTACGGCACAGTTGAAAGCCGGAAGTACCAGTTAAAAATCGCTGAAGTAGTGTATCCCAAGTTCCGGTTAATACATTCGCCTTGGCATTCACCATGGAGGACACTAATCGCTGGACAACATCGCTGCATAACCTTCCAACACCTAACCACATAACCAACCTACCTGAACACTACAGTGAAGAAGTCTAAATCCGAATCCTACAATTCCCCGACATTGTGTCTTGTGGCTCTATCTGGATATATCGCCATATAACGAAGGCGATTTTGTGTAGGAGCAGAGGTATGCCTATGTATTTTATATAGGCTATTTATTTGATGGATTTTGATTATTTCAATGTACCTTTTCATTCACGTGTTAATATGTAGTGTGCAGCTGTATATTTTCTAAAAGGGAATGCCTGTTATTCTTGTGAATATGAGTTGTCTTAAAATAAAAGTGCTTGTGACATACTTGTGGCATTGAGTTAAAACCGAATTTGTATAAAATACTGATATATATCATATACCGATATATATCGTATATCGCGATGCAGCCTAAAAATACCGGGTTTTGGTTTGTATCGCCCAGCCCTACTTGGGACCAGTGCTTACCCGACATTATGTGGCTCTATTCGGATGAGAGATGGAGTGTGTGTGGGGGTCAGGACCAGTGCTTTTAATCACACACTTACCCGACATTATGTGGCTCTATTCGGATGAGAGATGGAGTGTGTGTGGGGGTCAGGACCAGTGCTTTTAATCACACACATACCCGACATTATGTGGCTCTATTCGGATGAGAGATGGAGTGTGTGTGGGGGTCAGGACCAGTGCTTTTAATCATACACATACCCGACATTATTAGCCTATTCCGCCCACTTTTCGAGATGTATATGCTCTCCTTGTCAAAGTGCAAACTGCAGACATACGCGCTACCCCTGAGAACATGAGACGAGGGACCTTCATCCTCCTTATCAGCCTCACACAAGACTAGCGGAGAAGTCTTTGTGTAATGGTGTAAACTGAGGTTCGGCTGTCTGTGTTTAGACGTTGAGCAGCCGGTACACTACAATAACAGAGAGGAGAGGAGGGGGCCACAGCTTGTCACGTATCTGGGGTAACTACCGGAAGTAAGAGTACACTGTTTGGCTATTTTTAACGTTCCGGAAGCAGGAAGTGTGACATAGGCCTATTGCGACAAAATCGCGAATTGTGATTCTGTAATAATTCCAATACGATATTACGTTTTTTTGGTGCAATTTCTTGCGTGTTTGTTTGTTTGTTCGTTTTTTAGTTTGTTTGTGTGCTTTAACATCCATCCATTCAGGTTCTACAGGCCGTCGATATCCACCAACATAACAGAACATAGTGGATACAAATCACAGAACATAGGAAATGCAATATCCACTCTTTTCTCAAATTTTGAGACACTTTAACTGTAGCTCTAACCACTGTATGAAAATATATAATAATAATAATAATAATAATAATAATAATAATAATAATGCATTCAATTTAATATAGCGCTTTTCAGGAAACCCAAGGTGCTTTACAGAGATGGTCAAATTCCACGTAAAGTAAAATCATTTAATAGTTCAAATTAAAAATAGTAATAGTAATAAAAATGTAAAGTCATGGGATGAAGGGGGGGGGGCGGTGTTTAGCAGGGGAAACCAGTTTGAAGGATGGTAGGGTGGTTGGTTAAAGGATGGTAGGGTGGTTGGTTAAAGGATGGTAGGGTGGTTGTTTGAAGGGTGGTAGGGTGGTTGGTTAAAGGATGGTAGGGTGGTTGTCTGAAGGGTGGTAGGGTGGTTGTTTGAAGGGTGGTAGGGTGGTTGGTTAAAGGATGGTAGGGTGGTTGTCTGAAGGGTGGTTGTAATCACACACTTACCCGACATTATGTGGCTCTATTCGGATGAGAGATGGAGTGTGTGTGGGGGTCAGGACCAGTGCTTTTAATCACACACATACCCGACATTATGTGGCTCTATTCGGATGAGAGATGGAGTGTGTGTGGGGGTCAGGACCAGTGCTTTTAATCATACACATACCCGACATTATTAGCCTATTCCGCCCACTTTTCGAGACGTATATGCTCTCCTTGTCAAAGTGCAAACTGCAGACATACGCGCTACCCCTGAGAACATGAAACCAGGGACCTTCATCCTCCTTATCAGCCTCACACAAGACTTGCGGAGAAGTTGTCTTTGGGTAATGGTGTAAACTGAGGTTCGGCTGTCTGTGTTTAGACGTTGAGCAGCCGGTACACTACAATAACAGAGAGGAGAGGAGGGGGCCACAGCTTGTCACGTATCTGGGGTAACTACCGGAAGTAAGAGTACACTGCTTGGCTATTTTTAACGTTCCGGAAGCAGGAAGTGTGACATAGGCCTATTGCGACAAAATCGCGAATTGTGATTCTGTAATAATTCCAATACGATATTACGTTTTTTTGGTGCAATTTCTTGCGTGTTTGTTTGTTCGTTTTTTAGTTTGTTTGTGTGCTTTAACATCCATCCATTCAGGTTCTACAGGCCGTCGATATCCACCAACATAACAGAACATAGTGGATACAAATCACAGAACATAGGAAATGCAATATCCACTCTTTTCTCAAATTTTGAGACACTTTAACTGTAGCTCTAACCACTGTATGAAAATATATAATAATAATAATAATAATAATAATAATAATAATAATAATGCATTCAATTTAATATAGCGCTTTTCAGGAAACCCAAGGTGCTTTACAGAGATGGTCAAATTCCACGTAAAGTAAAATCATTTAATAGTTCAAATTAAAAATAGTAATAGTAATAAAAATGTAAAGTCATGGGATGAAGGGGGGGGGGCGGTGTTTAGCAGGGGAAACCAGTTTGAAGGATGGTAGGGTGGTTGGTTAAAGGATGGTAGGGTGGTTGGTTAAAGGATGGTAGGGTGGTTGTTTGAAGGGTGGTAGGGTGGTTGGTTAAAGGATGGTAGGGTGGTTGTCTGAAGGGTGGTAGGGTGGTTGTTTGAAGGGTGGTAGGGTGGTTGGTTAAAGGATGGTAGGGTGGTTGTCTGAAGGGTGGTTGTTTGAAGGGTGGTAGGGTGGTTGGTTAAAGGATGGTAGGGTGGTTGTCTGAAGGGTGGTAGGGTGGTTGGTTAAAGGATGGTAGGGTGGTTGTTTGAAGGATGGTAGGGTGGTTGTCTGAAGGATGGTAGGGTGGTTGTTTGAAGGATGGTAGGGTGGTTGTTTGAAGGATGGTAGGGTGGTTGTTTGAAGGATGGTAGGGTGGTTGTTTGAAGGATGGTAGGGTGGTTGTTTGAAGGATGGTAGGGTGGTTGTCTGAAGGACGGTAGGGTGGTTGTTTGAAGGACGGTAGGGTGGTTGTTTGAAGGATGGTAGGGTGGTTGTTTGAAAGATGGTAGGGTGGTTGTTTGAAGGATGGTAGGGTGGTTGTTTGAGGATAATTTGACCCAGGGGAAGTATATACAGGATGAAGAGGGGGGGGGCAAGCACTGATCCTTGGGGGACACCATGAGTGACTGGGACGGCGGAGGATTGACAGTGGTTCATGGAGATGTAATGTCTGTCAGAGAGGTAGGAGGTGAACCAGGAGAGGACAGTACCAGAAAGGCCAAGGGAGTGAATGTGGGAGAGGAGGATGAATGATGGTGTCAAAAGCGGCAATGAGGTCGAGGAGGATCAGGAGGGTTAGGGAGCAAATGTGCGGTAAAGTGCATGGCAATATATCATTTACAGTATACAGTTGCTAAAAGACAGTCTACTAGGTATAAAAACTGTATAATATTACTTAAAGAGTATGTGTGGGATATGAGCATAAAAATTGTTATATATACTGTATATACAGGTAAGTAAGTATTAATTAATAAGTATTAAACAGGAAGTGATAAGGGGTATCGTGGTGCAGAGTTCAGGGAGATGACAGCTGAGGGGAAGAAGTTGTTCCTAAGCCTGCTTGACTTGGAACAAAGGTTTCTATAGCGCCTCCCGGAGGGGAGGAGGGAAAAAAGTCCATGGTTGGGGTGAGAGGGGTCTTCCACTATTGTTTGTGCCTTCCTCAGACACCGTTTGTGGTGGGTAATGTTCATTGCAGGGAGGGGTAATCCAACGATGCGTTGGGCGGTTTTCACCACCCTCTGCAGCGCTTTCCGGTCGGAAACAGTTGCCGTATCACACTGTGATGCAGTTGGTGAGGATGCTTTCAATAGCACACCTGTAAAAGTTCACCAGAATCTGAGGGGACAGGTGGGCTTTCCTCAGTCTCCTCAGGAAGAAGAGACGCTGGTGAGCCTTCTTTACCAGTGAGGCAGTATTGAGGGACCAGGTGAGGTCCTCAGATGAGGACCTCCAGGAATTTGGATGGATACTGAACCTCCTGTCGGACCGCCGCCAGGTGGTGAGGATGGGCAGCACCACATCAGAGCCACTGACCCTCAACACGGGAGCCCCCCAGGGATGCGTGCTGAGCCCTCTCCTCTACTCCCTCTACACCCACGACTGCATGGCTATGCACAGCTCCAACGTCATCGTCAAGTTTGCTGACGACACGACAGTGATGGGCCTGATCGCCGGCGACGACGAGACAGCCTACAGGGAGGAGGTCGGATCGCTGGAGCAGTGGTGCCAGGAGAACAGCCTCGCCCTCAACGTCAAGAAGACCAAGGAGCTGATCGTGGACTTCAGGAGGCAGAGGGGAGAGCACAGCCCTATCTCCATCGACGGCGTTGCAGTAGAGAGGGTCAGCAGCTTCAAGTTCCTCGGCGTGCACATCTCCGAGGACCTCACATGGTCCACGCACACCACACACGTGGTGAAAAGGGCCCAACAACGCCTGTAGTTTCTCAGGCGTCTGAAGAAATTCAGCATGGGCCCCCGCATCCTGAGAACATTCTACAACGGCACCATCGAGAGTGTTCTGACAGGGTGTATCACCGCCTGGTACGGGAACTGCACGGCACTCGAGCGCAGAGCGCTTCAAAGGGTGGTGCGGACGGCCCAGTATATCGTTGGAGGTGAGCTCCCCTCCCTCCTGGACATTTACAACCAGCGGTGCGTGGCCAAGGCCAAAATAATTATAAAAGACATTGCCCACCCCAGCCACGAACTTTACTCACTATTACCGTCAGGCAGGCGATACCGCAGTATCAAGTGTCGTACAAATAGGCTTAGAGATAGCTTCCACAGTCAGGCCATCAGGCTGCTGAACAAGGGCGTATAACATATAACAATGTATATTTTATTACATTGATTTATATATATATATTGCTCTTTTCTGTGCTGATTTTTGCATTTTATAAATTGCATTTTTTATTTTTATTTTATATTCTTTATTCTATTTTTTATTCTATTTTTTATCTATTTTTATTTTATCTTATTTTATAACTGCTGTCTGTCGTCGGGTATTGCACACAAGAATTTCACATCACTGCTTTATACTAAACTGTAAACTGTGAAGTGACAATAAACTTGACTTGACTTGACTTGACTTGAATTTGAAGCTGGAGACACGCTAGACCTCTGCTCCGTTGATGAGGATGGGGGCATGTGCGCCCGCTCTGGTCTTCTTGAAGTCCAAAATGAGCTCCGTGGTTTTCTTGGTGTTGAGGCCCAGGTTGTTGTCAGTGCACCACACCACCAGGTGCTGGACCTCGTCCCTGTAGGCTGCCTCATCGTTGTTTTTGATGAGGCCCACCACCGTTGTGTCGTCAGCAAACTTGATGATGGTGTTTGTACCATGTACAGGAGTGCAGTCGTGGGTGAAGAGGGAGTAGAGGAGAGGGCTCAACACACAGCCTTGGGGAACGCCGGTTTTCAGGGTGAGGGTGGAGGAGGTGAGATTGTCTAACCTGACCGACTTGGTTAGGAAGTCTAATTACAATCAGGGGAGAGTAGCCTTGGTGGGCAGTTCGGGGTTGTTCCGGTCATAGCGAGCAAAAAAATGATTGAGCTTGTCAGGGAGGGATGAGTCAGTGGTTGAGGGGGGAGTCGTTAGAGGGTTTGTAATCCGTGATGGCCTGGATTCCTTGCCACATGTGCCCTGGCTAAACAGTAGGCCAGTGCATCGCCCGACCTAAAAGCAGCGTCACGTGCCTTTAGGAGTAGGCGGACCTCTCTGTTCATCCACGGCTTCTGGTTGGGGAATGTTGTGATCTGGTTGAGGGTGGTGACAGTGTCAATGCTGGAGTTGATGTAATCCAAAACAGAGGAGGCGTAGGAGTCGATGTCGGTGTGGGAGTCCAGGGTAGACTGGGAGGCAAACAGGCTCCAATCCGTGTGTAGAAACCGGTTCTGCAACTCAGTCTGCTCCCTCAGGCCACATTTTGACTCCTTGTCCTAACGGTGGGCTTCACACGCTTGATGAGTGGCGTGTACTTAGGCAGCACGAACAAAGAGACATGATCACTCTGCCCAACGTGGGGGAGGGGGTCGGCTTGGTCTTTAAGTTGGCATGATTTAAATTGCCTGCAATAATAAAGGCTGCCTCTGGGTGGGAGGTCTGCTGTTGGTTAATAGCAGAGTACAGTTCCTTCATAGCTAGCTTAGCGTTAGCATCTGGAGGTATGTAAGCCGCCGTTATAATGGTGGCTGTCATTTCCCTGGGTTGGTAAAAGGGTCTACATTTAACCATTAAGTATTCTACGTTAGCAGAGAAGTGGCTCTCGATGGTGGTAGTGTCTGAGCACCAAGCCTTGTTGGTATAAATTCACAAACCTCCACCCCTGGTTTTACCGGAGCCCTCAGCTGATCTGTCTGCTCTGAGTAGAGTGAGCCCCGTTAGCTCAATAGCACTGTTGGCGATTCCGCTGTTAAGCCATGATTCTGTGAAAATCATGTTGCAATCCTTAATCTGTTTATGGTTGATAATCCGCAGCCGCAGTTAGTCAATTTAGTTTGCCAGAGATCATACGTTGGCGAGGAAAACGCAAGCTAGCGACGGGCGATGTGGGTTAGCTCGTAGTCTAGCACGTAGCCCTCGGCGCCTCCTCTCCTGTGTTTAGGTTGTCTCTGTGGGCGATGGGTCCGCTCAGCCGGCCGCTGGGGTGAGATTCACCGGAGTTTCAGTGTGGAGTTGAAGATCGCCGATTAAGTTGCCGGAATGATGTAATCCAATTTCAAAAAGATTGTGTCGGGTGTACGTGATAAAAGCAAGACTAACAGAATTGTTAGGTATATTACCGCAAGTTTGCAAACACTGGTCAGACGCTGGGCGTCGCGATGTTTAGTTGTTTGGGATGTCAGGGTCGAGACCAGGTTTTTTTAGAATGGGGGTAAGAGAGAAAGAGAGAAAGGCAGCAAGCTTGAGGGAGGGGGGGACGAGACCAGTGGACAGGGAGGAGTTGATTAGGTTGGTGATAAGTGAGGAGAGAGCAAGGAGGCCAGCCTTGACCAGGGAGGTGGGGAAAGGGTCGACTGGTTGATGACTTCATACTGGTTATTATGGAGGACAGACCGGATTTGGAGATTTGACTGAAGGATGAGAATGAATGGCCAGGGAGTAGGGGGGGAGTGGTGGGGGAGAAGGCATGGGGGGGAGTGGTGGGGGAGAAGGCATGGGGGGGAGTGGTGGGGGAGAAGGCATGGGGGGGAGTGGTGGGGGAGAAGTCATGGGGGGAGTGGTGGGGGAGAAGGCATGGGGGGAGTGGTGGGGGAGAAGGCATGGGGGGGAGTGGTGGGGGAGAAGGCATGGGGGGGAGTGGTGGGGGAGAAGGCATGGGGGGGAGTGGTGGGGGAGAAGGCATGGGGGAGTGGGGGGGAGAAGGCATGGTGGGGGAGAAGGCATTGGGGGGAGTGGTGGGGGAGAAGTCATGGGGGGAGTGGTGGGGGAGAAGTCATGGGGGGGAGTGGTTGGGGAGAAGGCATTGGGGGAGTGGTGGGGAGAAGTCATGGGGGGAGTGGTGGGGAGAAGGCATGGGGGGAGTGGTGGGGGAGAAGGCATGGGGGGAGTGGTGGGGGAGAAGGCATGGGGGGAGTGGTGGGGGAGAAGGCATGGGGGGGAGTGGTGGGGGAGAAGGCGTGAATTGGGTTGTTTTTAGATTGAAAAAAATGACAGGAAGGAGTTGCATTTGCTGGTGGTGAAGGAATTGGAGATGGTGTCCATGGCCTTGAGGAGTTTGTTGATGGTGGAGAAGAGAGTTTTGGGATTGTTGGAGCCGGTTTGGATGAAGGAGTAGTGGGTAGTATGATATTTTCACATACTGTATGTGTTTAATCAACATGCATGCCAGGGCTTTTAGCCCTGGCAGGTGGTTGGTTCTAGCCCCGCCCTCAGAGGGGTCCTTCGCCCAGCTGCTGACTCAGGTATCCATGTTGCTGAAGTTCTCCCACATAGGGAACAGTAGTGTCTCTGCAACTGATGACTATCGCTCTGACGTTGACATGCAGATACCCACACCCACACATGACTATTGACATGAATGTTGCGAGGAAATGGTATTTACGACACGGCTAGCGGAGAGATCTGTGATCAGGACATTTACTTTGAAATGTCGATTAGCAATGATGTCGATTTGCGTCACAGCACAGCGTTGGCACACAGCATGTTAAATGTGACAATAGAAGTAGCTGGAGGAGCCTGGATCTCTCAGGGTTGTGTTGTGTCCTGCTGCTCTCTCAGCCCCGGGTCACTCCCATCTCAACATCCTCCAGCGCTTCCTCTGCTCCTCTGTGATGGAGGACACAGCAGGCCAATAGCCTTCTCCAGCCCAACACTCCTTACCAGGTCCCCTCTCTCCACATCATATGCTATTATATTGGTAACATATGAGTCTTTTGTCAATGCATACATTTAATTCAAGGGTTTTGAATTGAACAATTGAATGCTTACTCCACATTCCCTCCCGCAGTCTGAATTTTCTTAAATATGCAGCCACATTGAGATGTACACAGATTGTTAACATGCTTTCTTCAATACACTTGATAACATTTTTTTATATCCTGAAAAGTCATGGATCCATCCACCAGATGGCCAAGTCCATCCTGGAGCGCCTGGTGGAGGTGTGGTGCCCTGATAGCGTTTGGCTGGGGCTCTATGGACCTCCTCTCACATCCTTTATAGAGTTACACATGGTAACTCTATAAAGACGATGAGACTCGGACTGAGTCACCATTTTCATGAAATAAACAAACCGATAACAATCCAAAAGGAACATGAAATGTTGATATATAAATTGTACTAAATGGTAGCTAATCTTAATTGTTTTGAATCAATATGAATTGCCCTTCAGGAATAACATCCAGAGTTAAGGGAACTACAGTGACTCTTGGGGTGGACTCTGCTAGGTGGCTCATTCTGAATGAGAGAAGAGGGCCCATGTTAGCACACATTAACCCCACATGGAGCCAAGGGCGTTACAATATGTTGGCGGTTAAATGGATTAGAGATCACTGGTTCAAATTGCATGCTTTT
>CM051014.1:26811377-26818877 GCA_027704905.1 Muraenolepis orangiensis | reverse complement strand
GTCATTAACATTACACTATCATAACATGTCATTAACATTACACTATCATAACATGTCATTAACATTACACTATCATAACATGTCATTAACATTACTCTATCATAACATGTCATTAACATTACACTATCATAACATGTCATTAACATTACACTATCATAACATGTCATTAACATTACTCTATCATAACATGTCATTAACATTACACTATCATAACATGTCATTAACATTACACTATCATAACATGTCATTAACATAACACTATCATAACATGTCATTAACATAACACTATCATAACATGTCATTAACATTACACTATCATAACATTTCATTAACATTACACTATCATAACATGTCATTAACATTACACTATCATAACATGTCATGATACTGCACTGTATTCATGATGCTGCTGCACTACTGGCACTTTAAAATGCTTCAAAATGCTTTTTAGTCCTTTCTAGTCCTTCTATCTTCCTGTCCTTCTCTTCTGTATCACTTCTCTTATCTCCCCTTTGTCCCTATTGTCCCTATTTGTCCTCTATTCTTCAATCTTTGATATTTGAATCCACTTAGTTGTTATCCCGGGAAAATATAATGAAAAGTACAATGAAAAATCAGCTAAAACACCGTAGTCCTTCTGGTCTCCCAGCAAAAAGACAAGGAGGTGGTGATTGGTGACATGTGATCGGAACAGGTGATCAAAACAAAGTTCATATTTCAAGATTGGTAACTGAAGAGGATAAAATGACCTCACTCCCAAATGACCTCACTCCCAAATGACCTCACTCCCAAATGACCTCACTCCCAAATCTAAATTCATGAGTTAATGTGTTAAGGAGGGGGCCAGGAGGGGGGCCTTCAGTGAGGGGGGCCTCCAGTGAGGGGGGCCTCCAGGAGGGGAGGGGGTTCTCCAGAAGGGGGGCCTCCGGTGAGGGGGGCCTCCAGGAGGGGGGTCTCCGGTGAGGGGGACCTCCAGGATGGGAGGGGGGCCTCCAGGAGGGGGGTCTCCGGTGAGGGGGGTCTCCGGTGAGGGGGACCTCCAGGAGGGGAGGGGGGCCTCCAGGAGGGGGGTTTCCGGTGAGGGGGGCCTCCAGGAGGGGGGTTTCCGGTGAGGGGGGCCTCCAGGAGGGGGGCCTCCAGGAGGGGGGTCTCCGGTGAGGGGGGTCTCCGGCTAAGGGGGCCTCCGGTGAGGGGGGCCTCCGGTGAGGGGGGCCTCCGGCTAAGAGGGGGCCTCCGGTGAGGGGGGCCTCCGGCTAAGGGGGCCTCCGGCTAAGAGGGGCCTCCGGTGAGAAGGGCCTCCGGCTAAGGGGGCCTCCGGTGAGCCATCTCGTCTCTCATCAGAAACAAGATCAGCAGCAACACTAGTCTCCGCGGGAGCGACTTAGACGTCTGGAGGTCAGGTGATTCCAACAATATATTCAAGAATTTCAGGTTCAAAGTCATTTTGTAATTCAGCTGGAAATATATCCCTGATTATATTAGTAATTCAGCTTCATGCATCATTTTAAAGCAGTAACCATGGAGTAGTAGCAGAGAGAGAGAGAGAGAGAGAGAGAGAGAGAGAGAGAGAGAGAGAGAGAGAGAGAGAGAGAGAGAGAGAGAGAGAGAGAGAGAGAGAGAGGCGATAGAGCTGCAGGAGACAAGGAAGGAGGTGAAGAGACACATAAGAAGAGAGGAGATAGGACAAGAGAAGTGACTTCAGTTGTAGATTAGCATATAGATTAGCGTTTACTTTGGTTGAAGAAAGCCCGATCAGAGGAGAGGGCCAGAGAGGAACCATCACTGGGCTACTAAAAGCTTTGAGCCCTTCTAATGCAAATGAGTTTCTGGGGAGTTTTTTAAGGTCTTACAGTTTAGGATTGTAGCTTGAGGTTGACTAAACCTAGTTGACTAAACCTTAGCCATATAGGCTTGCATATAGGCTATGCAAGCTATGGTTTGCGTGTGCGTGCGTGAGTGCTGTGTGTGCGTGTGCGTCTGTGTGTGTGTGTGTGTGTTTGTGTGTGTGTGTGTGTGTGTGTGTGTGTGCGTGTGTGTGTGTGCTGAATTTGTTGAATTAATCTGAATGTAAATTATGTTGAACCAGCCTTTGATTTAGGGGGGATGAGAGAGACGATGGCTGCTCTCTGGTTCTAATTGCTCTATAATTGCAGCCACTCACAGACACATAACAGAGCCATGCTGTTTAGCTAACAGCCGTCACCTCTCCTACTGGGATGGACAGTCAGGGATTCATCGCAGGCTTGACCCTCATTGGGGTTCATTTAAAGGTTTAGACATGAGACTAAACACCTCGACGACGCCTTTTACTCACAGACGGGATTCAGGTTCCTATAATTTGAGGGCCGGTTAGGGAGGATGTCTTCTGGTCCAAACCAATCAGGCTTCTTTGGAAACAAAAACCTCTGAATCGATTCTAAAATGATGAACAACATGGATTTCAAATCGAATTACAGTATGTGACATCAAATGCACGCTTTTGTTTAACATCCATATGAAAAACATATTTATCGTTATATACATTAATGATTAGTAGTTATTTAGCAGACTGGTCCAATGCGACATCAAGTTAATTAAGATTCATGAGGAGCAGGGTGAGACATCTTGGATGGCTGATGGCTGAAGGGATCGTCCCCTGAGAGAGGAACGCAACCTCTACACCATCATGGGCTGGGATAACGCCTTCTCTTTTGGTAAAACAGGCTAACCCGCTGCTTATCCGAAGGTTCAATTCCTTGTGTGGCCCTTTGAGGGTGCAGGTAACAGACGTATCTCAATTATCATTTGAATCGTTATCCAAAATGTCCGCCACTGTGGGGAGGATGGAGGAACGAGGCGTTGACCAAAGACCAGAGGCTGAAGAAGAGGAAAGAAAGAAAACCACCTCAAGCATTTGATTCAAGGTTTAAGGTTTAATTCAAACGCCGGCAGCCCTTTACTTTCAGCTACTTAGTGTTTCTATGTATTGATTGATTTGGTCCCTCAGGTGCTTCCCCTTATAGATTATAGAACACTTATGTTAGCTGAATGGAAGGTGAATATGTGACTTGCCAACTCTTTTTTAAGCAACGTGTATGTTCGTAGTTCTGGGTTTCTCTTCTCACCCAAAGTCTAAGGAATGTTATGAATGGTATGTTTAAAACACATAGATGTTGATCTCCATATTTGTTTATGTCTAATAAATCCCCCTTTTCATATTCATATCTTTAACGTGATAGTTAAAGGATGATGAAGTATAGTGTTTCCTCTGATCTGCACAGCAGACGATGACCACTGAAGACTCCAGTCACTCAAATGTATTGACATCTGTCAACAAAAACTGCGTTGCCAGATTGGACGAGCAACGCAAGCGTCACAAAACCAAGCTTTCTTCTTTACGGTTAGTGGTAGATCATAGGAGGAGACGGTCTGGGTCATTCCTGTAACCTCATATTTGACTTTGTTTAAAATAGTGACGTTAACAGATAAAACTGTACACATTTAAAATGAGATACATAATAAGGCACTAGCATGACCTATACTTATTTAGATTTTTACAGCTAACAGGCGTCCTGTAGCTTACAGCTAACAGGCGTCATGTAGTAATCCTCTCAAAACCATGTTGGACCACCTTGACCCCTTCCACAAACAACAACAAGATACCACAATGCACTGCAAACCACACACACACAAACACACACATGCATTGGGCTGAAGGTAGAGCATAGAAGCTAACCGCTCATCATTGGTACTGATGGGGGACGAGGCTAACCTGCGACAACGGCTATTTGAGAGCCATTCAATTACTAAGATGCTTAGGCTTAGTGTCGCTTAGTCTAATGATGTAAACATCTACTGACTTTCGCCGAGTCACCAACGCTGTATAAAAACAATGACCTGTTGGACACGTTGTCATTACAAACACTCATAGAGGAACATGGAAGCACAGAGAACAGACAGTATCAGAAATCAAAAAATAGTACCTTCAATTCTCTAGAAAGCATTTTCTATCTGGAATCGGTCAAACTGTGACTGAACCCTTACTACTCATTTCAACGGCTCTCCACAGTACCACAGTACCACAGTACCACATACCACAGTACCACAGTACCACAGTACCACATACCACAGTACCACAGTACCACAGTACCACATACCACAGTACCACAGTACCACAGTACCACAGTACATACCACAGTACCACAGTACCACAGTACCACATACCACAGTACCACAGTACATACCACAGTACCACAGTACCACAGTACCACATACCACAGTACCACAGTACCACAGTACGTACCACAGTACCACAGTACCACAGTACCACATACCACAGTACGTACCACAGTACCACAGTACATACCACAGTACCACAGTACCACAGTACGTACCACAGTACCACAGTACGTACCACAGTACCACAGTACGTACCACAGTACCACAGTACGTACCACAGTACCACAGTACCGCAGTACCACAGAATCGCAGTACCACAGTACCACAGTACCACAGTACCACAGTACGTACCACAGTACCACAGTACCACATACCACAGTACGTACCACAGTACCACAGTACATACCACAGTACCACAGTACCACAGTACCACATACCACAGTACCACAGTACCACAGTACCACAGTACCACAGTACCACATACCACAGTACGTACCACAGTACCACAGTATGTACCACAGTACCACAGTACCACAGTACGTACCACAGTACCACAGTACGTACCACAGTACCACAGTACCACAGTACGTACCACTGTACGTACCACAGTACCACAGTACCACAGTACCACAGTACCACATACCACAGTACCACAGTACCACAGTACCGCAGTACCACAGAATCGCAGTACCACAGTACCACAGTACCACAGTACCACAGTACCACAGTACCACAGTACGTACCACAGTACCGCAGTACCGCAGTACCACAGTACCACAGTACCACAGTACGTACCACAGTACCGCAGTACCACAGTACCACAGTACCACAGTACCACAGTACCACAGTACCACAGTACTGGACAGATTTCAGAACACTTTTGAGTCTCCACACAAACTGGACCCATGGAGCTGGTGAAGATTACCCACCAGCAGAACTGCAGTCACAAACACTGCTGACAAATGATATAGAACATAGAAACACATACAAATGATATAGAACATAGAAACACATACACAATACAAAGACACAGATTGACACATTGGCATTGGTTACAAACAGATGTTTTATACATTGTATAAATAAAGATTTCACGTTTGTACGCATGCAGTTAGTAAAGCCATGGTTCTGTGTTCTCTACTCCCCTTTTCTGGCTTCTCACAGGATGAGAAGAAGAAGAAGAAGGAAAAGGGAGGTGCTTCTTCCTGTTTGGTCTGACCCGTCATCCTCTGTCTGGAGATGTGTCGGGTTTCATGATCTGATAGGTGATCAGGTACTCAGGGTAGGCCTGTGGGGGGGGGGGGGAGAGAGAGAGAGAGAGAGAGAGAGAGAGAGAGAGAGAGAGAGAGAGAGAGAGAGAGAGAGAGAGAGAGAGAGAGAGAGAGAGAGAGAGAGAGAGAGACAAAGAGACACAGAGAGAGAGAGAGAGAGAGAGTTAACAGCCTTACAGCATGAATTTTGCCCATCTCAAATCAACACAGATCCGAAAACAAGAAGACGACACACTCACCGACAGTCTTAACATCCCTGCGATGTCCACCCACGAAAGCATCACTCAGAAACACCAACAATTAATCTGTCTGAAAGCAGACACAGGTTCCCATCAGACGGGAATGCACAGCACTGCGAGTTGCTGGTATCGACACTACTCGTCTCAGACGTTACACTGCCCTCCACAATCAACCCTGAGGCAGACGGAGGAGAGGCCCAGAGGAGAGGCAGCACCATGGCAACATCCCTGATTACTGGAGTGGACATCCACTCGTCTGGACACTCTGAAGGGTTTGCTTTAGGACTTAAGACGCCATCCGGGCTCTGAGCGCGGGGTTACTCATCTGCCAAGGTGTCAAGCCATAAACTACGCTCTCCTCATTTTGGTTTAGTTCTTTTTTTTAAAAGATGTTTCATACTTTGACAAATACTCCCTCTCACAATCGGCGGTCAATTAAGCGGTCCAATTCCAAAAGCTGTACGTCTCCGAATAATAATTAGTGGTTTATTAAGCGGTCCGATTACAAAGTCGTTTCTGTACCGCCTAAACAAACCTGGTGTGCTGCTAGACATCCATCTCAAGCACCAATCCCCAACAGGGATCAGGAGTCACAGCAAACAGTAAACAACGGTAATAACAGAGCTACTAGCTTGTGTGACATTGCATTCAAGAAGGCAATTCAGTTGGGTTCATTTCACAACAACATGTGCAACCTTCAGAGGTTGGGGGGAAGGGGGCAGCTTTGTGTAAATAATTGGCACAACATTATCAAGAAAAACATCCTGTTTAAGTTTATGTCCAGGAAATCTGTAAAAAAAAAAAAATCATAATCAATCAAAGAATCAAAAAAACATATTTTTGAAATGTCTTTCCCTTCACGTATCAGAACTGCTGAACCATCTCACTCTGAGGACGGCATTATCTGTAAGTACCGACTCAAAGCTCCTCTGAAGCAGCCATCAGCTACAGCGTCACTGCACCACACTGACACCCACACACCGTCCCACATCTCCCACTTGATCCCACTCAAACCATAACACCGTGAAATATCAGTTCCTCCAAATCTGGTATGGCATTGAACTACATTTGGATGCTTTGTTGTTCTACCTCTCAGAAAGATACTCTCTTGGATGATTCAGATGTCCAGAACTTATGAGATAAAGACCGGCATTCCTCAGGGATCAATTCTAGGTCCCCTCCACATTTATTTCAGTTTTTTCAATAATTCAGCCATGAGGATTCTCCCACTGCTGCAGTGCAAATGACACCCAGCTCTACCTCTCAATACCCAGAATACTAATTAGATCCACCACACCTGCTCTCCTCTGTAGATGAGGTACTGATCAGGTGGTTACCTGCTCTCCTCTGTAGATGAGATACTGATCAGGTGGTTACCTGCTCTCCTCTGTAGATGAGATACTGATCAGGTGGTTACCTGCTCTCCTCTGTAGATGAGATACTGATCAGGTGGTTACCTGCTCTCCTCTGTAGATGAGATACTGATCAGGTGGTTACCTGCTCTCCTCTGTAGATGAGATACTGATCAGGTGGTTACCTGCTCTCCTCTGTAGATGAGGTACTCGGCCAGCGCCAGGCCGTGGGCGCCGGGCCGTCCCGCCCCAGTGGAGAATGGGCCATTTTCATGGCACTGAATTGGAGGAAGGATTTCCCCAGAGTCACTCTGCAAAACAGGTGCCTAGGTACTACTACTACTACTACCACTACTACTACTACTACTACTACTACTACTACTACTACTACTACTACTACTACTACTACTACTACTACTACTACTACCACTACCACTACTACTACTACTACTACTACTACTACTACTACTACTACTACTA
>CM051014.1:26801377-26803877 GCA_027704905.1 Muraenolepis orangiensis | reverse complement strand
TGACGGCATCGGTGAGGAGCCTGGGGAGACCTGGGAGCAAACTGAGGAGAAGGTGAAGGACATTCTTGTGGACAAGCTCAAGCTTCAACGAGGCATTGAGATTGAGCGAGCTCACCGCACTGGGAAGCCAGCTGCTAACAACACCAGACCTAGACCCATAGTGGTGAAGTTCCTGAGGTTCAAGGTCAGATCAGCGGTTTTGGAGAGAGACAAAAATCTAAGAGGGACGAACATCTACATTAATGAAGATTACACTGACACAGTCAGAATGAAAAGGAAAGAGCTACTCCCTAAATTGTGGGAAGTGCGGGAGAGGGGTGAGATTGCCTTCCTGAGGCATGACAAGCTGATAATCCGCCCCCCACAGCACTCCAGAGCCTAATTGTATCATTGGACTTTTAAAGGTACACCTGATATGAACTAATTATGAACACATGACAATAATGTCACATTCTGTTAATCTGCCAAAGAAGGGAATGTTACTTGCTCACTTGAATGTGTGTAGTTTGAGGAATAAGGTGCATGAACTATGACATTGGTAGAATCAAATGATATACACATACTGCTATCTCAGAATCACACCTGGACTCATCTGTTGATGATTCAGAGGTTGCAATGCATGGTTACAATCTGTTCAGAAAGGATAGAGATAAGAATGGTGGCGGAGTTTTGATCTATGTACAGCATCATATTCCAGCTAAAGTACGATACGACCTAATGAAAAATTAAATAGAAGCTTTATGGTTACAAATACAATTGCCACATTTAAAACCCATATTAATTGGATGCTGTTATAGGCCACCGAGTGCCAATTCAAACTATCTAGATGGTATTTGTGAAATGGTAGATAATACAGCTGAGTGTAATAGCGAAATATATTTCATGGGAGACCTGAATATCAATGCCTTCAATGAGAAATGCCCCATGTGGAACAAGATTGCATTAGCTGCCAAAATGTGTAATATGACTCAGGTAATAGCATCACCAACCAGGAGGGCTACAAATAAACATGGGGCTATTACAACAATCTGCATTGACCACATCTATACTAACAGGCCAGAGCACTGCACTAAAGTGTTGTCACTCACAGTTGGCTTTAGTGATCATAACCTAGTTGCTATAGTACGCAAGACCAAAATACCTAAGGCTGGCTCCAAGATAAATGATAGAAGGTCTTATAAGGGGTTTAATCAGGAACAGTTTGTAGAGGAGGTGAAGAATGTGCAATGGCTTGATGTTTGCCATGAGGAAAACCCAGAAAAAGCACTGGGAGTATTTATGAAGTCTTTCATGGGGATTGCCCATCAGCATGTTCCTTTGAGGAAGTGGTCTGCCCGGTCAAAGTGTGCACCTTGGTTGAATGACGAGATGAGAAGTTTAATGGTCCAACGAGATGATGCTAAAAAAACTGCAGACAGAACAGGTTCTCTATGCGACAAACAACATTACTGTAAACTAAGAAATGTGGTAACCAAATTGAATAAATATAGAAGGAGGGAATACTACATGCAGGAAATCAGTGATTCTAAGACTGATGGAAAGAAATTATGGAAAATATTGAATAACATAATGGGGAGGAACCCAAACATGCATCCTTCCTTTATAGAAACCGAGGGTAAATTCATTACCAAGCCAGCAGATATTGCAAATCATTTTAATGATTATTTTACAAATAAAGTAGTCAAGCTGAGGAATGCCATGGGTGCAGTCAAGGACACAGTGTCATCACACAGTGCATGTTGGAATTCCACAATGTTACAGAAGAATATGTTGAAATATGCTTTTACATCTGTCCGATGATAAATCTCCTGGAATTGACAACTTGGATGGTAAACTGCTCAAAATGACGGCCAAATACATATCCAAGCCATCGAGTCACATTTTTAATAAAAGTTTAGAGCAAGGCGTGTGCCCCGAGATCTGGAAGGAAGCCAAGGTTATCCCATCACCCAAGGATAAAAGAAAAACCTTTGCTGGTTCCAATAGTCGACCTATAAGTCTCCTCCCAGTGTTAAGTAAATTAATAGAAAAAATAGTATACACCCAAATTCAATACTACTTTTCAAGTAACAATCTGACAACGAACTACCAACATGCCTATAGAGATGGTCACACTACAAGTACAGCACTTGCACAAATGACCGACGACTGGTTAAAGAGCATGGATGATAGGAGGCTTGTAGGAGCTGTGATGTTAGACTTTAGCGCAGCTTTCGATGTAATCGATCACAGTCTGCTGCTGAACAAACTCAAATGCTATGGCTTTGGTTCTGTTGCTATGTGTTGGATGGAGAGCTACCTGACTAGGAGAAGGCAGCGAGTCTTTTTCAATGGGAGCTTTTCTGAAAGTAAGGTGTTGCAGTGTGGGGTCCCACAGGGGAGTTCGCTTGGGCCTTTGTTGTATTCTATATTCACAAATGACCTTCCTTACGTATTAAATAAGTCCAGTGTAATAATGTATGCTGATGGTTCCACAATGTACAGTACAGCATCAACATGC
>CM051014.1:26763877-26796377 GCA_027704905.1 Muraenolepis orangiensis | reverse complement strand
GACATCTATCTTCCCCTTGATGGCGGCTTCGTGCAGAGGGGTGTAGTTCCAGTTGTCTCTGGAGTTCACATCTGCCTCGTGGAGGAGCAACAGAGACACCACCTGAGGAGGAGAGGAGGGGGAGGAGCAACAGAGACACCACCTGAGGAGGAGAGGAGGGGGAGGAGCAACAGAGACACCACCTGAGGAGGAGAGGAGGGGGAGGAGCAACAGAGACACCACCTGAGGAGGAGAGGAGGGGGAGGAGCAACGAGACACTACCTGAGGAGGAGAGGAGGGGGAGGAGCAACAGAGACACCACCTGAGGAGGAGAGGAGGGGGAGGAGCAACAGAGACACCACCTGAGGAGGAGAGGAGGGGGAGGAGCAACGAGACACTACCTGAGGAGGAGAGGAGGGGGAGGAGCAACAGAGACACCACCTGAGGAGGAGAGGAGGGGGAGGAGCAACAGAGACACCACCTGAGGAGGAGAGGAGGGGGAGGAGCAACAGAGACACTACCTGAGGAGGAGAGGAGGGGGAGGAGCAACAGAGACACCACCTGAGGAGGAGAGGAGGGGGAGGAGCAACAGAGACACTACCTGAGGAGGAGAGGAGGGGGAGGAGCAACAGAGACACCACCTGAGGAGGAGAGGAGGGGGAGGAGCAACAGAGACACTACCTGAGGAGGAGAGGAGGGGGAGGAGCAACAGAGACACCACCTGAGGAGGAGAGGAGGGGGAGGAGCAACAGAGACACCACCTGAGGAGGAGAGGAGGGGGAGGAGCAACAGAGACACTACCTGAGGAGGAGAGGAGGGGGAGGAGCAACAGAGACACCACCTGAGGAGGAGAGGAGGGGGAGGAGCAACAGAGACACCACCTGAGGAGGAGAGGAGGGGGAGGAGCAACAGAGACACTACCCGAGGAGGAGAGGAGGGGGAGGAGCAACAGAGACACCACCTGAGGAGGAGAGGAGGGGGAGGAGCAACAGAGACACCACCTGAGGAGGAGAGGAGGGGAGGAGCAACAGAGACACCACCTGAGGAGGAGAGGAGGGGGAGGAGCAACAGAGACACCACCTGAGGAGGAGAGGAGGGGGAGGAGCAACAGAGACACCACCTGAGGAGGAGAGGAGGGGGAGGAGAGGAGAGGAGAGAGAAGAGGAGGGGAGGAAAGAGGAAAGAGGAGAGGAGAGAGTAGAGGAGAGGAGGAGAGGAGAGAGGAGAGAGAGGAATGAGAGGAGAGGAGACAGAAGGGAGAGGTGAAGGAGGTGTGTTACGGCTGCGGGTTCTGTGTGTGTGTGTGTTATGTATATGAGCTGTGCCGTTGCCCAGACGTCATTGGATGCCGGCGTCCTGTACCTCCCCCGGTAGGCGGGACCGAAGATCCGAAGGTCTGGATTGGAGGATGTCAGGCTCGACTCTCCAATCTCCGCGCACCCTGTCCGGCGACAGCTGTTAAGACCGTGTGCATCGTGTTAGTCGGGAGAGGTCTGAATCTGTGTCAGACGTCTCAATAACTCCTCCGAGATACTAACGAACGTATTGTTAGCAGGTGTGTTGATGTGTGTGATCTTGACGACTGTTGTGTTGGGGAGCCCCGTGCGCCGTGGTTGCCTTGCTTCCCCGGCGGTGTCTTGTAGCCGCATATTCTTTTGTTAGCCCTGTTCGTTTTCCCCTGGTAGAAGGGAGGTTTCGTTTGTGTGTTTGTTTGTTTGGTTTGGGCAACTTATAATACCACTCTTATGTAAGGAGTTCCATGGGTTCCTTTGGTGTTCCTGTAACGTGCTGCCTTAGTGGCTTTTGTTTTGATTGTGGCTGTTTTTGCCAACGTTATTGTATGTTCATTTATTAAAACAACTTCTTATTTACCAAGTACAACTGGTTAAATGTTCTTTCCCACTCTCCCCGAGCTGGGACGTAACAAGGTGTGATGTTGTGATCTTTTTGTGTGATAATTCATCCCAGCGTCTGGGTCTGGTTTGCCGTCTTTGTGTCTGGTTCTAAGGATGAATGATTGAGCGTTGAGGTTCCCTGGCTAAAGGGGTTAGGTTCATTCCAGTCCATGCTGCCTGATGAACATAGCATCATAGAGATGATAATCAGACCCTCACTGGAGGCTGGTGTTAGTCTGGTTCAGTCTATTCAGACTGCCACTGGAATTGCATTACAATATATTGGACACTGGATTCTTTATTTGTTTACACCCTTTGCAAATACCACTCTCTATCCCTACGTAATGTGCTGTAGTCTAGAACCTACCTAGAACCTACCTAGAACCTACTTCCGACAAAGGATATGTAAAATGATAAAGGCTATTGTCCAGTGAGTAGATCACAGCATATAGCCAGATGTTCCATCTGCACGGTATAGATGTGGACAGTAGTGTTCATATCAGTAGTGTTCATCAGTGTTCATATCAGTAGTATTCATATCAGTAGTGTTCATATCAGTAGTATTCATATCAGTAGTGTTCATATCAGTAGTATTCATATCAGTAGTGTTCATATCAGTAGTATTCATATCAGTAGTATTCATATCAGTAGTATTCATATCAGTAGTATTCATATCAGTAGTGTTCATATCAGTAGTATTCATATCAGTAGTGTTCATATCAGTAGTATTCATATCAGTAGTATTCGGCCCCGGGGGACGCGGCTCCACCGCTGGGGCTCGACACACCAGAGCCCCGTCTGCCAGATATGAACGCCCACGAACCCTCCTCCTCCTCCTCCTCCTCCTCCTACTTCTCCTCCTCCTCCTCCTCCTCATTCTCCTCCTACTTCTCCTCCTCCTCCTCCTCCTCCTCCTCATTCTCCTCCTACTTCTCCTCCTCCTCCTCCTCCTCCTCATTCTCCTCCTACTTCTCCTCCTCCTCCTCCTACTCCCCCTCCTCCTCCTCCTCCACCTCCTCCCCTCCTCCTCCCCCTCCTCCCCTCCTCCCCCTCCTCCCCCTCCTCTTCCTCCTCCTCTTTCCCCTCCTCCCCCTCCCCCTCCTCCTCCTCCTCCTCCGACCGATGCCATCGGGTTAGAGCGGTACCGGGATAAGAGCCTCCCCGAGCCATAGATAATAGCGTTGTTGATGTTGCGGATCGATTGATTGGAGCCTGGCCAATACGGCTGATGGTTGATCGATTTAGTGGAGCCTGGCCAATACTGCTGATGGTTGATCGATTGATTGGAGCCTGGCCAATACGGCTGATGGTTGATTGGCTGACTGTCACCGATGATGAGGATCCCCACACGGCAACTAATCATCACTTGCCAAATATATCGACCGACGCCAAACACGCTGCATTCTGCAGACAGCAAATCATCGGTTATGTGATTGCCGTCTCGTGTCGATAGAGGGTCACGTGGTTTTGTTAAAAGGCTGTTTTTATCTACAACCCTTAACCCTTAACCCTTAAGTAATTATTTATTAACAGACGACTCAGAATCAGTTGACTTAGAATCACGTCTAGCTGTCAAACGCAATCACACCGTAATGGGTTTGGTACTGACTGTTATTTAGTTAAAAAAAATAATCCAATGAGTTTTGGATATGAAATAATGTGAAATAATAATAATAATAATAATAATAATAATAATAAGGTGAAACACGCCTCTACTGAGTTTGCCCACGTTTAGAGGCAGTCTGCAGGGAGGACAGCCTCCACGGACAGCCTCCACAGACAGCCTCCACGGACAGCCTCCACAGGAAGCCTCCACAGACAGCCTCCACAGACAGCCTCCACGGACAGCCTCCACAGACAGCCTCCACGGACAGCCTCCACAGACAGCAGGGTTGTCATGTCCGCTTATAATAGGCCTATGTCACACTTGCTGCTTCCGGAACGTTAAAAATCGCCGAGCAGTGCACTCCAACTTCCGGTAGTTACCCCAGATACGTGACAAACTACGGCCCCCTCCTCTCCTCTCTGTTATTGTAGTGTACCGGCTGCTCAACGTCTAAACAAAGACAGCCCTACCTCAGTTTACACGATTTCCCCAAAGACAAACTCCTCCGCAAGTCTTGTGTGAGGCTGATAAGGAGGATGAAGGTCCCTGGTCTCATGTTCTCAGTGGTAGCGCTTATGTCTGCAGTTTGCACTTTGACAAGGAGAGCATATACGTCTCGAAAAGTGGGCGGAATAGGCTAATACTGTCGGGTATGTGTATGATTAAAAGCACTGGTCCTGACCCCCACACACACTCCATCTCTCATCCAGATAGAGCCACACAATGTCGGTGAATTGTATGATTCGGATGTAGACTTCTTCACTGTAGTGTTCATTCACTAGTTGAACCACATCGCCTGGACCGACTTTTGGAAGGTTATGCAGTGATGTTGTCCAGCGATTACTGTCCTCCATGGTGAATCCCAAGGTGAATGCATTAACCAGAACTTGGGATACACTGCTTCAGAGATTTTTAACGGGTACTTCTGGCTTTCAACTGTGACGTGATATAGGCCTATATGTGACTTTGGGCTTCTTCTTTAAAAATATAGTTGCTTGTTAGGAACATCTGATAAGCGACTTGGTGTTTTACATTTCTGGTCGATATCTTCTCTAATGCATTGATTGATTGATTGATTGATTGATTGATTGATTGATTGATTGATTGTCTGCTCACAGCCTCACATTCATGTTGTTTTGTTCACCGCTGTCACAGATCACACCGATGGAGCCATCTCAACAGAACCGGGTCTTTATGTTCCACTGATGGAGCCATCTCAACAGAACCGGGTCTTTATGTTCCACTGATGGAGCCATCTCAACAGAACTGGGTCTTTATGTTCCACTGATGGAGCCATCTCAACAGAACCGGGTCTTTATGTTCCACTGATGGAGCCATCTCAACAGAACCGGGTCTTTATGTTCCACTGATGGAGCCTCCGTCTCAACAGAACCGGGTCTTTATGTTCCACGCCTACAGAACCAAAGCACTGTTCGCTCTCAATAGCCATGTCTTTTCCCCACACTAGAACGCCACTTGTACACCTACTGTCTCTCACTCACACACACACACACACACACACACACACACACACACACACACACACACACCTTTGAGGTTTTTCTCGCAGCCTAACTATGTAACTATGTCTGCAATCTTTGTGAAACTAATGAAAGTAAATATGAAGCTGTGTCTTTTTTGGTTAGCATCAAGGTTTTTATGATTTTATCATTCTTGTTATTGATAAAATGTGTTATGATAAGAATGATAGATGTTTAAATCTATAGGCAAATTTCAGCCCCCAATCTGTTTGTTTAAAGCAAAAAGTCCCATTTTGACTGAATGGGGTCTCACTTTTCTAATATTCTCTAAAAGATTTGGGGTTTGGGCAGTTGAGGTTTGAAGAGATGTCATTTCGTCTGTTTGGTATTTTTTTTCATTAGAATTTTTACATTGTGTAAAAGACAACCTATATAAGATTAAAAAATCTATGTGTTATGTTGTTATAATAGGCTATATGGCCTTAAGCTTATAGTAAAAAGTGACGAGAATATCAATGCTCCCAGGTAATTTCATTATAGGAGGCGATTTTAATGTGGCCCTGGACCCACACATAGACAAATCTACTGGCTCATACTAGAGCTAGAAAATCTATAATCAATTTTATGAAGGATTTGAGCGTATCAGAAATTTGGCGGGAACTGAACCCAAACAATATAGAATATTCTTGTCACTCTGGCACACATAAAACATATTCTCGGATAGATTACTTCTTAATATTGACACAGATAAGATATAAAATCGAAGACTGCAAATATGATGCCATAGTGATATCAGACCATGCCCCGATATCTTTAACTTATATAGAACTGGCTACAGGACCCAGCTTTTATAGACAATAGATCATAGATATGTTTTTCGAAATGAACACAAGTCAGACCTGGGCTTGTATTAGGTGGGAAGCTTTTAAAGCCTTCTTGAGAGGACAGATTCTAAGTTTTACGTCTCCTAGATTGAAACAAACCCGTCAAAAACTGGAGGGGCTAGATTATAAAATTAAACTCTTAGAGAAAGACAAGTTTATGGATATCTTACAAAACCCACATCAGGAACTATTACTACTTAAGGCTGAATCTCATCTCTCAATCACATCTCTGCTGAGAGGACTGCCAATAGCTTGTTGAAGATAAACATAATGGTTATGATCAGGGAGAAAAACCCGGTAGGCTCCTGGCCTGGAGGAACAATCAGAAAGATCTATTAATGCAATCGGAAATTCTGAGGGAGATGTGACTGTGGATCCTGAAGAAATAAATGATACCTTTAGACAATTCTATAAAACGTTATACTCCGCCTAATTCGGACGCTCAAACTTCATTTTTGGATCATCTAAAATTCCCAAGCGTCTCAAATGAAGCCAAAATCAATCTGGATTCCGATTTGACAACGGATGAAATTAAAGAAGCAATTGATGCCATGAATGCCGGCAAAGCAGCTGGTCCTGATGGATCACCAATTGATATTTAGAAGAAATTCAAGGGGAAACTTTTAACTCCAATTATGGAAATGATTCAGGAGTCCTATAAAAACGGGTCACTCCCTCCCTCATTAAGAGGTGCAATGATCACTTTACTATTGAAACCAAACAAACCAGCACAAAAATGTCAATCTTTCCGTCCAATCTCACTTCTAAACTCGGACATTAAAATTCTCTGCAAGTCAAGTCAAGTCAAGTCAAGTCAAGTTTCAAGGTATTAGCACGTAGTGTTAGAGAGAGTGTTAAATATACTTCACAAGAAGAGAGATGCCCCAGACACTGCTCTATCAGTCGATGCCAAAAAGGTGTTTGATAGAATTGACCTTTTCTATTTGCAACACTACGTTTTGGATTTGGGACTACGTTCTGTAACTGGGTAAGGTTATTGTACCTCGACCCACAGCTGAAATCCTGACTAACATTTTGATTTCCAAACCATTTAATATTAATGGGAGGGGTCAGACAGGGCTGCCCTCTGTCACCCCTCCTATTAGCACCGGCCATAGAACCCTTGGCCATAGAACCCATAGAACCCTTGGCCATAGAACCCATGGAACCCTTGGCCATAGCAGTCAGGTCACACAGTCACAGGTTCCTTACGGACAGACTTAGCTAATTCAATTCCAGCTTTACTGAATGTAATTAAGACTTTTGGATTATTTGCAGGTTATAAGGTGAATAATGCAAAATCCTCCATAATGCTATTGAATGAAAAAGAAAGATGCAATCCTATGGATCATGTTTCCTCCTTCACCTACCATATAGGGCCTGGTGTGGGAACAATGGTTAGAACCAATTATCATCCTACTCTTGAGTCAATTCATAAATCACTGGAAAGATGGTATAATACGCCAATTTCTTTATTAGGGCGAATAAATATACTAAAAATGAATATCCTTCCAAAAAGATTGTACCTGTTTCAAAACATACCGTTACCCTTTACCCTTGCCACTATCGCATTTCACTAGATTGAGGAAAACATGTTTGAATTTAATTAACAATTATACTAACTGCATGGCAGAGGAGGACTCAAAGCGGTTTCACTTACCCCTAAGTTGCCACTTAACACATACATGTACTCTGCCAATGTAAAAAAGCTCAGGGAACAAACATCTAACCCATTTGTATTGATTATGATCAATGTTGATCAATGTTGATCAATGTTGATCAATGTCTGGCATAACATTCAAGAGGTTGTAGGGGAAAAACCGTCAATGTCCCGTTTTAGCCCAATCTGGGGAAATGACCAATTTAAACCAGAAGAACGGACCGAGGTTTCCATCATTGGGCAACCAAAGGTCTAACAAAAAGAGTTCCAAGACGAACCGTTGATGTCATTTGAACAGTTGCGTACTAAATTTGGTCTTTCAAATAGCAGCTTTCTATAAAAGCTTTATAACTGCATCCCGCAATCAGTTATTAACTCCCCCACCACTGTCTGTGCTATATGACGCCTGGAAGGAAGATATACAGGAGGGTATTTCCTTGGATGACTGGGCTGTGATATGTACAGACGCACATAGACACACTGAGAAGATTACAACTGCTACAACACAACTGGCTAATGCGCACGTACATAACACCCGCAAAATTACATCAATTCAATAACAACATTCCAGATGTTTGTGTTAAGTAAGTTTGTAACAGTCTAAAGTCACACTTCTCCACTGCATGTGGGAGTGCAAAGAGATTGCATCTTTCTGGTGCGAGATCTCACAAATCATTTACAAAATGCTAGATGTTAAGATCCCTGTTGATCCTAAAGGGTTAATTTTGGGACTTTACCCTTCGGCCCAAGTATATAACAAACATAACAAAGAATAAAAAGAGTCTCATAAACATGTGTTTACTCCAAGCTAAACGCTCCATTGTGAGGGAAGAACCCTCAGAGGCCACAGTGGGCCGATGGCTGAGGGACATGGGGCACGGCTGTTCTATGGAGAAGATAACGTCTATTATGAAAAGGAGAAAGTAAACCTTTGATAGGGTTTGGGGCCCGTTTACTCAACTGTCAGGGGATGTTAATGAGTCAAACCTGCTATCAGAACAATGGGAATCCATGAGAGGGATCTGGTTAAAGAGAAAGGAAAGAACCTCTTCATCTGTTGGGACTATGTGCACTTTTTAGGATAAGGATGCTGCTGCCCAATTGTTTGTTTTGTCCTTTTTATTTCATGTTATGTCATTTTTATAATATATACTTTATTATTATTATTATTATTATTATAATTATTATATATTTATATATATTTTTTCAAATTACGTCCTGTCTTGTTTTTAGTTTTTTTACATTTTTGATATAAGTTTGTGTGTCGTGTCTTGTAACTTTGTTGTAACAGTGACGAGAACATTCCAAAACTGTCCCACTTTACCAATGCTCACCCCAAAATAAACGGTGTTTTTTCTGTTCAAACTCCGAGGGATGTCAGTTTAATATGTTTTAACATGTTTATAAACAGGTTATGATCATATTGGGTTGTTTTTGAAGCTGCGGTTGCTTCTTGGTCTCGCGAGAGTTGGCGCCACTGACCGAGAGCAGCATCGCGAGAGTTGGCACCACTGACTGACAGCAGCATCGCGAGAGTTGCCACCACTGACTGACAGCAGCATCGCGAGAGTTGCCACCACTGACCGAGCGCACCGACCTGTACGGAACGGACAAAGTTCACTTTTATAAAGATTATGTTGAGCTCATTAACCGACGAACAGAACCGTCCTCTGTAAACCCGACGGGAGATGGCTCCGTGTCGTCTTTAGCCTACATCTGTTTCGCAAAAGTGTGCTAGGTTAGCACGTCAGCTCGTGTGTGTGTGTGTGTGTGTGTGTGTGTGTGTGTGTGTGTGTGTGGGAGAAGAGGATATCTGACACATCCAAGCGCTCTGTAAACCAGGTGAATGCATGTGTTTAAAGCAGAAGGCGTGTTGTTGACGTGTTGTAATCGATGAGGTATCAGAGCCCCCCCCCCCTGGTGTGTGTAATGCCCCCCGGTGTGTGTAATGCCCCCCCCCCCCTGGTGTGTGTGTGAGGTGGAGGTCCTGAATGCGTCCTCTCGTTAGTCTTTAGTCGTTGAAGTAGACCTTGTCTCTGAGTCACAATGAAGTGATCTTTATCACCGTAACTTTACTGGAAATACTTTGTCTGCCAATGAAGTATTCATATTTTTCATCCATCAATGTACACATCCCTGGATCAAAATACACAAACAACTTGCACTACTGCACAAAGCAGCTTCTGCTTTCTGTGTGTGTGTGTGTGTGTGTGTGTGTGTGTGTGTGTGTGTGTGTGTGTGTGTGTGTGTGTGTGTGTGTGTGTGTGTGTGTGTGTGTGTGTGTGTGTGTGTGTGTGTGTGTGTTTCTAGAGTGAGAGGACCTATGTTGTGATCCAGTCCAGTCAGCGCCATGTTGAAGTGTCTGAGAGTCCTACCAGCTCCGGTCACCAGAAGCTGCTATCGCTGCGGCTCCAGCTATGTAGCCAGGATGAGGTGGGGCCAAGCCTCTCAAACTTCACACTTTCTCAGGGTTCACGGTTCTTGTTCATCCATGTAGTTGCATGCCTTTGCATTCTTCTCCGCCTACCTCTAAATGGTGTGTTTTGTATGGATTGAATGGCCTTTAAAACCCCCCAAGGGCTAATCATTTGGATAAAAGCACATATGAGTGAATACATGCAAGAGTACTGCTGTATTTCACCTAATGTGTCCTTCCTATGTCATATGTGACGTGTGTGAGTGGTGTTTCCTTCAATCTGTCCCTGTATTGACCCTTACCACTCAGCGTCTGTGTCACCTGACCCGTCCAGGTTCATCAACCATCTGAAGGAGGATCCGGGGGCGTGTCTGAAGGCCCTGGACTCTGGCGCTGTCCTCCTCTACCACAAGCTAGTGCCGCTGCTGAGGAAAACACAGCAGGCTGGGTTCAGACTGCCACTTCTGCCAGCCAAAGGTGTGTGTGTGTGTGTGTGTGATGCCTAACCCTCTACCTGCTGCATCATGGATCTGAAATGCACTGCAATTTTGGATAAAAGCTTCAGTTAAAGGGTGTATGGTACCTAATGTATTGAACGTGTGTGTGTGTGTGTGTGTAGATGTAGAAGGTATACTGAACAGGCTTGGCGAGGGCGGGTCCCTGGTGAAGGAGGAGTCAGTTCTGATCACATGCACAGAGCAGAACCGCGCCCTCTTCTGCCTGGACGTGGGTGAGCGACACGCTCCTTGACTTCCTCAGTCATGCTACATTCCACTCAATGCTAACACACCTGGTGGTTAGTTCATTGGTTGGAATCATTTAGAATGATGTCATTGAAGGATTTGAAGTGAGGGCTTTATCATTGATGGGGAACCTTAATGCTCCTCAATGGTCCAGTTTTTTTGGAGTTGATGTTGTGAACCGGAACACTCGTATTCAACAGAACTGTTAGAAATCAGAACCAGAATCCCTATAAAAACGGTATATATACTGTGCATATACACACACACGCACACGCGCACGCACACACGCACACGCACACACACACACACTGCGTTGAGCTTGATGCTTCCTCTCTAAGTTCCGGTAAGTGTATACAAATGTTCTGATAAAGTTAACTCCTTGCTTTGATCAAGGAGTATTGAGTACTGGTATTGATCAATCAATACCAGTCTCTGATTTGTAATCAGTTCGTATGATGTTGCCTTTCTGGATTTATTTCATCCACAGGTTGTATCTATAGATGATCTGCTGTAAACTAGGTTTTTATAAGTTCTATTTGTTGTCATTGATTAGAGATGAATGGTTGTGTGTAACGCAGGGCAGCTGGACCAGGGAGCCCTGGAGGAGGCTTGTGGGGCTGCCTTTGTGGATCTGAGGAAGGCTTTCTTCATTCTGAGAGGGGAGGAAGCACCCCTAGTGGCCAGAGTAGGTCCTGTAACTTGGTGGTTAAATGGAAAAACGTAACGCACTGAGGTGCGCTGTCACTCATCCATGTTTAACTGGGGCCCTAACCCTAAAGTGTGTGTGTGTGTGTGTGTGTGTGTGTGTGTGTGTGTGTGTGTGTGTGTGTGTGTGTGTGTGTGTGTGTGTGTGTGTGTGTGTGTGTGTGTGTGTGTGTGTGTGTGTGTGTGTGTGTGTGTGTGTGTGTGTGTGTGTGTGTGTGTGTGTGTGTGGTACCCAGGGCCAGGCCCTCCTGCGGTGGCACCAGGGTAATGGTTTCTGCAGTGCTAGCGGTCAGCCCACCACCAGGAACCAGGCAGGGAGCCAGAGAGTCTGCCAGAGCAACGGACTCATCTACTACCCCAAGGTGACCCCGATACCGCAGGTGACCCCAGATACCCCAGGGTGACCCCAGATACCCCAGGGTGACCCCAGATACCCCAACTACTACCCCAAAGCAATGCCTTCACACACACTTAGTAATCCATCAGCTATTCACGAGTGAAATATGAGAATATGGTTCTTAGTGACTGTGAGACCATTTAGATGTTAGAACGCTCCCCTTATTATTGTCTGACTGGACAATAATTCTATGTTATCGTTTATCGTCTTTGAATGGTATTGTATCTTCATGAAATGATGATATCGATTTGACGTGATACCCAGTTTTATGGTATAAGTTACTTAAGATGAGAAGATTTTCCCTTAAATTGGTTTGAAACAAGTTTTAGTCTGATGTCATACTTGACATTTCCATATACTTCCATATACGTAAGGATCCCAGTGTTCAGAATAGTGTTTTGAATTCATAAGCATATCGTCCAGCTGTGTTTCTGACCAATCAGGGCATCTCCTCCCGAGGTGGTTCGGGGATCCATCTTTCCCTCACATTCACACGGCGTGTTCATCTCCATGGTGGAGATGTGTAGAGAAGGAGGGAGCAGAGAGGGAGGCTGCATCTTCTCCGGTGGCTCTTTCCTGCTTTCTGTCTTAAATCCAACCTACAGAACCTTTTTGAATGCGCTCGTCATAAAGAAGTGACTTATTCACTCCTAAACAAAGGACTGTACCACTCTCACTGTTGGAAAGTCATATACAAAACACACTATTAGTGGATTAATAAATGGAAAGGTAACTTTAATGAATTCGATTTTAAGTTAATCTTCTTGTTTGGTTCCAGATGTCTCCGGTGATAATCACCCTGGTGTCCGATGGGAGACGGTGTTTGTTAGCGAGACAGACCTCGTTCCCCCGTGGCATGTACAGCGCTCTGGCCGGCTTCTGTGACATGGGTAAATCATGGCTCACATGATGGACTCAACTAACTAACAATGGGTTTGGAACTACCAAGGTGTTCTTCAACACAGCATATTGATGCATTGTTGGTTGCCTTGACTCCTTGTTACTTGTGTTAAAACCTAAACTAACGCTATTCTGCCTCCTACTGGTTGGAATAAGACTCTGCGATATATATATATAAAAAGATATTCATAGTATTATGCAACGGTAATGACAAAAATATATCCACATATTTTGTTCACCAAATACTGCAGCCAACATGAAAGTCCAATTCTGATGTCAAATGCCCTAAATGTAAATGTCAACGTGCTAAAAAACCAACCACCCATTGTGTGACCTAACGAGACCCTCTGCTCTACTCTGTAATGCCCTACATTTGGCCGAAGACCTACAACCTTCCATCTTTTAGTGAATGAGCCGCAACTCAAGTGTTTACGATGGGTTGGTAGGAGAAACGCTGGAGGAGACCCTGCGGAGGGAGGTGGCGGAGGAGGTGGGCCTGGAGGTGGACTCTGTCCTCTACAGCGGCTCCCAGCACTGGCCCTTCCCTCAGAGCTCCTTCATGGTGGCCTGCCATGCCACCGTGGGCCCTGACAACGCTCAGGTCAGCACCGCCGCTCGGTCCCGGAGAGGACCAAACACACACGTCACTCATAACACTGATTAAGGGTCTGCTTCTTGTATATATCCGGGCACGGGTATAGACTCAACTAGTTAAGATAAACCTACTGCCATGTGCTCTGCTACATAAAAGGAGCAGACACTTAATTACCGGTAGTGTCATTAGCCCCATCTGTACTTGTCCTACGATGACACCTGTGAAAAGGGTCTGAGGAAACCCCCAGGATGTCCTTTGCTCTGTATGGAGGGCGGGGAGAGGGAGGCTGAAGAGACTAAGACCAACTGTGGACAGGATAGTGGTCAGGGTGTTCCACTCCCAGCCAAAAGCTACTGGTTTCAAACCCCCACATCAAAAGGCTACCCGTACCTTAAGCAAGATGTCCAGCCGAAGCCCTCACCTGCACCTGATTGACAAGTGTCTCAATTCACTAGTCTCTTCTCTTCTAGTCTGCTGAAACACCAAATAGTTGTCGTAGTAAATTGTAACACCTTTAGCATCCGATCAGGGGTAGACTTAAGAATTAGTGGTGTCACAAACAACCCACCAAAGTTCCACCATGACATAAACGAGACGTTCTTCAACCCATATGGGGGTCTCAGCAGAAGCCTGATTGTGACAGGTTATGATTCTTGTGGTTCTACATGTGTTATCTATCTCTATCTATCTCTGTTCACCTTGCTTGTGTCTCCAGCTGGAGGTGGACCATGCAGAGCTGGAGGACGCCCGGTGGTTCACCCTGGAGGAGATCAGGGCTGCCCTGAAGGTCCGGACCCCACCCAGGGAGCTCCGGGACCAGCCCCCCACCGTCTGGGTTCCCCCTGCATACGCCATCGCCCACCGGCTCATCGGAGAGTGGGCTGAGGACCAGGAGCGCCGTGGCGAAGGGAGATGATGAGCATAAGTTGTCGGACAGAGTGGTTAGAAACATGGGTTCCGTGAGTGGAGCTCTAAATGGGGACATTTGCATCGGTCATTTGGCTTGTACCCAAAGTGACATAATTGAAGTAAACCTACGGAACATCAAAGCATATAATCAAAATCTATACTTTTTTTAATCAATGCTAGTCAAGTACATGTTAGTAGATGCATCGCAAACCAAATGAGAATCAAACCCTTTACCAAATCCAGAGGAGGATATATCAACGATCTGAAGACACTCAGTGCAGAACATCCCTCCAACACACCAAGAAGTCCCTTGGATCTGCCTTCAGATCTGGATCTGCGCCTTGGGCCATAAGTCATCTAACCCCCAAGGGTTGTCAAATTCTGTGCATATCTTTTTGAGTTATCTTGCTCACAGACAAACAAACTGACAAACGGGCTAAAACATTACCTCCATCCCGTCCTCGACGGCGGAGGTAATTATGGAGGTAAGACCGGTATGCTAAATACAGTTGGCAGAGCAATTCTCTTGCTCGGAGCAATAAGACATTGTGTAAAGACACAACATTGTTTGTTAAATGAAATGCACAATTATTTTGCCACCATATCCTACCTCTGTAAAGTGCACTGTTTTTATGTGTTCTAGTTTGTATTATGCCTGAATAACCGATGATTGTTTATTGTATAATATGATGCTGTTTCCATGTTGGTTCTAGAAATTATTTGTATGAATATGCTATGCATAGGCATAAAATACAACCTCCTGAAAATATCACTGAATTGCTGACAGATGTATCTATACAAATGGTATTAATACATTTCTAATACAATAATAATAATAATAAAAATAATACAACACTTAAAAGGTTATGTTTTTCACTTTTCATCAATTAATAAAGTTCACACATTCGACTGATGCTTTTTTTGTTGATTGCTTCTTCTCTAAAACCTTAATTTCACTGTGTGAAATGAAGGTATCACTGTAATAACTCCTGCCTCTAGAGGGCGACATCGAGTTAGCGTGAGGTTGAAACTACACTAAACGCGCCGGAGACTCAGTCAGGAGGCGCGTTCACAACAGACTAGAGGAGCATGGTTCAAACAACCAGTCGAGTCGCTCCTGTTGTTTTTAAGGTAACTTCTGTTTCTTAAAGTTCAGCCCACGGTCTCCTCCAGTTAAATTGGTCTTAAGATACATCAGATCTGGAAAATATGAAGCCATTGCATACTCGTATTAATTAGCCCATATATTAAAACAAGCTTGTTGACTGAAGTGACAGGTCGAAGTGAAGCCTGAGGTTTGAGATGAATAGGATGAGGTCGATCACTCATTACATTGAGATGGTTCGTTGATCGATGTGTTTCTATGGTTTACCCCCCGACCCCACAGGTCTAGAGGAAGAAGTGATGGCAGAGTGGAACGCTTTCTACCGGAATGAGGAGGAGGATGAGGAGGAGGAAGGCGATGAGTCGGGAGGTAGATGGTCCCTGGTCCGTCTAGTCCTGGGACACATGCTGTGACCTTCCTGTGTAGTAATGAGAAGCTGTGTTGTGCTTATATTTGGCAGGCAGTGCAACTGAACTAACTAATAATATGTTGTATTAACCACCAAAGATGTTTCCTTGGTCTTGTTTAGGAGAATTCAAGTTCTCGGGCAGGGACAGCTTGGTGTTTCTGGTCGATGCCTCCAAAGATATGTTCATCAAAGGAGAACACGGAGCGCCGTCTAACTTTGACATGACCATGCAGGTAAACCCCGCTCCACTGTTACAGTTTAGACTTTACTGAAGTGGTTGTCGGGTAAGATATCTGTAGTTGTACTGTACTGCACCGTGATATTGTGTTATTGTGTGTGTGTGTGTGTGTGTGTGTGGTGTAGTGTGTGCGCAGTGTGTACACCAGTAAGATCATCAGTAGTCACCGGGACCTGGTGGCTCTGGTGTTCTACGGGACGAAGCGCAGCAAGAACCTCAACGACAACTTCAAGCATGTGTACGTGTACCACGACCTGGACGAACCCGGTAAGACCGCTACCATGGCAACACACAACCAAGCCCTGTTGGGCCGGCAACACAACAGCACAATACAGAGGCTGTTGTGTTAGTCATTTACAAGCTAAATGCAGCATCTAGTGCCGTCCTGCATGAGCGGCTCCACCCGGGGGGGGGGGAGGAGAGGGAGATAATATGGCCATTTATCACCTCTCTCTACCTAGTGTCACTCTACCTCTCAATTCCCTCCTCTTGGACCTTCATTACATAACAGTGTCTGTGTGATGGAAAGTGTTTTCAGAAAGGTCCCGTATCCACATCCCCCGGGGACGATATAATAACAATAGTTTGTAATAATCCTGGTTCTATCTCCCCCCTCTCTCCAGGTGCTAAGCGTGTGCTGGACGTGGGGGCCCTGCGCGGGGATAAAGGCGCCCGGACGGCGGAGGAGACCCTGGGTCACGGCGGGGAGACGGAGACGTCCCTGAGCGACGCCCTGTGGTGCTGCTCCAACCTCTACAGCGACGTCAAGCTGAGGCTCTCCCACAAGCGGCTCATGCTCTTCACCTGCCGGGACCGGCCACACGGGGGCGACGCCACGCGCGACCGCCATGCTCGCACCAAAGCCGGCGACCTCAAAGAGACCGGTGAGGCTTTTGTCCCCGGAATAGGGGAGGAGGAGGAGGACGACGCCTGGCTCTCATGATGTGTTTTATAGTCACCGGTTTGATGGGTGGAGGGCAGGATAGCGTAGCAGCTAGGGTGGAGGGCAGGATAGCGTAGCAGCTAGGGTGGAGGGCAGGATAGCGTAGCAGCTAGGGTGGAGGGCAGGATAGCGTAGCAGCTAGGGTGGAGGGCAGGATAGCGTAGCAGCTAGGGTGGAGGGCAGGATAGCGTAGCAGCTAGGGTGGAGGGCAGGATAGCGTAGCAGCTAGGGTGGAGGGCAGGATAGCGTAGCAGCTAGGGTGGAGGGCAGGATAGCGTAGCAGCTAGGGTGGAGGGCAGGATAGCGTAGCAGCTAGGGTGGAGGGCAGGATAGCGTAGCAGCTAGGGTGGAGGGCAGGATAGCGTAGCAGCTAGAGTGGTCCACTCTCAGCCCAAAGGTAACAACGGGGTCGATCCATAATATCTGCTGAATACCTAATGAGCAAGATGCCCATACCTGCTTATCTCTCTTTAGAAACGCAGTATCACATAGTGTCTAAGGCCTGGTGTTCGACTGCCAACCAAAAGGTTCTGGGTTCGATTCCCCATCTTTGGGCGAGATGCTTTACCCCTTTCTGTTCCTTAATGACCTATCTAAATCTATCTTGTCTAAATTCACTGTGAATGCCTTTGGCTAAAAGTATCTGCTAAATGACCCACAAAGCAGTGATTGGTAGTAAATGAAACAATGAAACATGATGTTGTGAATGTAAAGTGTCCGTTGGATCCTCCTCCCTCTTGTGAAAGGCGTGGTCATCGACCTGATGCACCTGATGAAGCCCGGGGGCTTCGACGTGTCTCTGTTCTTCTGCGACGTGGTCAGCCCCCCGGAGGACGACAGTGAGCTGGGCCTCCAGCTGGAGCCCAGCCACAAGCTGGAGGACCTGCAGAAGAGGGTCCGCGCCAAGGAGCAGAAGAAGAGGACCCTCGCCAGGTAGCAATTCATATGTCTGACCATCCCCATCTCACCTGTGTCTGCAAGTAAGACCCTGATATCAAGCTGATGAATTCACCGTAAGTGTCTTCTGATAGAATAGCTCGGTAAATGACTCTACCATGCTGGCACATACGTTAAACGTGAAAAATATACTCTCTCAAATGCACAATTTTAAGTTGGAAAATAAATGATCTAGTTTTAATTTATTATTAAAAAATTAAAATGTTTTTTGTTTTACTATGACTGGAAGTGATGATGATTCAGCCCCTAACTTTTAGACTTTAAAAATAAATGCATAATATTTCACCTAGTAAATCTGTGAGCTACTCACTGTAACGATGCTCACCAGACCTCATTAACCTGACCAGGTGTGTCCTGTGTCTCCTGTATGTCCTGTGTGTCCTGGATGTCCTGTGTCTCCTGTGTGTCCTGTGTGTCCTGTGTGTCCTGGTCCATTCTGCCTCCTCTCCAGGTTGAGCCTGTGTCTGGCCGAGGGGATGAGCGTGGCGGTGGGCGTCTACGCCACGGCGGTGACGGCCCGCAAGCCGGGGGCCGTGCGTCTGAACCGCGAGAGCAACGAGGCGGTCCGCAGCAAGACACGCACCTTCCACACCCAGACAGGCAGCCTGCTGCTGCCCAGTGAGCTCAAAAAGTCCCAGGTGACTGGAGCACGGAGGAAGGCCTTCTCTCTCTCTCTCTCTCTCGTTCTCTCGTTCTCTCGCTCTCTCGCTCTCCCCCCTTTTTCCTCATGTGAACTAAAAGGCTAAATGTATCCAAAGAACATACGCAGTACACATAAACATAACGTCTCTCTCGTTCGTACTGTAGACGTACGGCGAGAGGCAGATTGTGATGGAGAAGGACGAGGTGGACTCCATTAAGAAGTTTGATGACCCTGGTCTCCACCTGATGGGATTCAAACCCATGGACCAGCTGAAGCTGCACCACCACATCCGGCCCTCTGTCTTCCTCTACCCAGAGGAGGCGCAGGTCACAGGTACCTCCCTCTCTCTCTCTCTCTCTCTCTGTCTCTGTCTCTCTCTCTCTCTCCGTGTCTCACTCACGCTACCTGCTGTTAGTGAGGCACCAGGAGTCAAACTGAACCATTACACTTATTTCATGCCATTCGTTCCACACTGGAATGTGAACCTGTAGTCCAGGACTTGGGAACCGGAGGGTCTGCTCCTCATACTAGGATGGGTTAAATGCAGAGAAACACATTTCACTTTGTGGACATGTGACCAATAAAGAGGATTCAAATCAGATTTATTTTTTTGATTGGTTCAAGCTCGGCCAGCTGGAACCAGCGGTGCTCTGCACTTCTCCCTCCTCCCTGACCTTCTGTCTGGTGTCGTGTGTCCTCCTCCCTCCAGGCAGCTCCTGTCTGTTCTCCGCCCTGCTGAAGAAGTGCAGCCAGAGGGAGGTGTTCGCTGTGTGCCGCTACATACCCCGCAGGAACAACCCGCCCCGCTTCCTGGCCCTGGTTCCCCAGACGGAGGTGCTGGACCAGGGCCACATCCAGATCACACCACCAGGTAACACACACACACACACACACACACACACACACACACACACACACACACACACACACACACACACACACACACACACACACACACACACACACACACACACACACACACACACACACACACACACACACACACACACACACACACACACACGCGTACGTCATGTCCTCTGGTGTTTGTTGTGTTTTGCATTCAAGGCTTCAACGCCATCTTCCTCCCCTTCGCCGACGACATCAGGACGCTGGACCTCCCCCCCTGTCCGGGGGCCTCCAACCCACAAGTGCAGAAGATGAAGGAGATTGTGACCAAGCTCCGCTTCAAATACAAGTAGAGTAGCTTCTAGAGAACTACATCATCCAACAGAGGCTGGTCATCTCTGCCTTACTTAGTGGTGTGTGTGTGTGTGTTGCAGGAGTGACTCTTTTGAGAACCCGGCCCTTCAGCAGCACTACAGGAACCTGGAGGCCCTGGCCCTGGACATGATGGCCCCGGAGAACACTGAGGACTTCATCAGTAAGAACCTTCTACACTACACTACCCAGGATGCACTGCTGCGTTGCTACAGGCCAGCACTTCATGTCACTCCGGTGCAATCTCTGCCCCTCGCTCTCTTCTTGTTCCGTCTATCTTTCTCTCCATCTTTCTTTCACTCCATGCTATTCTCTCCATTGTTGCTTTGCTCCTCTCTCTGCTTGTACTACATTATACTACATTAGTCATTAAGCCGCTTTTATCCAAAGCGACTTACAACAGTGTGTTTCAACAGTGTTGCTTGTACCTCTCCCCCTCCCCTCAGTGCCCAAGGTCCAGCAGATGGACGACCGTCTCGGCCCGCTGGCTCAGGAGTTCAAGGACCTCGTCTATCCCGCGGGCTACAACCCAGACAGCAAGCCATCCGCCAAGCGCAAATCTGGTACGAGTCGAATCTACTCCCAACGATCCAATGGGTGTTTCTGTTGGGTTCTGTGCTGGTTGGCCGTTCCAATAGGAACCCTTTGCTGTCCACCCCCGTGTGTGATGGATCCACCGCTTGGTACGGTCCCCAAGGTGTGGAACCAGGTCCCCCGGGTGTGGAACCAGGTCCTCCGGGTAGCGTCCTATTAATACTTTTGATGCCAAGAGGTGTCACTGATCCCTTGTGTTGGTCACCACCCACGGCCATGTCCGGTGTCCTCGTCATCCATTCGTCCTTTTCTTTGACCCATTCTGACTCTTCCTCTTGTCCATCTGGTGTTGTGACATCCTGGCCAAGATCCTCACATGTTTCCGAGGGGAAGCGTTGAAGTGCTTCAGGCCTGTCTTCACTGAGGAGTCAGGAGTTCAAGGAGGTCCTCTACAGCTGGGGCCTTGGCCTCCTCAATCACTGAATGAACCACTCAGTGGCGCTCCACCAGCAAAGGGCTTCGTTTGGTTGGTTTCAAACGTGTGTGTGTGTGTGTGTGTGTGCAGCCGATGGAGGGGGCGGAGCCGACAAGAAGCCCAAGGTGGCGGCGCTGCAGGAGGCGGAGCTGAGGAGCCACATCCTGGGCGGTACGATGGGGAAGCTGACCGTCCCGGTGCTGAAGGAGGCGTGTAAGCAGCTGGGCGTCCGCATCACCGGCACCAAGAAGCAGGAGCTCATCGACGCGCTGAAGGCCAAGCTAGCCCCGTAGCACGGGAGGCCTGGGAGCGCTCCCTGGAAACGCCGTTATTGTCGATTTGGTTGTTAATGCAAAAGGACATATCTATGGGAAAATAGATTATAGATTGGGAAAAAGATGATGGGGATGGTAACTAAATGTTTGTGTTTTTCTGTGTCACCTGTTTGGTCCTTAGTGTTGGATGCTCAGAAAGCGTTAATTAACTTCAAATGACTCCATCAGCCAGTTGTTTGCAAACTACTAGATCGGGTTTTTTCTGGGACTATTAAAATGTTCACTGTGTGTGTGATCAGTTTGATCATGATGATTTTTTTAACGAAATGACAAGCAGTCTGCATTGTTGTAAACTACTGTAAGCCAAACTATCAGTTGATGATTTTGTAACCCAGATGAGTTCATATTGAATAAAGCTCCACTTTTCAGCCTTTCGTTCCACGTGTTCGAGGGGAGTTTCTGTTGTTTCTTTATAAAGAGGTGGGCGTGGCTAAGCTCAGGCCTCGCTGCGATTGGCTGGTTTAGCGTACTGCGACGTCAAGGTAAATCCAGGTAGAGAGGCGGCTGACTACAGCTCCTCCGGCTCCTCTCCGGCTCTTTGGGACCTCCTCTCGGGTCAGCGTGGTGTGACCTGCTCTCGGGGTTATGGACTGTGACTGCCGGGCGGACAGCGCCTGTAACGCCGCGGCTCCTCACTGTCCCGGAGGGACCGACCATTCCGACATCTCGGGTAAGGATGAGGTTAAAACAGGATCATGTTGACACGCAATAAAGCGAAATATTCCCACGATTAACGAAACGCTAGCCCACCTTTTTAGATACGTAATAGGCAAAGCTATTCGGTGTTGGGTAATAAAACACCGATGAAACGATTCATTTAACTTCTCTTGACGTGTCATTTCGGGTTTTTTTTGTTGTCTTTTATGTTCCATATTTGGTGTATGTAATCGTTGTTGTAACCCTGACCGACCTCTCCCTCCGCCGTGTAGACGTGTGGCTGAACCTCAGCAGCGCGTCCACCGCCCTGCTGGCCGTGGTGGGCTACGCGGCCTACAGGTGGTCTCAGGGTTCGTCTCCTCCTACATTCAGTCAGGTCAACAATACACAAAGAGCTTGGTTTGAAACGTCATGTCTTTGTCAGTCTTAAGTAAAGGATAGTGTACACCTAAACAACAAATAGTGGTTTTTACACCAAAACGTCTTGGGGAAAACTGCCATCAACGTCAAAATAATCAACAAATCCGTGATATTGAGCTTTGTGTTCACAGCGCTCCCAGCCCTTATCAGATGGCCCATTCACCTCTTCTGCACTTTGACTGGTAGGTTAAGTCATAAGATAAACCACTGAGGAAACTGTGTTACAGCTGTCATCGACTAGTTGGAGGCAGAGTAGGCCTACAGATCTATCAAACGTGTGTGGGTGTGTGTGTGTGTGCCTGTGTATCCTGAGTGTGAGGCCCTCTCAGCCTCTAGATGACTCTATAGTGAACAGCATGTGAGGCAGTTTCCCCTGTGTGGCTCTCCTGGCCTCCGACCTCAAGCCACAGACAGTGGTTGAGAGGAACCGGTTTCCTGCAGGATTTAAGACAGGTTTCACAAGCAGAGCTGTGGGTGTGGGTTGGTGGCTGGTTTAACCGGACTCAGGGCCAGGGGAGGCTGCCCAGCCACCAAACACACTCCACAGCTCACCGGGCTGCTTGCTCTCACTCAGACTGCAGGGTGTAGCTGTAGGGTGTAGCTGTAAGGTGTACCTGTAGGGGGTACCTGTAGCTGTAGGGGTACCTGAACTCTGCACTGCTGTCACTGTTGTTGTTGTGTCTTGTGTTCCAGGCCTGTCCTCACTGTGGACCGGGGTCAGCCATTTTGTTGGAACCGTCCGAGGTACCTGAATGAATCATCATGCCAATGTCCTTCATACATTTTTTCATTATTTAATTTAAAAGCAAAACACTGAATTGAGGGGGCGGTAGTATAGCTCAGGAGGTAGAGCGGTCGCCTCACAGCCGGAAGGTTGCTGGTTCGATCCCCGGCTCCTAGCTAAACCTGTGGAGGTGTCCTTGAGGAAGACCCCCTAACCCTAACTGCTCCCTCTGTATAACCAGCTGCCCACTGCTCCTCACACTAGGATGGGTTAATGCAGAGAACACATTTCACTGTATGTTTACATGTATGTGAAAATCCTCACGATTTGTTGTTGTTGTTGAATTGTGATTCTCTCTCTGTAGGGATACATAAAGTAGTTACTTGGTCGTCTAAGATTTGGCGTTTTTTTGCTGGTAAGAAAACCCCTTTTAGTTTGTTATACGTTTTTAAGATTGTTCAACAGTTGGTGCCTGAGTCCTCCAGGTCCTCTTGGTTATTACAAACATCGTTTCCCTAAATGTTCTCTGAATGTTTTGCTCTCGGATGTTTCCCCGCATTTGATGAAAGGTCTTCTCCTTTGTCCAGCCTCTCTCCTGTACGCAACGCGCTGTGTGGGGGCCGCCTTCCCATCCCACCAGAAGCCCTCCGGTAAGTCTGGTCCAACAGCCCTGAGTCGTGATCCCAAAGCCTCTCCTCATTCCACCCTAAACGCTGTCCTCCGCAGGGGCCGACACGGACCTCTCCTCTTCCGGCTCCCCGGGCGGCCTCTCCGGGTCCCTGAGCCTCAATGACCTCGGCCTGAGGCTGGTCCTGCTGGGGCCCTCGGGCGGGGGCCGTACGCAGCTGGCCGACGCTTTGCTGGGCTCCCCCTCCTCCTCCGGCCCCCGGGCGGAGAGCGTCCGGCGGAGGGCGCTAGTGGACGGGAGGGAGGTGACGGCGGTTGACACGCCGGACCTGCTGGGCTCATGTGGTCCGAGAGCCAGGGAGGCCCTCAGGAGCCTGCAGCTGTCCGGCCCCGGGCCCCATGCGGTACTGCTGGTCATCCGGGCCCCGGGAATCGACGGACAGGTGGATCAGGACGCCGCCCTGGCCATCAGAGTCACCCTGGCTCTGTTGGGAGAGGGCGTGGCGGAGCACGTCTTCACCGTGCTGACCCACGCCGACCGCCTGGCCCCGGGGAAGACGCTGGCCAGCTTGCTGGAGGCCGACACCGGGGGCCTCAGGACCGCTCTCTCTCTCTGTGGCCTGAGGGCCGAGCTGGTGGACAACAGCGTAGACTGCCCCCCGGAGGACCGGAGGAGAATGTGCATGCGTCTGTTGGAGCGACTGGAGGAAATGAGGGCCCTCAGGGGCCACTTCATCCATGAACTCCAACAGAGAGAAGAGCGCATGAAGGAGGAACTTCTGGCCGACATGAGCTCTGAGCTGTCTGGGAAACTGTAGAGTGTGTGTGTGTGTGTGTGTGTGTGTGTGTGTGTGTTCTTTAATTATATCATTGCTGTTGCCACTGGTCACGTTGGTTTATTGTCATTTCTTTGTTTTGGACTCACATTATGTTTTGGTTTCATGTCTCACACGTTAAATCCTACCGAATGTTCCAAGTTGTCAATAAAGTGAAGAATACCACTAAGCAAAACCTTGTAGAAAATACCTCCTTCATGATGCGCTACTTTTAGACTTGGATGTTACGCTTCCACTAAAGTTACCTTGTGGGATATTTAGTTCACGCCCCCTGGAGATGAAAATAAAACGGAAATGTGTCGTTGGGCGGTCCCGGGGGAGGGACTACAGCCCCGGGGGAGGGACTACAGACCTTCGTACTGACGCACACGATGACAGCCCGCGTGAAGCCAGCGGCGTTGTGCGCATGTCCGCGTGGAGGAGAGAGCGAGAGGGAGAGAGGGAGACGGAGACGGAGAGAGAGGGGGAGAGAGCGAGAGAGAGCTACACGGAAAAGTGGAACAGACAAAGAACCGAGCAGCCGCAGAACCCAGGGTTCCACCGACCTCCCAGCCGACCGTCCGATAGGAACCAGAGACCAGAGACCAGGTGAGAACATGGAGGGTTATGGCGACCGGTCCGCTGGTCGCTGCCGGACCAGGCAGGAGGGTTCAGACGGAAGGACCGAGGAGGACCATTTAGGTCACTTCCTCTGACATGATGGGGTTACAAAGGCCTTCTAGAACATACTATTATACTACTACATTCGTTTCCCCCTTAAGGTTCGTTAATTCGGATTGTCAACGGTTAGTTCCAGGCGCTGGAAGCAGCTTCCTGGTGTCCAATCAGTGAGCAGAGAAACGAGATGTTTACCTTCTGGTCGGAGGACACACACACACACACACACACACACACACACACACACACACACACACACACACACACACACACACACACACGTTCCTGTCCATCTCTCAGCTGTTTTCAATCCACCTCTGTCAGCATCTCTCTCTCTCTCTCTCTCTCTCTCCCAGGGTTCTCTCTCCTGGTGCTTGCTGCCCTGCTGGAAACACAAGACTGCATTTGGAGTTGACAGCAGGAGTAAAGAGCGTTGTCGACCAACCAGTGCGGAAGAAGAAGAAGCGGCGGAGACCATGGATCCACCCAACGGGGGCCTATGGTGGAGTTAGTGTCTCCTCCTCCATCACGGAGCACAGGCGGCTGGAGGAAAACCTCACTTCACCTTTTTGAGGGCGAGGAAAACACGCCAATCATAAGAGAACAAGAGAACAGCATTTACCTTGCTTTAACCTTTACCTTTCTGGACACACACACACACACACACACACACACACACACACACACACACACACACACACACACACACACACACACACACACACACACACACCACCAGCTGTGCTCTACTAGCACAGGACTCATTTTTTTGACCTCCCTCCCCCCAAACTGCTGTGGCTTGACGGTTACCATGGTGATTGTGAGCATGGCAGCAGCATCAGCATGGGTGGTTGCGGCGTGGTTGTGAGGGCGGTGCTGTGGGGGAGGAGCCAGAGATGGGCAGCGCTCCGTATTCAGCCGGTGAGTGGAAATGCCGGGGCCGGGGGGGGCTCCAGGACCTGGGCTGTATGCCCTGGAAGGTCAGCAAGCAGAAAACCAACGCCACGCCCCCCGGGGGAGGGGCCGGGGGGGGGATGCTGGGGGGGTCCCGGGGCGGGGGGGGGGAAGCGGAGAGGAGGAGGAGGAGCACCAGAGATCCCAGGGACTCTCAACAACAACAGCAGGATCTCTCCTCTTCCTCCTCCTCGTCGCTCACGCCCTCGGCCCCGCCCCCCGGCGACCCCTCGGCTCCGCCCCCCGGCGACCCCTCGGCTCCGCCCCCCCCGATCTACCACGAGAAGCAGCGGCGGGAGCTGTGCGCGCTGCACGCGCTCAACAACGTGTTCCAGGACGGCACGGCGTTCAGCCGCGACGCTCTGCAGGAGATCAGTCAGAGGTGAGGAGAGCAGCTCCCTCTAGTGGACTGGAGGTGGGCTTTAGAATTCACATTCAAAGTCTGCATGTTTTAGTCTCTCCTGTCTCTTATGGTTTCTTTCCATTACTCACTTCATAATGTCTCTCTCTCTCTCTCTCACTCTGTGTGTGTTTGTCATCCTCTCTCTCCACCCTCTCGTTCTGGTTATCTCGCCCTCTCTTATCGTGGCGTTGTTTGAGGAATGTTCCTGACTATCTTCCTCCATGTTTTGTCTGTCTCCTCCCACCCAGACTCTCTCCCAGCACTCTGGTGACGCCCCACAAGAAGAGCATGCTGGGAAACGGAAACTACGACGTCAACGTCATCATGGCTGCCCTTCAGACGCGTGGCTTTGAGGCGGTGTGGTGGGACAAGAGAAGGTACGTCTGGTCGCTCTGATGTTAGCGTTCAGAAGGGGATGCATGTCGACTGGATGGGGGCAGGAGGATCTGGTGTCTGAGGTGGTTCCCCTTCCAACCGGAGGAGGTCCTGGGTTCAGATCCCTAAGGTCCACAGCCCAACCCGGAGCAACGACTCGATAGAAAAGAGTAATCCTACCAATAAACTCCCATCGGCCCGGAGTCCTGGAGGTGGTCGTGATCTCTCCTTGAATCAATCAAGTTCCCCCGAGAACTGTTTGGGTCTCTGGTGGCTGGGGAGGAAACGTCTGCTTGTGTCTTTGTGTTCATGTTTGGTTGTTTGTAAAGAAAAAGAAAGAATAGAAAGCAGCAAAACATGAACAGCAAAGTGCTTTGTCTGGTTTAGTGGAGGAACAACGGAGCGAGGAGGCGGACGTCTGAGGGACGGGTCAGAATGACCACTCTGTTTTCCTTTGTTATTGTTTTCACTGTCAACAGTTATGAAGATTAGATCATAACTGTTATTCACTATACAGAACAGTTATGATGATTATGGTTTCTCCTACTATCTCCTATCTACTTCCTTACGTCCGCCACAACCAAGGTGTCGTCAGTCCTGATTGGCTGAAAACAATGAAACAGGAAGTTGTTTCTCTGTTGGTCAACGCCAATCAGCTGAGAGCAATGACTCAATCACAGGAGCGTCTGAGTTCATCCTCCTGTCTGGGGTTAGAGGGTCCATGTGGTGACCCTTGGGGACCATGTGGTGACCCTTGGGGACCATGTGGTGACCCTTGGGGACCATGTGGTGACCCTTAGGGACCATGTGGTGACCCATCCTCACACTGTGTCTTTTGGCTCATTCTTCCATCTCCGTTATCTGGGTCGTCATCCACTGGTAAACATGATGTCTCATGTTCTTTGCATTCAATACCTCCGAACAGCACCACCTCGTAACCAATGACGACCATGGCTAGGTGAAGCAGGATAAGGTGCTGCTGTGATACATGGCAGGTGAAGCAGGATAAGGTGCTGCTGTGATACATGGCAGGTGAAGCAGGATAAGGTGCTGCTGTGATACATGGCAGGTGAAGCAGGAACAGTCCCGTGGGTCCGGGCGGTGACTCGTCTCTTTCTAGGTCACACAGAAATAGAGCAGTTTGCCTGCAGCGTTGATTATCTACTTAATGAGGGCTTGCCATTCAACATATTGTGAAATAATATTTATTATACTTTTTGTTAATACTCATCTCCATGGTTGATGGCACCATCTCATCAATCTACCAAATTCATGTGTTGGAATATCAGTATGGGCAAGTAATGTTGGTACGCCCCTGACTTAGGATTTAGTATAGATTGTTTTAGGTGTGACAGCAGTGAGGACCTTGTAGAGTATAGAAAACACAACCCATCAGGTGATCTGCCCTGTGGCCCCAGTGGCTTCTAGAGGACCCTCCCGGTCTCATGGAGAGTGAATTGATCCTCTGGTGTGTTTGGGTCTTCAGAGACGTGGGCAGCATGGCCCTGTCCAGGGTGACGGGCTTCATCCTCAACGTCCCGTCCAACCTGCGCTGGGGGCCCCTGCGTCTGCCCCTCAAACGGCAACACTGGATCGGCGTGCGGGAGGTGGGCGGAGTCTACTACAACCTGGACTCCAAGCTCCGCGGGCCTCACCCCATCGGCAGCGCAGAGGAGCTCAGGTAGTGTGTGTGTGTGTGTGTGTGTGTGTGTGTGTGTGTGTGTGTGTGTGTGTGTGTGTGTGTGTGTGTGTGTGTGTGTGTGTGTGTGTGTGTGTGTGTGTGTGTGTGTGTGTGTGTGTGTGTGTGTGTGTGTGTGTGTGTGTGTGTGTGTGTGTGTGTGTGTGTGTGTGTGTGTGTGTGTGTGTGTGTGTGTGCGCTGATCGGTAGAGAGTAGAAGCACTAGGAGTGTTCACACTGGGAGGAAACCAGTTCTCCGCTGTGTGAACCAAACCCCCCAGTCTGTTGATGTTGGAGGGACTCTAGAGAGCAGCTCCGCTGTATTCTGGCTTATCGGTTCTCCTTCCTCCTCACTCTCCTCTTTGTTCCGCCCAACAGGAAGTTCCTGCGCCACCAGCTGCGTGGGAAAAACTGTGAACTCCTATTGGTCGTCTCGGAGGAAGTGGAGGCCCATCAGACCTGGATGTCCCACCACAGCGGAGCCGAGTGAAGCGGCCAATCGTGTCTCACGCCGGCATCGGGGGGGCGGGCCCAAAGGGCCGATGGCAGCCTTGGACGAAGAGGAAGAGGAGGAGTTGCGCTCAGCCAATCACAGACGCACAGCCGGGCCGACTGTTCTTCTTCTGCGTCTAGTTTTAGTTTTTTGTTTACAGAAGCTGGACTCAGAGGAGACCTGAAGCAGTGAAGGAAGCAAATGCAAAAGTTCAGACTTTACTCAAATCTTTATACAGACCTACCTACCTACCTACAGGGAGATCACTAAGAATCACATGTTTGTAACGCAAGTCAAATTTATAAGCGTATTATTTCAGTATCTGGTATTGCTATGTGTTTTTTGGACTATTTTTCAATGTTGCTTTTGATTTATTTAGTACATTGTACAGCTTCCCAAAGTGCTGGAGCTGTAGGTCAGAGGAGGCCATGGCTCTCTTCTACGGGGATCGTCGCTCACAACCACACCTCTCTCTCTCTCTCTCTCTCTCTCTCTCTCTCTCTCTCTCTCTCTCTCTCTCTCTCTCTCTCTCTCTCTCTCTCTCTCTCTCTCTCTCTCTCTCTCTCTCTCTCTCTCTCTCTCTCTCCTCTCTCTCTCTCTCTCTCTCTCTCTCTCTCTCTCTCTCTCTCTCTCTCTCTCTCTCTCTCTCTCTCTCTCTCTCTCTCTCTCTCTCTCTCTCTCTCTCTCTCTCTCTCTCTCTCTCTCTCTCTCTCCCTCCCTCCCTTTTGATATCCTCGTTCGCCCACCCTTTCCCCTTGGTACATTGTATTACACACTCCTGCCCCGTCCTTCCACAGACCGGCTGCTGGTCGGTTCTTATTGGATCGGAGGGGTCAGACCCAGAGGAGGGAAGGAGAGGTTTTACACCCAGGAATAAACAGACACCTGTCCATGAATGTCCGGTTTAAGAGCAGAGAACGTGGCTCCCAGGTGTGTTGATGTTACGTGTAGTAGCGTGGTTGTGTTCCGTTACCAGAAGGGAAGTTGTTTTGGGTTTGTTTACAGGGAGGAGGAGAGGGTTGAGGTTCAGCGTGGAGGAAGATCTCTCGGTCCCAGAGAAGAGGATGTGTTGTGGAAGTTTAGGACTTGGAGAGAGGAAATTAACCGTGAGGGTTTGGGCTGTTGGGGAGAGCCTTGATGTGATCTTGTGATCACGGTATTAGGAGGACATGCTTCATGTACAGACAGTATGTGCTCCTTTAATGACGACACCGGCCTTAACTTGTTTACATGCTAAATACCTGAGTTCATCTCGAGATGGGACTGTAGTTTAGTTCCATAACCAAATCCTAACCCTAAAGAAGGGCATTTCCAAGTCCTGTGATGATGTGTTTTTGTATCGAGGGTTGTTCTAGTTTGTTCTAGTTTGTTCTGTTTGTTCTAGTTTGATGCAATCAAGAGATGCTGGGATTATTATTTTTTTGTGGGTATCCAAATTTTTCTTTGGAAGAAACATTTTTTTATTTAGGTCCCAAATGATTTGTGAGCTGAACCCCCGATGACTTATTGAACGGTTCTCTCCATGCTGCTGCCATGGTCACGGCTCATCATCACACCAGGTGATCGGAGGGTTTGAGACGTTCCTCCGCCATCATTGATCCCCGGAGTCCTGATCACGTGTCTCTGCGTCTCCCTTTCTCTTCTTTTTCACAGAAATAAAACTGCTTATAATGGCACTTTATTGAAGGTCGGCCTGCGCGTGCTTGTGTTTATTCTCTAACGAAATGCTTAAGATTGATTTTTAATTAGACGCTCTTGGTAATAATCGAACTCCATCGTGACGGCTCGACCAGCTGAGCGCCCATCCTCCACGTCGCCGCGTTGCCAGAGCGACGTAGAGCGCGCGTCCACGTGCGGTTACGAGACGCGCGCCCCTTTTGAGCGCGTCCACGTGCGGGTTACGAGACGCGCGTCCACGTGCGGGTTACAAGTCGTGCGGTTACGAGACGTGCGGGTTAAGGGCGCGCGTCTCGTAACCCGCACGTGGACGCGCGTCTCGTAACCGCCACGTGGACGCGCGTCTCGTAACCCGCACGTGGACGCGCCGAGCAGCAGATGTGTCGCAGGTTTGTGAAGTCATGGATGGAGGAGGATGGGCGCGAGGAGAGGCGTGGTTAACTCGTTCTAAACGGTCGTAAACACTTTACGTTACTTCACTGACTAACGGTTCTAAAGAGCGGTTGGTCCTGAGCCGCTCGGAGGAGATGGAGCTGTCAGCCATCGGAGAACAAGTGTTCGCTGTGGAGTCGATCATCAAGAAAAGAGTGAAGAAGGTAACGCTTTAGAACACCTAATGGAACCCTGAGTGACCATGGGAGGCTGTGATGGACATGGACCAATAAAGGACCAATAAAGGATCGATAAAGGACCGATAGAGAGGGGGGGGCTCCCTTTAAATAACCTTAACTTAGTTATTGATCTGCTAAACTAAGCCATGAGAAGCCGCTAGTGTTTAGTTGTGAGGCCTGTTGTTGTTTTCCTCTATTGGAGTTCAACTGTTTTCCCCCAAAGTCTCCGGTGAAATTAAATCAATAACACTGAATGGTTATTACATGTTCTATTACATGTTCTAGTACATGTTCTACTACATGTTCTAGTACATGTTCTATTACATGATCTATTACATGTTCTAGTACATGTTCTATTACATGTTCGATTACATGTTCTAGTACATGTTCTAGTACATGTTCTAGTACATGTTCTAGTACATGTTCTAGTACATGTTCTAACGAGTTGTAAGCGCACACAGATCTCTCTCCTAAACAGGAGGAAACATAAATAAAGTCCAAGGCGCCCTTCCCATGAGGATGTTTCTGGAACCTTCTAGAGTTCCTGAGGCTCTCAGGGAGAGATGGGAGACAGGTGACCTCCTGTTAGTGACGTCACTATAGGGGAACAGATTCTGACTATATGACGTCATCCACAATCACTAGATGTGATTAATGGCTTAATGATGAAACGGAAAGAACATTTGTGGTGACAATAATAATAATAATAATAATAATAACATCAATAATAACAATTATAACAATAATATTAATAAATTAAAAACATTTAAGGATACATTTTAATTGTGTGGACTGTTAGAAGGTGAAGCCTAAATAGTGAACATTATTGAAAACCTAAACAGAAAGACTAACAATGCAGACATTCACTCCACAGTCACTGTTCTGTCATAACGCATGTTGTACGTAACGTGTTGTTAATATTGATCTATATGACACACTTGTTATACTGTTCCAACAGGGCAATGTGGAGTATCTTCTGAAATGGAAAGGATGGCCTCCAAAGTGTGTATACAGACACACACACACACACACACACACACACACACACACACACACATACACATACACACACACATACATACACATACGCACACACACACATACATACACACACACACACACACACACACATACACACACACACACACACACACATACGCACACACACATACATACACACACACACACACACACACACACATACATACACACACACATACACACACACACATACACATAAATTACTCCTTTAGCTAAAATATTACGAATGGCATCCAGCGAACCAAATGATGGAGCATTGTAACCAATCAGGAGAAGGAATAATTGCAAGAGAAGGCGGGGCTTCTCTGATTGGTCCA
>CM051014.1:26593877-26758877 GCA_027704905.1 Muraenolepis orangiensis | reverse complement strand
GTTTAAGGCGGTCCCCTGGTTTAAGGCAGTCCCCTGGTTTAGGGCGGTCCCCTGGTTTAAGGCGGTCCCCTCTACAAAACACTGAAGGTGTTGGACTCACAGACGGAAGGTTCTGGGATCCCCAACACCCAACGCCGTAGGTGAGCAAAATGACCTAAAAAAAAACCTACTTTAATGACATTAAAAGAATGTCAGTGGCCTCTGGGCCCAGGGACCACAACCCTGGGCCCATCGCTAAGACAAGTAGGAAATACAGAAGGTTTTACTGATTCTTTTTCTACATTGACCTGAATGTAATCCGTCGGTTCTGAAGAGAGGACACGAGCACAAAGAGGAATAGTTTTGATAGTTTTAATAAGCGCCCGTTGGAGAAGGAGGAACACTAAGCACCTTGATTTGATATGACCTTATGACCTTATGACCTTCTGACCCCCGCATCGCTGCTTGTGCTGCTTTGGTCCAGATGTTTGTAAAAGCCTCATTGTTGCACTTTACCTGTGATGACTCAACCTGCACATGACTATCAAGTGTTATTGTAATACCAAAATATCAATAAATGTCACCTGTTTAAATAAGGCTTTCGTCCTGCTCTCTGAGGCCTCCTGACATCTGGGGTTCCGTTCCAGGGGTTCCACCATAGACCACAGTGGTAACATTTCAGAGGGAGATGGGACTGGTCCGATATGAGGACTAAAGGACGATGTGTTTCACCCTCAGAAGGGGACCACTACAAACTAACTGAGAGTGACGTCACACGTGACGGGCTCACCTGAATCACACCTGGTGGTCAGAGGAGTCACTTTAAAGACGGCGTGGGATTAATTTTAAATGCGCGCATCTTACTCTCGCGATATGACGTCGCTAGCCCAGAATAGACCCGAGGAGGAACGGGATTCCATTTCAAACAACGCACTTTGTTCCCGTTTCAGGCTTCATCACGTGATCACGTGATTGGTTGAGCGTTAGGCCCGCCCCTTTCCGCGCATTGTTAAGTAATGTACTTTAATAAATGTACCCGATATAATATACATTCATATACATATGAAGGACAGCGCCACAATGAGGTATTTTTCCCCAATGGTACAAACATACTTTATTGTACAATTAATTTATTGGCAAAAAAATTCTGACCACCAGTATAACTTAAAAAAACAACCAATTGAAAAATGGAGCAACAGTTATTTCGTTTTGCTTCCTCAGCAGCACCATTTGTTTCTCCTTCGAAAAAACAAGAAAAACAAAAGTGGTCAAAAGGTCCCATTTAAATACACAACAAATATTTAAATAGTTACTTCCAGTCTCTTTTCAAAGAAGAAATGATAAAAACAATATTTTGTTCAGTTGCCATCAGTTTGTACAGTGATTCAGGACATCTATAGGTCATCATGTACATTAAACATCCCCCCAGTGTCATCGCTTCAGAACCTCCTCCATACAAAACCACCGCCTTATCCAAGAATTCCTGTAGATTCAAGTTTTATTTCCAAAAAAATAAAATTAAATAATATATCTATATATAAAAGACAGAGTACTTTTTCCCCCCTAGCGTTTTATAAAATAAGTCTCATGATAGTGCCACCTGTTCCCCCGCAGCGAGACGCACAAAAATAGTCAGCGTGTTGGTCTTCACTTTAGTCTCCGTAAAAAGATCAACCAAACTGAGATGATGTCCCCTCCCCTCCGACCGCCCCTCACCCCCCGGGGTGGACAGCTTTTTGTGCACGTGTGTGTGTGTGTGTGTCACAACCGGTGGGTTTCCTCTGGAAAGACCCTGACGTGTTACAGGGACCCCCCGTACCGTCCCAAAAGGTGGGTCAGAAAGAGCCCCGTGGAGAAGGCGCGTTGGTGCTCAGACTACCTCCACCCAGAGAACTGAGACACTCCACCCAGAGAACTGAGACACTCCACCCAGAGAACTGAGACACTCCACCCAGAGAACTGAGACACTCCACCCAGAGAACTGAGACACTCCACCCAGAGAACTGAGACACTCCACCCAGCAGGGGGGACACGTCTCCATCGCTCCGTCTTTAAAAGTCTGTACAGCTCATTTTTTATGATTTTCGTTTTTTAATACAAAAAGAAAAAACAGTATTTAAGTCCATCCATTTTCTTTGTACAGTAATAACATTAAATAGAACCTTACTTTGAGAGGTGGTTGAGAAGAGGAGGAACCACGGAACCGACTAGGAAAGACCCTCCTCGTCATCTTCATTCAAGTGTAATTCATAGATATATATGTATATATATATATATATATATATATATATATATATATATAGCCATTACACACTTACTTATATATAAAGTATATGTATATACATACATAAAACCGTTCCATAAACCTCCAACTTGAAAAACAAATACAAAACAAACTAAAACGGGTCCATTTTCTCTTGCCATCCAAAAAGTTTTTTGATGTTTTTTGTGGGGTCTTTTCGTCATGGGGGGGGCGGGGCACACCACAGGGGGGGGGGGCACCACAGGGGGGCGGGGCACACCACAGGGGGGGGGGGGCACCACAGGCGGGGGCACAACAGGGGGGGGGGGGGGGGACGACACGACCACAGGGGGGGGGAGACGATGACCACAGGGGGGGGACGATGACCACAGGGGGGGACGATGACCACGGGGGGGGGCGGTGACCACGGGGGGGGGCGATGACCACGGGGGGGGACGATGACCACGGGGGGGGGACGATGACCACAGGGGGGGGACGATGACCACGGGGGGGACGATGACCACAGGGGGGGACGATGACCACAGGGGGGGGGGGACGATGACCACAGGGGGGGGGGGGGGGGACGATGACCACAGGGGGGGGGGGGACGGACGATGACCACAGGGGGGGGGGACGACAGTGACCACAGGGGGGGGGGGGGACGATGACCACAGGGGGGGGAGACGATGACCACAGGGGGGGGGGGGAGACGATGACCACAGTGGGGGACGGACGATGACCACAGTGGGGGACGGACGATGACCACAGGGGGGGGATTAAGAGGCAGTGCACATTCAAAAGGAGGACAGAGGGAATGGCTTAGGCTCTCCATCCGCTCTCCAATCCCTCAACGGCCGCCATGAGAAACTGTTGAAAATTAAATTAATAAAACCCCTCCCCCCACCGCTAATGAAAACAGACCATAATAATTATCGTAATATTAACAAGAGAATGTGGAGATTGTTGAAGTCTGACTCCTGTGAAGATATTTATACAAACCAAAACAAGAGGGCTAAAATAAACAGATACGGAAAAGTCGGAAATTAAAAAGTACAATTCTCTGCAGAACAGAATGATTTACTGGAGGAGAAACTAAACCAAAAGGAGAAACTAAAACCATAAAATGTACATTTTATCAACTCGCCTTTAGATGTTTTTTGCCGCATTTTAAATCTTGAAAATATCCATAAAAAAATTCTGTCCCCAAAAATATTGTCTTAGACTAAGGAAGAAATAGTGTAGTATAATACAATAGCTCCAACCCAAAATACCACCACTTTCACCACTTTTTTGTACACAATTGGCAAAAATATAGATATATATATTAACAACTATAACTTACCATCGCTTCTTAATTTAATCATTTATTGACTTCTAAAGATTTATGTTGCATCTCCCATAAGAAGGAAGTTTTCTGTTTTATTTTTTATTTATACATCAGAAAAATATTTAAATAAAAAATAAAAAGCTTAAAACCCCAAAAAACACATCGTCTCAACTTTACACGCAGTTCTTCTTCTCCGTTAGGGGAGAGAGCGGGGGGGGCGGGGCTTCAGAGCGTCGCCAGAGGAGAGAGGGCGGGGCTTACTGGAGTCTGGGCTAAATCATGTCTAAGCTATTGTGGTTAATGTTCGATCCCAGCTCCTGGTTGCTGTTGTTATTATTGTTATTATTATTGTTATTATTGTTGTTATTATTGTTAGCGCCGCCCAACATGTCCGACGGTGGCGGGGGGGCGGCGTGCATGGCAGCCATCCCACTGAGCTGGGACAGGATGGCGCTCTGGTCAGCGTTGTATTGCTGCTCTGCCGTGTTGCCCTGCTGGGCCTGGGGGGGCTGGGGCGGGGCCATGTGGTGCTGGGCCAGGTGGGCGTGGTGGGGGGAGCCCGTCTGAGTGTGGGGGGAGATGCGGTGGGGGGAGGGCTGGGCGCCGGGCTGCATGCGAGGCGAGGGGCTGGAGCGCGGGGGCTGGGACTGGGGCCGCGGCGAGGGCTGCGGCGACCTCACCTGGCTGCCCAGAGACCCCCCCGCCTGGAGGTGGGGAGACTGAACCATCTGCTGCTGAGGGCTCATGGGGCTGCTGTGCTGGGCCGGAGAGCCCCCACCCAGCTGCTGCTGCTGCTGCTGCTGCTGCTGCTGCTGCAGGAGCCTCTGGTTGAACACCTGCTGGAGCATGGTCTGCTGGGGCCCCCCGCCGCCCTGGGGCAGACCCTGCCCTGGGCCGCCTGGGCCCGGCTGCAGCTGTGGAGCCCCTGGACCTCCGCCCCCCCCTGTGTCTGGTCCCTGCAGCCCAGACATGGAACTCTGCTGCTGCTGCTGCTGCAGCTGGAGCCTCTGTTGAATGGCTGCGGCTACCTGCTGAGACATAGAGGTGTGGCCGGCGTAGCCCGGCTGGCCAGGCCCGCCCTGCTGGGGGCCGGTGCCCCCGCCCTGCCCGGGCTGCAGGAAGCCTTTCTGGGCTTGTTGCTGGAGCCCCTGAGGCTGCTGGAACTGCCCTTGGTTGGCCATCTGCTGCTGCTGTTGTTGTTGTTGCTGCTGTTGCTGCTGCTGTTGTTGTTGCTGCTGCTGCTGCTGCTGTAAGTGTCTCCTCAGCATCTCTCTATACTGAGGACTCATGGTGGCCATGCTGCCTTGTTGTCCTGGTTGGATGGCACCCTGCTGCTGCTGCTGCTGCTGCTGCTGCTGCTGCTGCTGCTGTTGCTGCTGCTGTTGCTGCTGCTGCTGCTGTAACGCAGCCATTTGCTGCTGCTGCTGTAGGTTGCCAGGTAACATCGGCCGCTGTTGTTGTTGCTGCTGTTGTTGTTGTAGTTGTTGCTGTTGTAGTTGTTGTTGTTGTTGTTGTTGTAGTTGTTGGAGCTGAGCCATGGTGGGCATGCTCCCTCCAGCTCCAGCCTGGGCCACGCTCATCCCCGGCTGGCCGCCTTGGTTCACGTTAACCTGCTGCATGGGGGCCTGCTGCATCTGGTTGGCCCCCACGCCACCCGCCCCGGGGGGAAGGCCTCCCGGGGGCCCCGTGAACCTCGCTCCCCCGGGGACCCCCTGCGGAGGAGGGGGACCCCCCCTCCCGGCCCCCCCTTGGTAGCGGGCGGCCCTCTGCTTGATGAAGGCGGCCATGAGCACAGGGTTGGCCCTCAGGATGTTGAGCACCTGCTGCTGCTGCAGGGGGGAGCTGGGGGAGCGCAGGGTCCGCAGCAGGTCCTGGAGGGCCGCCTGGGGGAGGTTCCCAGCCCCCGCCGCACCCGCCATGGCCGCCGCCGCCCCCGCGGCCCCGCCCGGACCGCCCATCAGCTGCATCAAGCCCCGGTTCCCCGCTTGCTGCTGTTGCTGGGGCAACTGCTGCTGCTGTTGTTGTTGTTGTTGTTGTTGTTGTTGTTGTTGTTGTTGTTGTTGTTGCTGCTGTTGCTGGGCGACCGCTTGCTGCTGCTGTGGCGTCATGTGAGCCATCATGCCGGGCCTCTGCTGGGGGGTCATGGTGGGGCCCCCGGGGCCCCACTGCTGGTTGGCAGTGGGGAGCGGACCCCCAGCCGCCTGCTGGGCCTGCTGTAGCTGCTGCTGGACCTGGGGGGGCAGCTGGCCCTGGGGCCCTCCCTGTTGCATGCCTGCCATCAGGCCAGACTGCTGGGGGTCCAGCATAGTCCTGCCGGCCCCCCCCTGGGCCTGGGAGGGCGAGCCCTGCGGCCCCACCATCCCACCGCCGGGGAGTTGCATGACCATCTGGGCCTGGGGGTTGTGGTGGTGGGGGTGGGGGGGCATCATGCCCCCCTGGCCCTGCCTCTGGAGGATCTGGGCCTGGGCCATCTGCCTCTGGGTCTCCGCCAGTCTCTGGATCTTCAGGGCCGTCTCCACCGCCGCTCGAGGGGGTTCTTGCTGGGGGCCCTGCCCGGGCACAGAGCCCTGTCCGGCGTTGCCTTGTTGCTGCAGCTGGGGAGGCGTGGCGGGGCCGAGGCCGGGCTTTCCCAGAGACTGGTGGAGCGGAGAAGCTCCCGGGGGTCTGGACGTGTACGGGGGCAAGCCCCCCGGATGCTGCTGGAGCTGCTGGACGTTGGGGGACTGCTGCTGGGGGGAGCCCATCATGCCCCCTCCGCCGGAACCCATCGGGGAGAACTGGTGGTGCATGTGGTGCTGGGGCGTCACGCCACCGCCTTGCTGCTGCTGGAGCTGTGGTTGGTGGGGCCCGGGGGTCCCCGTGCCCCCCGTGCCCCCCATCCCCTGCTGGGGGGGCAGGGCCCCCATATTGCCCTGGGTGGGCGTCTGCGGCGCGGGGGGCTGCGTCCCGGCCGGCGTGGGCGTGCCGGGGCCCGGGGCTCCGTTGTTGTTGCCGGACCCCGGGGACGGCAGGCCCCCGGGGGCCGGGCCCGCGGGGGCCTGGCCTACCCTCTGCATGCTGGCCATCCTCCTGCGCAGCATCTGGGCCTGCTGCAGGCGGTGCTGCATCTGCTGCTGCCGCAGCTTGTGCTTGATGTTGAGGCAGAAGGGCACGGGACACTTGTTCTCCTGGCAGTGCTTGGCGTGGAAGCAGCACAGGGCGATCAGCTGCTTGCAGATGGGGCAGCCGCTGTTGGTCTTCTTCTTGCAGGCCTTGGTGTGCTGCACCACACGCTTCATCTTCTGGCAGGATGGCAGCGAGCAGTTGGCGTTGCGGCACTGGCAGGCGTGCACCAGCGACTGGATGCAGCGCTGGATGCTCAGACGCCGTGAGTCCCCAGGGCTCTGGGTGGCGGCGGCGGCCTGGTTGTTGCTCTCGTCGTCCAGACCCAGACCCAGCTTCTCCATCTTGTGCTTGTGGTTGGTGGTGCTGTAGCAGGTGATGCACAGGTCGTAGTCCTGGGGGAGAGACGGAGCGGTGTTGGTTAGGGATGAATAGCGCACTGAAGGTGTGTGAAGGCTTCTCTTTTTTGATAAACGGGTTGTAACGCAAAATAAAATCGAATACGGTGGACTGGAGACCAAGCCCCCAAAAACAAGTGAATGCCCGGACTCTCCGGGTCTCACCTCGCACACGGTGCAGTGGAAGCGCGTCTCCACGTGGTGCTTGCACTCGTTGCAGGTGTAGACGAAGCGGTCCTGGCTCTGGTTGTGCAGCTCCACCAGCATGCACATGGAGCTCCACAGGGAGCGCCGCAGAGAGCTGAATTCCAGGTGCTTGTCGCGGGCCAGCGTCAGGAAGGCGTCGCGGCCGTCCATCAGGTCGCACGCCATCAGCGTGTCTGGGTCCGTGATGGGGGGGAGGGCGTTGGCCATGGGCGCCGCGATGAGCCTGATCACAAAGAACACCTGGGGAGGGGGGGAACAGAAGGGGTGAGGCCTCCGGGGAGGGGATGCAGAGAGGACTGCAGACGGTTTTATTTATTTATTTTAACAATATTTTTATTGGTGAGACATGAATACAAAAGTTATATTTAGCACATCACCATGTTGTCCCCCTTCATTCATTTATTTATGATAGGACGATACAAACACAAACCAAAAACAGACATTATAAACAACACCCTAATAGGAAAAACAATAGACTATGAGTGAGGCAAAAACTATTAAGTTCTTCTCAGTGACGCTAGGAGGTAGACGGGCCACTCCCAAAGCGGCCCCCGGGGAACAGGGTTCTAGAGTCATATCGGGGCTTAGCCCAACACATCGAAAGAACGGGAGCAGAACTCAGCTGGTTTAGAGCAGAACATACGGGGGGATGGGCCCGCGGCCCGTCACACCTGTCACACCTGTCACAGGTGTCCCTCGTTCTCGGAAAAAGGCTACAGAGTTTAGCTTTAGTATCCCGTCTAAGACTTAGAGGACCTAGATTGACCCTTTTGGTGGGCCTGGTTCTATGAGCGGTCAGTGCGTACCTCCTTGTGTTTCTCCATGGTGGCGTAGAGCTTCTGGGACAGGTCGTTGGAGACGTTAGGCATGCCCGGCTTCTTCTTGTTGACTCGGCTCAGGCTGCTCTTGTTTTTACTCGTCTTCTTGTTGTTCTTCTTCTTAGCGTTTTTACTGTCTCCTTTAGAGGCCTGGAGGGGCGGACACAAGGTAAAGTCAAGTTAGGTTGAGCTGGAATGGTTTTATCCAAAAGGGACTCCCTTTAGTTGCATCTCCTTAATGCACGGGTAGATTGCGTGGTCTGTGGGGTCAGTGTGTGTCATTTATGAATACTCTAAATCTCTGCATTTCAGAATCTGAACACGATTACTGCAGAGAGGCTGTAGCACACAAGCAGTTTGACCCAGTGACTCTGCGACCAACGGCCTCGCTAAGTGTTTCCCCCTCCGAGTCTAAGAGGGCCACACGCTGCTTCCTCCTCACATCTATGCTCTCGTTGGAGGTGCTGTTCTCCTCCCTCTTGCGCTCCTCCTCCTCCTGCTCCAGCTCCTTGATGCTCTCCTCCAGCACGTTGGGCCAGAAGTCCCCCTCGAAGTAGGGCAGCTCCTTGGCGCTGGTGAGCCGGTCCTCCGTCGCCTGCTTGAAGACGTCCTGGGGAGGAGGAGGAGGAGAAACATGGGGAGGAGGAGGAGGAGGAGAAACATGGGGAGGAGGAGGAGGAGGAGGAACATGGGGAGGAGGAGGAACATGGAGGGGAGGAGGAACATGGGGAGGAGAAACATGGGGAGGAGGAGGAGGAGAAACATGGGGAGGAGGAGGAACATGGGGAGGAGGAGGAGGAGGAGGAGAAACATAGGGAGGAGGAGGAGGAACATGGGGAGGAGGAGGAACATGGAGGGGAGGAGGAACATGGGGAGGAGAAACATGGGGAGGAGGAGGAGAAACATGGGGAGGAGGAGGAACATGGGGAGGAGGAGGAGGAGGAGAAACATAGGGAGGAGGAGGAGGAACATGGGGAGGAGGAGGAGGAGGAGAAACGTGGGGAGGAGGAGGAGGAGAAACATGGGGGGGAGGAGAAACATGGGAGGAGGCGGAGAAACATGGGGAGGAGGAGGAGGAGAAACATGGGGAGGAGGAGAAACATGGGGAGGAGGAGGAGGAGGAGAAACATGGGGGGGGAGGAGAAACATGGGGAGGAGGAGGAGGAGAAACATGGGGAGGAGGAGGAGGAACATGGGGAGGAGGAGGAACATGGAGGGGAGGAGGAACATGGGGAGGAGAAACATGGGGAGGAGGAGGAGAAACATGGGGAGGAGGAGGAACATGGGGAGGAGGAGGAGGAGGAGAAACATAGGGAGGAGGAGGAGGAACATGGGGGGGAGGAGGAGGAGGAGGAGAAACGTGGGGAGGAGGAGGAGGAGAAACATGGGGGGGAGGAGAAACATGGGGAGGAGGCGGAGAAACATGGGGAGGAGGAGAAACATGGGGAGGAGGAGGAGGAGGAGAAACATGGGGGGGGAGGAGAAACATGGGGAGGAGGAGGAGGAGAAACATGGGGGGGAGGAGAAACATGGAGAGGAGAGTTAAGAGACAAGAGGTGATGTGGAGTGGGTGTCGAGCTGGACTGGTTTTGCTCTTCAGACACACAGAAATAAGAAAATAAAAACATGGCTGATGGCTCCAGCGAGGAGGTTTTGTGCCGTAGCCAATTAGCCTGCAACTGGTCTAAAAGACATGATCCTACTGGAGGGTGAACACTCACCCTATGGGAGTAGCCTGGTGTTTCCCAAGCCCCCAGTGTATGTGTACAGTGTACTCAACCCCCTGTTGTGTCTACGGCAGTACCTTGTAGTCGTGGACGATCCTCTCAGCCACGGCCTTGTCCAGCATCTTCTTGTACCATTCCTGTAGCCGCTTGGGCTTGGGTATCTTCTGGTCCATGGGGTGGCAGTGGAAGATGTAGTCGTCGCCCTCGCTGGGTGGACACGCCCAGATATGACCCGTGGTGTAGCTGTACAGGAAAGGACAACGTGTTGAGTCAGTAACCGGTAGAATTGTGTACATTTATTTACCGATAATCTTTGATGATAGAGGTGACTTCAAATATCTACTCACCCTAGCTTCTTGACATACTCCAGGTAGCCAATCAGAATCTCATGGTAGACCCCAGTTCTGAGATGGCGGGGCCGGAAGAAGTGGACACTGTCCAGGTAGGAAATGTACACTCGCCTGAGGGGAACAAAAATAAGCATAACTATTTCAGAATGACGAACATCACTAATAATAATAATAGTAAAGTATATAGCACCTTCACAAAGATTCCAAAGGACTACACACACACACACACACACACACACACACACACACACACACCAGCTTTTTAAACAAAAAGGCAGCTCAAAGTGTGAATGATTAGTAAGTATTGGTTCCAGGTATGAAGGCAGACCTCTGGTTGGGAGGGGGGCAGTCCGAGCCGTACTCCTGGACATGCATGCCGAAGAAGCAGACCTCGGCCCCGTCCACGTCCTCGAAGGCAAACAGGGCTTTGGTCCTGTAGGGGAACGACTCCGACATCTCCCCGCTGTCCACAAACCTGGGGGCCAAATACAAGTATACTCAAACAGTGCTTACGTTTGAATGGATTTCCTGACCGATACGTGTGACATAAGGATCGTAATAATTCATATCTGGGACACAGGTTCAGGTACCAATGAAAATAAACTCAAACACATTTGGAAGGGATTTCATTGCAATACCTTAACAGATAAAAAGAGTATGTGACACAAACACATACCCTTAATTACAGTTATCTAAATAACGTTAGCTGTTGCGAGTCGTGAACTAACTTTACTACTAGTAACAGCATGACAACATACCAAACCTTTTATTTTGTCAGACAAATCAAAACAGTGTAGAAATCTACATTTCACAACAATTTCCTCTCACTCTGAGCTTGGACTAGGTAAAAACCTGGGTTTTCCCAGTCTTCTCTGGTCACCACCTGCCTTAAATGCATATTGGAGCTTGCCATATTGAATGTAGAACCCCTGTGGTTAAACCTCCCACCCTGTGCTGCCATCTTCATGCGTGTGGTTCCCATACCTGGACTTCATGCCGGGCTTGACCTCCACCACCTTGTCGGAGACGTGGACCACGCGGATGGCGACCTCCCCGGCCTCTGGGTGGCTCTGCTTCTTCAGGTAGTCGTTGACCCGCGTCTCCAGGAAGCAGCTCAGCTTGGTGGGGGGCAAACCTGCAGCACCGCCAGAGCTTCAGTTACAGTGTGTATCGCTAGCGCCATGCAGACGGCACAGGGCCCTGAATAGTTCATACATAACGCTAATAGTATTCCAACTCAATGAGTGTAAGACTCTAAATATATTGAATATATAGACAAAGCAAACCAGTACAGGTTCATCAAAATGATGAAAGGTTGTGCTGTGCCATGCAGTTCCCCACAGAATTAAATTCTGTGTGGAGGCAGGGAAGGGGACGACTATCTTATCAGAGTTTTAAAAACACGTGTGCAGCAGGGATGTCCCCACAGGTGGACATCCCTGTGCCTTACACTGGAGCTCAGCTGGGCACACTGGGCAGCAGGGATGTCCCCACAGGTGGACATCCCTGTGCCTTACACTGGAGCTTGGCTGGGCACACTGGGCAGCAGGGATGTCCCCACAGGTGGACATCCCTGTGCCTTACACTGGAGCTCGGCTGGGCACACTTAAAGCAGCGGCTTTAACCTTGAATCCATTAGGGACATTCTGAAGCATTGAGTTGAATGGTGTTGTGGTTAGTGGGCAGGGCACTACTGTAGAATACTGACCAAACGATGGCCCTATAGAGAGGAGGGCCGCTGCCAGACTTACGCTTGGCGGCGTACTTGTTCTCTTTCCTGGTCTTGTTGGTCTTCTTTAAGCAGCCGTCACATACAAAGCTAGGGAGACAGCACACAGGGGAACCCGAGGTCAGCTTTGGTATGGATTCCATGTTCTATACAAGAACACTCAGAAGAGACACGCAGACATAGAGGCATACTCTGCCTCCATGGAGACTGCATCCATCCCCCCTCCCTCCAGGTCAGTCACTCACCCTGCTGGCCAGATTGTGTCGTGGTGCAAGACACAGATCTGATGCATTCTACGTCCACAGTCCAAACATTTCACAAACCTGGGAGACAAAACAAAACACGCTCTTAGAAATGGCGGATAAAACATACACAAAGACCACAGATACCTGGAAGCTAACGTTGTAGCCTCTGTGAGCCCATTTATCCTTTAAAAGTATTCACTATATGGATTAAACTACAAATATGGCCCCATGATGAGACTTACTGCTCGGGATCCAGTGTGTCATTCTTCTTCTTCTCAAACTGATCTTTGTTTATGGATCTGCAAACGGGGATGAGGATTGTGTATCAGAAGTCATATTGTAAACCATGCTGCCTCAAAGCTAGTACAACAGCTGATTCAGGGAGGCAATCTCTTTATCTAAATGTCTCCCAACATTTAACATGGTTTCAAATGACCAATAAAACACAGCCTCTCATTAAGAAAACATTAAGAAGACAACACAGTAAACTTCATTCACAGGTGATCATTAGGTGATCAATTGAGTAATACAAATAATGAAGATTTTAAATACTTTTCAAAATTGTTCGAGTCCATTAAATGTACATCAATATTGTGCGAACTAATGGTTTGGAGGTGGTTAAATATCCACTCACGTCTGAGGCTGCGTGGGGTCGTCGCCCAGGGAAACCGTCTCTCCCTGGATCTCGTTGAAACACTTCTCACAGAAGTGGTACCTGTTAGCGATAAGCCCAAATTTTGGTGAACTACACCCGTTTTCCGCACAGCCAATCACAGACAGTGCACAGCGGGGGGGGCAGCCACCAATCAGGACACGACATGGGCAAGGCAGGGGCGGGACAAGCAGGAAGTAGGAGCGCAGGACAGCAGGGAGGTCATCACCGAGACAGCCAATCATGGTTTGGGATTAAAGAGGCAGGGGGGGTAGCAGGATAGAGTTGTTTGTAGAGGGGGGGGGAAGACGAGACATGATTGGTGGAGGTGAAAACCAGCCAATGCATATATGTATATATGACATTGGAGAGACCCACCAGACGGGGGGAATGGGACCACAGACAGGACAAGACGAACATTGAGAACAACAGAGAGCAGAATGCCGAAGCAAAGCACTGGTTAGACATCTGGACAACCACAGGATGAGCAAGAGCACCGCCACCGGAACCACAGCAGGGGCCGCTTAACATGGAGGGGGGGAGGGAGGGAGGGGGGAGGGTAGGGGGTGAAGAGGGTTGGAGGGGGGAGGGAGGGAGGCGGGTTGGAAGGGGGGAGGGAGGGAGAGGGAGAACGGAGGGAGGAGGGTTGGAGGGGGGAGGGAGGGAGGGAGGGAGAGGGGGAGAGAGGGAGGAAGGGAGGAGGGAGGGGAGGGTTGGAGGGGAGGGAGAGAAGAGGGTTGGAGGGGGGGAGGGAGGGAGGAGGGGGAAAGGAGGGAGGAGGGTTGGAGGGGGGAGGGAGGGAGAGGGGGAGAGAGGGAGGAAGGGAGGAGAGGGTTGGAGGGGAGGGAGAGAAGAGGGTTGGAGGGGGGGAGGGAGGGAGGAGGGGGAAAGGAGGGAAGAGGGTTGGAGGGGGAAGGGAGGGAGGGAGGGGAGGGAGGAGGGTGGGGAGGGGAGGGGGAGGGTTGGAGGGGGGAGGGAGGGAGAGGGGGAAGGGAGGGAGGGAGGGGGGAGGGGAGCAAAGGGGGGACAAAATGCAGATGCTGGACTCATGGAAAATGGCACACGCGACATTGTATGAATTTGCATTCATACAAGCGGTTCATTTTAAAGCTGGTCCTTTCCGACCCCTGGGAGTGCATGTGGGGCTGAGGAGACTGAGGCACACACACATTACGCCTCTTTCTCCACTATAATGTCTTAATGGGCTTTTAAGTATGTCACTTTTCTTTGGGATTGTTTTTTTTTCCACAGAAAGGGAACTTTACTTCATTATTGGATACACCCAACGGGCAGAGAAAATTGTACAAACTTAATTCATGTTTTGATAGTTTACCACTGGATATCTGTGAGGTTCAATAAGAGAAAGGGACCACTTAAAATGGCAGCGCACATAGGATAGCAGACAGGAGGTTGAACATGGACATAAACCCAACCAAGCTGCGAACAATTCAATAAAGACTGAACCTAGCACTTCCACCTATGTGCCTTTAAAGTACCACAGGTGTGGTTCAACCCAACACAGACAGTCCAGCTTTCTACATTGAACCACCCATCTATAGTGACTGGCCTCACTTCAACTTTCAATGATTATCAGATGTGGACAGGCCTCTATCTAGAGCCACCCACTGGTCTGCTCCCCCTCATACCTGTTTTGGTAGCTGAAGTAGGCGGCGTCGCGGGGTATGGTACACAGCTGCTTCCCGTAGCAACACAGAGTCTGGGGCGAGAACTCCAGCTGGGAAATACAGAGAAAGAGAGAAACAAGCGTGAGGAATCCTGACGCCATAATGACCGTTCCTTGGCGCCGTTTGGTGGAACTGGGAGTTTGACGTGCTGTGGTGTTGGCCACTTTTTGGTCTTAAGTCATTTTCAACTTGCAGTCACCATAATTCACTTGAATGTTGGGCCTGGCTGGCCTGGCTGGCCTGGCTGGCCTGGCTATTTCAAACAGCAAACGAAAGGCTGACTTCTACAAAGTGCTGCCAATTCCTTATCCCACAAGACCAACAGGAAGCAGTTCACCACCCATACGACTATCTGGTGGGCCCTGAAGTCCCCTCCATCTCACCTTCCTCCCACAGCAGTAGCCCAGGCCCTGCATGACGGGGTCGATCTCCGCCTCGAACACCTCGGCCAGCTTGGAGCAGTACTTGTAGACGCGCGACGTCTTGCGGTTGTACAGCCAGGCGTTGTTGAACATCATCCAGATGTCGTCCACGTACTGCCAGGGCTCCTGGTACTGTCCTGGTGAACCAGAAGAGGCGGGTCTTCAGTTGCTTTCATCCAAAGAGACTAACGGTGAATTAGGACAGACCCATGATACAGCAGCTTTCTGGAGGTGGTTTACAGGTTCACTGCAGACATTGGGGATCGATCCCAGTACCTTTTGGCTGGGATCCTCGGCCTAACCCCGGAACACCCTGTCCCTACACTACACAAACACCTGCCAGTCAGCTAATTAGTCCGCCAATATATAAAAACAACTGGTATTACATGGCATTTTGGCACATGACTATTAATGTAGTAGTCGCAGTGACTGTGTGTGATTTAATGCCCATGGTCCTGTATTGATTGATTGATGTCTTGTGCAGGCTGTGCTGGTGCATGGATGTGTGCGCTGGGTTCACCCCAGGAGTTCATTTGCTGGTCAAATTGCTAGTCAGTTGCGGCCATAGAATTAAGAGGTTGTGGCAAGCGGGAGGTTAGTGCTTTTAGAAGGGTTTTAATAATGAGCAGCAATTGAAACAAAAGGGAAAAGCATCTACATACTAATAAAAACAACGTATTAGTTATTTTAGAAACATGAATAGAACACCGGCAATCATTATCCCGGAGAACCGTCAGCCACAGCAGCGCCTGTGTGGTTTCTCTACAGGGGAAGAGCTGCTGTGAAATGTCTTCATGTCTTCAAGCTGGGCTGCACTGAAGCTGTGGTGAACCCAGTGGGACTAGGACCAGGACGTCCACACAGCAGTCCCACCTGATAATGTGGTTTGGCTTTTTTGTTTGTTGTTGCTTTACATAACACATTTGTTCTAAATGTAACCCCTTTGATTGGTCCACAAAGCGGATTCTAAAAGACTGAAAAGCAAACTTTTAGAAGATTTTAGAAGCTATTGCAGCGAGATGAGAGACGGACACAAATGAGTGACTGCGGCTCAAAGAAAACACTGTCTGCAGTATTCACCAATTAGGAAGGTTCAGGGCTGCAGACCCAACCCTCAAAGCTTCTGTTCTTTTGGAATGTACCACTCCCCGAGCAGGGAGGGGTCAATTATAACAGACAGAACTTAATTTCCACCCCGGTCCCTGCGGTGGAAACAACTTCCTACGAAGGTTCCTAGTTCCTGTGGAAAGTTCCTGTGATAACACAGCTATTGACTAAAATAAGGACTAGGAAAATCATTGATTAATTGTGAATTTGATTAATCACTAGACGCAGTTTTACATACCATCAATTACCAGACAACCGGAGATTGAACAGAGATAAATTAGCCTTCAGCCACACAACCGTTTTGTTTCCATGTCTCCACGTGAACAGAGATCTCTTCCCCAGAGGCACCAAGTAGCACTGACCTGTGTCCAGTTTCCTCTTGATGGTGGACAGGTCCATGGGGGTCTTCACAATATCGAAGTAGTCCTGCAGGATGAGAGGAGCAGAATGATCAGATCGGACACACAGCCTCCTCAAACAAGGTTCAGATTACACAACTTTATGATCAGAGGTCGACTGGCTAACCCACCGCTAACATCTTTAGGTTACCAAAATTTATAAAACATAATAAACAAAAATGTTATTTTGGAAAATTAAATATATATTAGTGATGGAAAAAAAAATCGTATGCTTTATACCTTTTTTTTAGGGTGTATTTCACCAATTAGTCCGTGATCTCCCTTATAACTGAATTCTAGCAAGTAACCGACAGGGACCAGTATCTGGACCCGAGGACCACCTTAAGTGAGACCGTCGGGGTCAGCAGTACGTACAGGAATGCACAGCAGCTGGGGGTCCACGGGCATCCTGAAGGGGAGGGACTCGGGGTCCTGCCGGTACAGAGACTCCAGCGTGGGCATCAGCGCCTGGCGGAGCTCCTCTGGTTTGAAGACTAGAGGAAGAGAAAAGGCAGAGATGAGGGCAGAAGGAGGTAGACGTTGTAGTAGAACAGGGTTCAACAGCGGGCCCTGGACCTCTATAGGGTTATCGGTCAGACTCCCAGAGGTGTTAAATGGAAACCTGCTGTATTCATTTCCATTGATCTGTATTTCTTCGCCTTGGGGACTCAAAAAGGCTTTCTCACACCTACGTAAACCACCTAGGTTCACCTAGGTAAAGATGGATAGATATATTTATGTATATAAATATTGTACATGTTGGACTCATCCACAAACACTGAACAATAAAAACAATTGCAAATGCTCCACATAAAACCTTGTGTGTAAAATGTTTACAACCGCGAGTCCCAACACTCACTTTTCTTTTGGTTGGCGGCCTGGGCTCCGTCCGGCGACTCCTCCTCCTCCTCCTTGGGCTCCTTCTTCACCTCCACCTTCACCTTCACCTCCATCTTCACGGTGGCCGAGGACGGCCCCGAGGACGAGGTATCCATGGGAAGGCCCTTGCCGCCCTCCCCCGAACACTCCTCCTTCTTGACCTCCAGCTTCACCAGGGGCTTCTTCTCCTCGGCCTTCATCGCGCCCAGCTTGCCGCCCTTGGAGCACTCGCCGCTGTCCTCGTCCTCGTCCGGCTGCTGCTTGACCTCCGTCTTGGGCTCCAGTTGCCCCGAGGAGGCGTCCGACTGGGCCTGCTGCGACGAGTTGTCCATGCTGCTGACCGACGCGGGGGTCAGCGCCTGGCCGTCCGCCGGGAACGAGCCCTTCTGTGACAGCTACACGGGAGTAGGCGTAAACACACACACGCCAGAGAGAGGTCAGACCGATTGACAATTTTAGTACCTTCAATTAAAAGGAGAGGAAAGCAAATATAACCGAACCTTGCCAACACTTTGAGGACTGAAAAGTGACTAGTAGGAATTTACAGAAAACACTCTCCCTGTGACCTTACCACGCCGTTAACCCATGGTAGGATATTCATACTAACCGGCGTGCGGGGCGGCTGAGCGGCGTGCGGCGTAAGGCTGGAGGCGTGTCCGGGGTGGGAGGGCGTGGTGGAGCCGTGCTGCTGGAGGGGCTTGTCGGAGCCCGGAGCCTGGCCCGGGTGGCTCTGCAGGAGGGACGTAGGGGGCGCCGGCTGGGGGGCGCTGGGCGTGTGCGGCTGGGGGGTCTGGGAGCCGGCTAGCCTGGGGGGAGTCTGGTGAGGGGTGGGGGTGCGGCTGCGGGCGGGCGACGGTGAGCTGCCGCGCATGGCGACCAGGTGTTGGAGGGAGTTGGCGGGCTGTTGGCTGTTGGACGGGGGCCCGCTGAGTGCTGTGATGGGACCCGGGCCCACGCTCTGGGGACCCATGGGGCCCACGCTCTGGGGACCCATGGGGCCCACACTCTGGGGACCCATGGGCCCCACAGAGGGCACTCCGCTGAGGCCGCCGGCCGAGCCGGGCTGGGCTAGAGGACTTGCCACGGGGATAGAGGGAGGGGTGCCAATCTGAGTCTGGAGATGGGAGGAGAGGGAGGGGGGAGGAGACAAAGAGGTCAGAGATGGTCAGAGGATTTGGTTTAGCTTTTATCATCATGGAGAGGTAAGAAAATGTGACAATAATATCAACCAATTTACTGAACATAAAAATGTATTTCTGTTCGGATTAAATATAATAAAGACAAAAAGACAAATTTAAGTAAAAGTAAGTCAAGTATAAGTGTTTGAAGTCATATAGAATACAGAGAGTGGTGCTGACCGATAATACCTGGGCCATGCCTCCCTGTGGGCCAGGCTGGGGCAGGCCAGGCTGGGGCAGGCCAGGCTGGGGCAGGCCAAGCTGGGGCAGGCCAAGCTGGGGCAGGCCAAGCTGGGGCAGGCCAAGCTGGGGCAGGCCAACGCCTGGCCCAGGGCCGGGAAACTGGCCCTGGGAAAGGTACTGGTTCTGCAGCTGGTTGACGTTTGGCTGATCCATCCTGGATCCAACCATCCCCATCTGAAAAAGAGTTGATGCTTAGCATCTCCAATGAGACCCATTCTGATTGGTCCAAGAACTGTACTTCATTGGTTGCTTTACAAACAAGCAAAGTGTGTATCCCAGTGCTACTGGGATATTGCCATTTACTACTACTTATCTGACAGTATTCTAAAATATTAAAATATAACTTCTAAGAAACAATATTCAACAGCATGCGAGACCAACAGTGACCGGCCAAAGGCACCCAGCAGCTCCAATGCCTCCAGTGTTTGGACCACTCCACAGAACTACTGACCCTATAGAATGTTCACACATCCGTCCATTAGCAGCGTCACACCTACAACTAAGTGTTTCTAACGGGCCGTAGCAGATGTGCCGGTGGTGTACCTGTCGTGGGCTGACCTGGCCGGACGGGCCCATGGAGAGGGGGGGCGTGGAGCGCTGGCCCAGTCCCTGCATTCCCATCTGATTGAACTGGTTCATACCTACACACACACACACACACACACATAAGTCCCAAATTCCACTCGCATGGAATTGCCTGAATGAATCTTCCGATTGCTTTATTACTTGAATGGCAAAGTAGCTAACAAGTAATCCGTCTGGTGGTGTTGATGGTTAAACATCTGGTACAATAATGGACATGCAGTTTAACTTAAGAATGTAGCCAAGCCTTCAACTCTCCAAACCCCTGTATGAAGACAGGTGTCAGCAGTCGTTGATGTGCTAGACATAAAGGATGGCCATTTGCTGCAAGTCTTTTTATAAAGTTATAGACACTGCTACTGCATGTTGCCACGGTAACGTGGACGACCGACAGCGTGTGGACTATAAATGCTTCGTCCTTGCTAATAAATCCACCATTAGTGGTTCCTACCTGGGCCCTGCATCCTATTGACCATGGGGTTGGATCCTACGGGTCGTACCATGGATGGATCCGGGAGTGGACCATCTGTGAAGGACACGAGAGGTGGACATAAATGGCTGTGGTCAGCACACTCACACCGAGAGATGAACAGTGGCTAATAAAAGAGAACTAGGGAAAGAGCGTGTGTGAAAGCATAGGGCTGTTCTGGGAGGGAGGGAGGTTTATCTTGGAGTACACAAAGACCCCACTTCTAAAGTCAAGCACACGCCACACCAGAGCATCAGTTAACCCCGTCCCTGAGCCGCCCACTCCGAGTCCCTACTCACTGGGAGCCAGACCGCCAGGGGGCTGACCCATGCCCGGGGGCCCCAGGCCCAGACCCTGCTTCTGTAGCCTGGTCCTCCGCTTCTCCTCCAGCTCCTTCTGGATCTTGTAGATCTTCTCTGCTAGCAGGTGATAGTACTCTGCCTGTGGGGGAGACCAGGGGACAAAGAGATTGAGAGAGAGCATCCTTTCTAGATTCTTTTGATGTTTTAGTTTACTTTTGGTATATTTAATAATTATTTTTCTCCATTTTATATTTAAGTCACTTAATTATTTTCCAAATACATTTTTTACTATTCTTTGTACGCCTTTGTTTAAGTAAGTTAATACTTACACAAGACACAAGACTAGGAAGACAGTGAGAGAGAGAGAGGACTCACTCTGCTGTTGGCTGAGTCGTACATGTCTCCCTCCACCTTCCTGGCATAGGCCACCAGGTTCTCCATCCGACGGTCCTTCAGCGCCGCGGGGTCCGGGGTAGGAAAGATGGCCTGCACCCTGCAGGGGGGAGGGAGGGAGGGAGAGAGAGGTTAACAGAGACATACACAGACAGACAGACACACAGACAGACAGAGAGGTTAACAGAGACATACACAGACAGACAGACAGACAGACAGAGGTTAACAGAGACATACACAGACACACAGACACACAGACAGACAGACAGAGAGAGGATAACAGAGACATACACAGACAGACAGACAGACAGACAGAGAGAGAGAGGTTAAGAGGGACAGCCAGAGAGTGTGTACGGAAGAAAGGATGGGCAGTAGAAGAGTCAGAAATTGGTATGTTAACAACAATATAATGTTTGACAGATACAACACCGTCATTACCCATCAACACTATCAGTTAAACGGTTTTAAAAAAATCACAGTTAATAAATCGTCAAGCATTCGGGCCAGCTCTCCACTCTTTTTCATAAGGGTCACAAACTTTGTCCATTTTTCATAGCACATTTATTGTTATCGGTTAGCGGTTGATGGCGCTTAACGAGATCTGCAATTAGCATGGCGAGTCATAAATGAACGTCAGAGGAAGAGACCCAAGAACAGAGAGTCCCAGGAGAGTGTACATCCAGGTCCAACACGTACAGTTTGTGCACCAAGTGGTTACGCAGGTCCTGCGTGATGTCCTCATGCCAGTTCTTCCTCATGCCTGGGGCAGAGGGGGGCGTGGCCGTGGGCATCGAACCTACGCCTCCCCCGTCATTTAGGAGCCTGGGATGCAGGGGAGCAGGGAAAAAAATTAGGAAGACAAACTCAAGATAGCGTGTGTCTCGAGAGTGTGAGTAAAGCAGAGTTGTTTGGTTTGACAGTAGTGGAGCAGACTAACATTAGGAACTGTTTGAACCCTGAGCAAGAAGCCCACATGGCCTTCAACACGTGACACCCCCCTTGGTGTAAACATGTGTGTGTGTGTGTGTGTGTGTGTGTGTGTGTGTGTGTGTGTGTGTGTGTGTGTGTGTGTGTGTGCAGGGGTGAATGGAAGGCATTCATTAAATCCAGATATTTTAGGAGCCTTGGTGGTTTGACAGTGCTATATAAACGCTGTCCATTTACTATTTTATATAATGTACTGTATGTAGCAAAAGCGGCCCCATTACCTGTATGGTCCAGTCTGCTGTGTATGTAACCCTGTACGAATATAGTATTTTTAATAGTATTGTTTTATAAATTTATACTGTGGGAGGGAATGGGGAATAAGCATTCCTTGTTGCAAATGGCAAATAAAAATGTAGTATCTTGTATGTTCCTACTGTGCGCGTGTGTGCGTGCGTGTGTGCGTGTGCGTGTGTGCGTGCGTGCGTGCGCGTGCGTGTGTGCGCGTGCGTGCGTGTGTGCGTGTGCGTGCGTGTGCGCGTGTGTGCGTGCGTGCGGGGCCTCCTGCTCACCCCTGGCTGTTCACATTGAGGTGCATCATGGTGTCCTGCAGTAGGCTGGCCTGTTGGTTCTCTGAGGGAACCCCCACGCCTCCGTTCACTCCCATAGCGTTGGCACCTACCCAACACACAAGAAGACATGGAGGTCACTCACTCTGCTGTGAGGGACCAACACGCACCAACAGAAACATAAGTCATCATGTGGGATTTAATGTTCAAGCCACTGTTTGAAGATGAGCAGCGTTCCCATGGTAACCAGAGCCGGGGCTGGGCTGGCCACAGACAACAGAGAACACTAAAAACACTAAACAGAAGCAACGTTTGTGGACGACAACAAAGTAGTTTGCCGTAGCTTCGGTAATTACCTCAACTTCTGTGGGAAACTACAACGGAAGAACATTTGTGAGGCAGCTGGGTTCGCCAGAATCCCTCTCGCTAGGCTAAAGGCTACGCGCGTGTAGCTGAACCACAGCGGTCCAACAGCAAGACGCTAGCCGTTTATTCAAAAACAACAATAGCGGCACAAAAAAGGTTTGTGTAGATGCTGCTATAACATTTGTTATATCTTAACTCAAGAGTAAGTCTTCATTTTAAAAAGCAAAGAAGGGCACTGAAGGTTTTTCTCGCTGGAAAAGATGTTTTCGCTCTACTACGTCATATGGTTCATTCATCTGAATGGCTGAAGTTAGCCCATGGTGGATGGTGATAGACAGAGGGTTCAGCCAATCACCTGCCAAGTATTTTTTGAAAGTGCCTCCCCTTTTCAGTTTCAAGGCCAACCTCCCAGCTGGTTCTGTGTAACAAACCATCTGTGACGGCAGGTTACATTTATCTTAGATGTATTGCATATGCTTGAAAATGTAATACTTCGTAGCAACATGGGGTGGTCAACAATATGAATTTTTGTGAAAACGTAAAGAATGTTTTTACAATTATCATACCATCTACACCAGTGTTTCTCAATCATTTTCAAAGAGAGATGAGTGAAGCAATGTCTGTTCTCCAAACTGGATGGTTTAGTCTCAAATTGGGGTCCACATTGATCCGGTGGCACCACTTTGTCTTGTGTTTAGTGAGAAAATAGGTCTCAGCTGTAGGTGGTTGGAAACTGAATTATCCGCTTCAGCCATGGCAGGGCTAAAACATGCAACTAGCAGCGCTTCCATGGTACACACTCGCTTCCATGGTACACGCGTGAGGGCCGGCCCCTTGAGGACACACCCACTGACACAGCTCTGCCTACTTCCACGGTACACGCGTGAGGGCCGGCCCCTTGAGGACACACCCACTGACACAGCTCTGCCTACTTCCACGGTACAGGCGTGAGGGCCGGCCCCTTGAGGACACACCCACTGACACAGCTCTGCCTACTTCCACGGTACACGCGTGAGGGCCGGCCCCTTGAGGACACACCCACTGACACAGCTCTGCCTACTTCCACGGTACAGGCGTGAGGGCCGGCCCCTTGAGGACACACCCACTGACACAGCTCTGCCTACTTCCACGGTACAGGCGTGAGGGCCGGCCCCTTGAGGACACACCCACTGACACAGCTCTGCCTACTTCCACGGTACAGGCGTGAGGGCCGGCCCCTTGAGGACACACCCACTGACACAGCTCTGCCTACTTCCACGGTACAGGCGTGAGGGCCGGCCCCTTGAGGACACACCCACTGACACAGCTCTGCCTACTTCCACGGTACACGCGTGAGGGCCGGCCCCTTGAGGACACACCCACTGACACAGCTCTGCCTACTTCCACGGTACAGGCGTGAGGGCCGGCCCCTTGAGGACACACCCACTGACACAGCTCTGCCTACTTCCACGGTACACGCGTGAGGGCCGGCCCCTTGAGGACACACCCACTGACACAGCTCTGCCTACTTCCACGGTACACGCGTGAGGGCCGGCCCCTTGAGGACACACCCACTGACACAGCTCTGCCTACTTCCACGGTACACGCGTGAGGGCCGGCCCCTTGAGGACACACCCACTGACACAGCTCTGCCTACTTCCACGGTACACGCGTGAGGGCCGGCCCCTTGAGGACACACCCACTGACACAGCTCTGCCTACTTCCACGGTACACGCGTGAGGGCCGGCCCCTTGAGGACACACCCACTGACACAGCTCTGCCTACTTCCACGGTACACGCGTGAGGGCCGGCCCCTTGAGGACACACCCACTGACACAGCTCTGCCTACTTCCACGGTACACGCGTGAGGGCCGGCCCCTTGAGGACACACCCACTGACACAGCTCTGCCTACTTCCACGGTACACGCGTGAGGGCCGGCCCCTTGAGGACACACCCACTGACACAGCTCTGCCTACTTCCACGGTACACGCGTGAGGGCCGGCCCCTTGAGGACACACCCACTGACACAGCTCTGCCTACTTCCACGGTACACGCGTGAGGGCCGGCCCCTTGAGGACACACCCACTGACACACTCTGCCTACTTCCACGGTACACGCGTGAGGGCCGGCCCCTTGAGGACACACCCACTGACACAGCTCTGCCTACTTCCACGGCCATCCATTTCCATTTCTGACCATGAGACACATATTTCGCACCAGAATATAGGGTACGTATATTTATTGTATTTCAAGTGGTGTGGTGAAATATTTCTTTAATTTCTTTATTTTGTGACTCAATAGATTGTATGTAATGCATACAGACAAAACATGTTTTATTTCACACTGTTCTGCTGACCGCAGGCTGAAACACCTTCATCTCATCTGAAGTATTTATTATCTTGCGTGGATGAGTGTCCGTCGGCCTGAGAGGCGCAGGCCGACACCAACAGAGGTGGACCCATCAAGATTGGACCCAAAGTGTTCCATGTGTTTTGTCCAACAATGGATTTCTGATCAACTCAAAAGTCTGCGTCTAATTCTAAAAACATCTCCCCGGTGAGGGAAGGCCTTGCAGATGTTCCTTGAAGGCCGTGTTGCCATCCAGCTCCTTTTCGGCAGGAAATCAGTTCGGGCCGGAAAACGGGGGGACAATTTGATCTTGCTTCAATTGAGTCCTGGACGTTGACCGAGATGGCATTGAGCATTGAGAGTGCTGAAAACATCAGCCACGTATACCAATCTCACGAGCCAATGCAAATGGAAATCATGCATTCTGTCCTACAGTTCATCACATGGACCTACTGCTTGACCTCAACAACCTCATGGGTTAGCACTTCACATGAGACAACCAGCCCAGAAAAGGTTTTGTGTTCTCTTACCATTTCTTCACACAGCTTTACAATAATGATGGCCCACAAAGAACATGGACATCAAAAAAAGAATGGGAAATGTAAAGCAGCATAGTGCTGCTGTGGTGGCTGCTATTTAATGCCTTTCAATAGCAGCTTATGCACATTTTTTTAAGTTGGAAAGATATTTAACAGATAGTCCGGCTCTGAATAAGTGATGGGATGCTTTGAACTAAAGACCCATGTCTAGTGGTGTAGACCTGCCCAGGAGACGGTCTGAGTCCTGTGTGTCTAGTGGTGTAGACCTGCTCAGCAGACGGTCTCAGTCCTGTGTGTCTAGTGGTGTAGACCTGCCCAGGAGAATGTAGGAGTCCTGTGTGTCTAGTGGTGTAGACCTGCCCAGGAGACGGTCTGAGTCCTGTGTCTAGTGGTGTAGGCCTGCTCAGCAGACTGTCTCAGTCCTGTGTGTCTAGTGGTGTAGACCTGCCCAGGAGACGGTCTGAGTCCTGTATGTCTAGTGATGTAGACCTGCCCAGGAGACGGTATGAGTCCTGTGTGTCTAGTGGTGTAGGCCTGCTCAGCAGACGGTCTGAGTCCTGTGTGTCTAGTGGTGTAGGCCTGCTCAGCAGACGGTCTGAGTCCTGTGTGTCTAGTGGTGTAGACCTGCCCAGGAGAATGTATGAGTCCTGTGTGTCTAGCGGTGTAGACCTGCCCAGGAGGTGGTATGAGTCCTGTGTCTATAGACCTGCCCAGGAGGTGGTATGAGTCCTGTGTGTCTATAGACCTGCCCAGGAGACGGTATGAGTCCTGTGTGTCTAGCTGTGAAGACCTGCCCAGGAGACGGTCTGAGTCCCGTGTGTCTGTAGACCTGCCCAGGAGACGGTCTGAGTCCCGTGTGTCTAGTGGTGTAGACCTGCCCAGGAGACAGTATGAGTCCAGTGTGTCTAGTGGTATAGACCTGCCCAGGAGGTGGTATGAGTCCCGTGTGTCTAGTGGTGTAGACCTGCCCAGGAGACAGTATGAGTCCAGTGTGTCTAGTGGTATAGACCTGCCCAGGAGGTGGTATGAGTCCTGTGTGTCTAGCTGTGTAGACCTGCCCAGGAGACGGTATGAGTCCTGTGTGTCTAGTGGTGTAGACCTGCCCAGGAGATGGTACGAGTCCCGTGTGTCTAGCAGTGTAGACCTGCCCAGAAGATGGTATGAGTCCCGTGTGTCTAGCGGTGTAGACCTGCCCAGGAGAAGGTATGAGTCCTGTGTGTCTAGCGGTGTAGACCTGCCCAGGAGATGGTATGAGTCCCGTGTGTCTAGTGGTGTAGACCTGCCCAGGAGATGGTATATCATGTGTGCCCAGGAGACGGGCTTCTAAGCAAAACAGTCCGGTAGAAGCTCTCCTCTCAATAGAGCTATCATTTGGTCAATATTTCTACTTAACTGTGCTTACCCTTACATTCACACCAAGGCACACACAAAATACCAATTATTACCAATATAAAAAAATTTAAAAAAAAGGGACAATTAGTATAAAACATGAATTTACTACAATTAGCAAGAGAAGGTGAATGTGATGGTTAGACGTCTATATTGTTTTGCAGAGATACTTACTTAAGTTTGCCAATACCATCCCGTAATACCACGTAGTGTGTGGTAGTAAGTAGCGCATATTCTAACCTCTTGTCAATTATGTCAAAAGTACACCGAAAAATGGAACTTATTTGGCACAGATTCCCTGTAAAAAGTAAGCTTTACGCTAAATTCAGTTGGGGAGAGAGGGGGGGACTGTTGACACCACAACTTTGGCTAGGCCAAATCTGGGAATTGAGCGAGGTTCTAAACCCTACAATGAACTACACGCTAGACACAATACAAGAATGACAACATTAAGCAAAAGCACATATCAAGGTCAAGCGAGGACCTGATCAGTCCAACTCACCCATGGGGTTGAGTGGCCTCATCCCGGGCTGGCCTTGCATGGCCTGGCTGGGCATGTTGGCCTGTGGCGTGTTGCCCTGGATCTGGTTGCCCTGGTAGGAGAGTCCTAGCGCGGCATAGGCCCTCTCTATGGAGCTGGGGTCGATCTGGCTGGGAGGGTTCAGGCTGGGCACGCTGGGCGGTCCACCGGGGACCGATCCCAGAGAACTCCCGAGACCCGCACCTGCAACGCCCAGGAGAGCTGAGAGGGCAGAGGGGAACAGACAGCCCTTTACAGATATGCCATCGGACGCCATTTAACATTTAGTAATGTAGCACTCGTTAGACTCTGAAAGTAATGTCGTTATCGATATCTCTCATTAACAAAGCTTGAGGGTGTGGTTTGGCACCTTGCTTAAGGAGGAGGCAGTGTAGTGCTACATGGAGCACAGTACCAGTATAGACACCAAGGGGCATCAGGATCCCATTCAACAAGGAGATCCCAAAACAAGGCATGGCGTATAAGAATAGTGGCAACACAAGTCAGATACAGACACTCACACTGAGGGTTCCTCTTGTCCCCTGCGTTCTTCAGGGGCAGACACACAGGGCAGTCGTGGCGTGTGCAGTTCTTCCAGTGGGAGATGATCTGGCGCGAGGACGCACAGTGGGCCACTGCAAGGGAGAAAGGGAACCGGCAGGGCCATCACAAAGAGGAAATCAGACCATCTTCAGCCACGCTATTGTCCAAAATATTTTGGGAGTGTCTCTAAAATCAATTTGGCCGGCGGCAAACCATGGTGGGACCATTTTGTGGCAGAGGGCCGTTCCAATTAGGGTTGGAGTATTTTAAATAAATTACTTTTGAATTCAAATGACTGAGCACTTCGAAGTGCATTTTTGGATTATTTCACACATTATACATCACAGAAGCAATGGCTCAAGTATAAAAGTGACAAACGAAAATTACATTCACAAGTTGGATGGCGTCATAGTGGTCATCAAAAGCTACTTTAAAAAGATGTAATTAACACACCGACACACACTCTCTCCCTCTCCTCACCCTGGCAGGACTTGCCGGCCTGGCAGTGGGTCATGTGGTTCAGCACGTTCTTCATGGTGCGACAGTGGGGCAGGTTGCACTGCCGGACCTCCCCGTTGGCCTGCTCCCGCCGCTGGCACTTATGGGCGTGGAGCAGGAGCACCAGCTGTTGTTGGATCAACTTGCGCTTCTCTGGGTCGGCCGTAGGGGGCGCCGCTGCCACCGCCGCCGCCGCTGCAGATGCCTGCTGGACGCCGGGCCCCACTAGACCACCCTGGGCGTTGGGGACCAACCCCGGGGTACCACCTACGGCAGGGCCAGGGGGGCCGGCCACGCCTGCTTGTGACTGCTGGGAGGCCTGGAGACAGTGGAGGGAGGGGTTGGTGGGAGAATAGGTGGAAGAAGGACAAGGATAAGTGAGGAAATATACATCATACAGAATGAGAGGGGAATGACAGTCGGCAGTAAAGAGTTGGGAGGATGTGACGAAGGGAGGAATGGAAAGGGTAAAGGAGTGAGAGGACGTGTAGGCGATTTATAAAATTTTTTACACAGAACTTCAAATACTGCAACTGTCCTATGATTCAATTTGCTCTAGAAGGGTTAAGTAGGGTTAAAGCATCTTGCTCAGTGTACATGGTGTACAGTCAAACTACTCCACTACAAACCACTACACCACCCCAGTGAGAGTCAAATATATTCATGGCTTACCATGGCAGCCATGCCCTGCATGGGCTGGTTCTTCTTGTCCATGTTGAACTGGGCCAGGTGGTTGGACATGGGCCCTTTGTTATGAAGCTGAGGTCCCAGCCCTGCCCCTCCCAGAGCCTGGGTACCCTGTCCTGCATACGGACCTCCGTACGGGCCTCCGGGGTTCCCCATCATCCCCATCTGGGAGAGGGAGAACCGGATAGAGAGCATGAGGAGATGTCAATAGACAATGTTAAAAGTCTGTTTTAATACTAGGAACTTCAACCACCCTCGAGGCAGGATTCCACTACATGCACACAAAACAACACATGATGGATGAACATTATGCAACCCTGCATTCACCATAAAGATAACCACACTTTAAGATTCAGGCATTTCATATTTCCCCACTGCCGTGTGAGGCGATGCAGTGGCCCTTTAAACAGAAGCTTATAAAAAGGCTCCAAGAGATGTTCAAGAGATGTTCAAGAGATGTTCCATGTCCTCTATGGGACAATTAATAGAAACAACGAGGATACCTTAAAACCAGTTGACTTATTTACATTTTACAGTCTGACCAAATAATGCAATGTATGTCCAATACAGATTGCTAACCATAGCCATTATATGTGCACATACACATTTAGTCATTTATTATAGGAAAGTGTTCTCCATCACCACATTTATACGTGCTATTTTACAAGAGCAGACTTTCACCTTCAGATGTTCAAGTTAATCGGCCCCTTCCTTCACCCTTGTAATCATTTGACGAACCTGGGCTCCAGCTGTTCTACTATGTTATAGTAGAACATCTGATCCTGCAGTTCTACTATGTTATAGTAGAACATCTGATCCTGCAGTTCTACTATGTTATAGTAGAACATCTGATCCTGCAGTTCTACTATGTTATAGTAGAACATCTGATCCTGCAGTTCTACTATGTTATAGTAGAACATCTGATCCTGCAGTTCTACTAGGTTATAGTAGAACATCTGATCCTGCAGTTCTACTATGTTATAGTAGAACATCTGATCCAGCAGTTCTACTAGGTTATAGTAGAACATCTGATCCTGCAGTTCTACTATGTTATAGTAGAACATCTGATCCAGCAGTTCTACTATGTTATAGTAGAACATCTGATCCTGCAGTTCTACTATGTTATAGTAGAACATCTGATCCAGCAGTTCTACTATGTTATAGTAGAACATCTGATCCAGCAGTTCTACTATGTTATAGTAGAACTTCTGGGGGCATACGTCGGCGAGCCTGGGCCAGAAACCAAAGAAAATGAAGGGGTGGAGTTACACTGTGGCTCCTGTTTTACACAAGTAGTAGATGATTTCAGAAGGGGATTTAAATAAGTGTATTTCCACAGTGGCCAGTCTACACAGTGTTGAAACCGTTACAGGCAGTCTTCCTGCAACAAGATTTGTCTAAACAATATGAAGTGAAAAGAAGAGAAGCCTCTCCAATCACCCAGAGTTGAGCTTTAGATCAGTAATCTAGACTATAGTTTAGAACTTGTTGGTCAAATGATGCAGTCTAGGAATGAAAAGCAAAAAGCAACATAACAGATTTGCTTTTCCGTTTTGTTGGTACAAATAATTGACCAATAAGTTTAACTGGTTTATGTTGAACCAAACAATTGATTCTAAAAAGGTACATGGATTCACCATTAAAGGATAAACTGGTCTGGGTTGATCACACCATGGTAACCGTCTCTCCTGGCTTCACTTTTGGAATAAATGCACAATGTTGCACATTGTATGCAAAGTTTGTCGAAAAATAAAAGTACATCATCATGGAGACAAATGATACTGCTATTGTTTACGTTCATGCTAAAGGCTCTTAGATAAGTCATTTTGGCAAATGATCAGTACCAGATGTTTTAGTGAAGCCAGGCGATGGTCTGACCACCCAGACCCGTACGGTCCTTTCAGTCCTACCTTACCAGTCGCTGTAGCTAGCTTCCTCACCAGAAACTATTAAGACTTCTTTCCAAAATGGGTATAATAATTAAGTAGTAATCCACACGACTCACCAGATATTCTGTAAATATTCACAAATTTAATTTCACTCACGGTTGGAATTTGGAGCAGCATAAAAGTGTAGCGGTCAACTCAGCCTATGTCTAACAAGCAGAGCGTGCTCAACAAGATCACTTGTTTCAGATGAGGGCCGGAGACCGCAGTGAAAATTATAGCTAGCCACACACACACACACACACACACACACACACACACACACACACACACACACACACACACACACACACACACACACACACACACACACACACACACACACACACACACACACACACACACACACACACACACACACACACACACACACACACACACACACACACACACACACACACACACACACACACACATATATATATATATATATATATATATATATTTATATTTATTTTGTAAAGCCATGTTGGCTCTGTTGATAGTTTACATCTCAACCTATTCTTTATGCCTCTTCAGTCCTGAGCAGAATATTCTTAAAACATTGAATGGAGCATTCTTAAATGTATATTGTGATAATTATCAATATCCAGCTATATGAAAAATATTGTGATGTTTTTGGCTATATGGCCCAGCCCTTATCACGACACTCATACTACTTTATGGCCTGACAAGCCACGACAACATACAAGACTCATTTACATATCACTCATGCATTTCATTGCATGGTTCCCTCCGTAGAGTGGGACCCATGGGTAGCATTTAGCTAACATCAAAGCATGGAGAACACTCTCCACCTCCAGGGACGCCGGAGCATTAAGTCACGGCTGTTTTTACACACACACACACACACACACACACACTTCAATCAAGTCATTAAGAGCGGCTTAAATCACAGACAAATGAATTAGCCAGCTTCAGCTGGTTCTAGAGATGCAGTGGTGAGGCTGATGCGTTGCACGGAGAAAGCCGCGCCGTGGACACGACCATCCGCTGGAATGTATTGAACCTCTCGCCTTGTCAACGAGGCAGGATTCGTATGAAGATGACTTACTACACCTATCACAAACATGAAGACATGTCCTCCTACTCTCCCACAGCACCACGGGGGAGGGGGCCCTTTCATAATTGAATGCCTCTCTCCCTCTCACCCCTGTCCCTGCCCCCCCCGTCTCATCCCTCCCCGTCTCTCCCCTCTGTCCCTCCCCCCACCCCTCTCCCTTCATTTCTTTCCCCAGCAAACTTGTTTAGCACCAATGCCCTTATCATATACAACTATATAGTGCTTCTGATGGCTCCACCTCCCCTCCTTAGTGACAAATGAATCAGACAAAAAGATAAAGGTAACAGGTTCTCCTAGATGTTAACGCAACGCTTAAAAAAAATAAAGTATGAAAAAAATAAACAAATATATAATTATGATTTGAAGCGAACAGAAAATCTGCCATTGTTCGCATATTTAGGAGCCTTTCAATGACAGATGCTTCGGTGAACGACTAAAGACTTCACAACTTGTGGAATTGGTTTGGACCATCAGAGATGTAGCTGTACCTTATTGTGTGCTCCGGGCTGCTGGCCTCTCATTCCGGCCTGCGGCCCAGCGACCTGCTGCTGCTGCAGGGTCTCCGCCAGCAGGTTGCCTCCGCCACCCATGCCCTGGTTCCCAAAGCTCATCCTGGGGGAGCCGTTCATCACCTGAGCCCCCATCATCCCAGTCTGCTGAGGTCCGTTGTTGCCCTTCTGTTGGGCGGCCATCATGGCCCGGCTCATGCCGCCCACCATCCCAGCTACAGAGTTCTGTTGCTGCTGCTGCTGCTGCTGCTGCTGCATCAAGTTGGCCTGCTGCTGGGGAGACAGGTGCTGCTGGGGCCCCTGGCATGGGGCCGCCTTCATGTTGCCCAAGTGCTGCCCCATGGAGGTGGGCCCTCCGGGGTTGACCATGGCACCTTGGTGCCCCTGTTGGGCGGAGGCCGGCGGTGCCCCGGAGCGCAGCAGCTCCGACAGCTGCTTGTGTTTGGCCACCGCATCCTGGCCCCCTCCGCCGGGCCCAGGACCCCCTCCGCCGGGGCCCAGTCCGAGGCCCATTCCTCCACCCCCAGGACCGAGGCCCGCGGGGCCTCCTCCCAGACTGGTGTGCAACTGGTTGAGGTCCCCTCCATTGACCAGACCCAGCTCCGAGGAACTGATGAGCTCATCTGGGAGGTCATGCTCCAGGTCAAACAGCGAGCCAAAATCTGAGAGGGAGAATAGTGCAATGTTAGAGATATGGGTTGCTAGCCCATACATTCCAAGTTTAAATAAACTGGCATACAACATAATATCTTTGCCCCATCAAGAGTGACATCAAGAGACACTTGTTTTTTAGGATTTGGGAAGTTACTCAGAAGCATGGCTTAACACATGGATACATCCTGAGCAGACACGACACGAGAGGCTTTGACACAGACCCACTCCATAAACAATATGCTGCATATGCTATTCAATAGCATGTAACCACAGGGAACCATCCATGTATGCACAGATGCAAGTTGTGCAAGTTATTTTTCACAAATATTATTCTCAATTAACAATAAATTTCGTAATTTCGATGACAATATGACCATTGGGTAGCGTGGATTGCCTGAATTCCTTCAAATCAGGAGTTTAATTTCGGTAATTTGAAGTCTCCTCGTCAATGAATGAATCCCTTGCTATTATTTTCCTTGAACATCCACGTACTACATGCTGACAATGCCATACACACACATAATTGGCTCAATACAAATCACAACTGCCATCATGCTTTCACAAGCTGTATACATTTCATGGCTCGAAGAAACGCATAAGGGGCGTGACGTACCACCTTAATGACAGGATGAATCACAGCATGTATGAGTGGAGTCCCCAATGCCAACGCATGATTACTGATCAACTCAAATCAACACATGCAATTAAGCTCACTAAGCAGTCAACGTGTACAATATCAATGAAAGACTGACCCATGTTCAGTGTAATGGTACTGTTATAACTAATAACTTATTAGGCGCAGCTGGGCGCTTTTACGGTAAACCATACGTGATGAAATCAAGGGAACCATTTCATAATTAGACGGACAGATTATTAACCTGCGGGTTCCTACTTATGGAGATTGACCAGACAGGCGCTGCTCCCCGGCTCGTTATCAGACCACTACTTCGTGTACTACTGCTACACGCCATCTACAGAAAAAAACTAACAATGGCAATTTGAGCATAACAATCCTCCAGCCCAGCGGGCCCTACACTTAGCCCTCCCAAACGTTAGCGGAGTTCGCTACCTCAGGTTTAGCTCACACCAACGTTTGTTGTTAAAGGGTCCGACTTTTAACAAGGGCTCAAATAATTCGTCGTGAACTTAATGCGTCAATATTACTTGATTTCGGGGTCGAACGTCAACACATATTCCCACTGGCTGCTATTTTGAACTGTTTACGCGAGTACAATTTCAAAAAGTTTACAAGTTAGCTGGTTGTTTGGCTAATTAGCAACCATGGCTAAACTAGCCATTAGACACGGGACCGTCAGTCCTCGTTCGTATCCAACTAGCGCTAAGCTAGCAGCTAAGCTAACGCTGCCAAGACGGCTGGCTAGCATCGGGTCTCTTCACGTCCGACACACGTACGCTACATGCTAACGTTCCCCGCTACGACACAAGCCCCAGTAGGGACCCAGCCCTCGGACTCACAGGGAGTCAGTGTTCGGTGGGAATAAAACACCGAGTAAAGAACGGACACACGATTAATGGATCAAAGATATTTACCGTTTCCATCGCTGGCGGAGGCAGAAAGTGCCGGAGAGGAGAGTTTAGGCCTCTTGGCTGAAGGCGGGCCAGAGTCCAGAACGTTCTCGGCCATATTTTTTTCGAAATAAAAATATATAAAGTGTCCACAATCGCAGACGTTTTCACGTCTTCGGATCGTAGCTCCTTCTCGTTTCCACAATTGCGACTTTTCCCCCTCCTTTTGGGGGGACTAAGGGGGGGAAAGTCCCGTGTTGAAAAGCCTCCCCTTTCCTCGGCTCCTCTCGGTGTCGGCTCAGCGGATCTCCCCCCCTCCCTCTCTACTCGCTACTCCGATTTTTTTGTTCTTTATAAATGTGTGAGGAGGAGGGGGACGGTGGGGGGAGAGAGGGAGGGAGAGGGGAGACACACGCAGCGGCTTCCCTCTAAACTTACACAGGCCCTTTGAATGTCAATAAACCGTCCCGGCGTGTCTCTCCCATGATCGCATCCGTCGTTCAGCCTCCGTTGAGGAGTCTGTGTGGAAAATAATGTCGGGCGAGAGAAAGGCTGCGAGGTGATGGTGAGGCGGTGGTAGAGGGGGAAGATGGGAAAAAATAAAGCGTTCAAATGTGCAGCTGAAATGGTGGATGCAAAAAAAAAGCGTTCATGCACATTCACCAGTCGAATTGTAACATGACGATAACAATATACGAACTTGTTGGCGAAGAGCAATACAAAACCAAACATGAATTCGCTACACACGCATGACGCAAACTAAACGGTAACAAGTGAAATGTTGAAGTAAATGTTGCATTCAAACTACTTATTGAAAACCAATATGGATATTACAATAATCAGACTATGCCTAATCATAACAGGAACTTTGTAAGCAGTTGATCTCAAATGTAATGGCATAATGTCAATACCAGAAATAGAGATGCCTTCACTTGAAAGCACCTGAAACTGCAGGTGAAGGTGCCCTATAGTCTTCCAGCCACATGATGGTTTGTTATTCAATTGTTCTCTAGTTCAAGGCCTTTATGTTTGCCCTATCTCACAATAATGCATACTTATTCAAGATTGAGAAGATGAAGTCGTTGTACATTGGCCCCAGGCCTCTAATAGTCCATGGGCCAGACCAGATTTTGGTACCACTGAAGGTGTCCATAGATGATATGTTGTAAATCAATTTGGTATGATAACCTTTTGTAAGTGGATGCTTTGTCACAGATATCACCACAAAGTTAATCACCCCCTACAATTAATTGGCATCTAGACACTGATACATATCCTAATTTTGATTTCAAGGTTTATGATGACTTGTTTGGTATACTTTTAAAGGATATATTCATGGGCGCAGTTATAAGTCGGTCTGATATATATGGAGGTCACAGGGGCCAGCAAAGTGTCAACAACATTTATTTTCCAAATTGATGACGCCTAAACCATAGCCGATTATACAAATGTATATAAATGTCCTATATTATCCCACAGTGAGGGGTCAGTACAAGTGGAATTTTCATCACAGTTAACATTAAGCCCAGTGGTTATCGGTCGATGAATATAGAGGTCACATGTTCTCTTCAAGGTGTCGGCAACATTCATTTTTGTACAGTTTTCATCTAAAATAAAAAAGGTTGTAAAAAGTAATAAATAAAGTATTGTACTATTAAACAGGTGTTTCGATGTTACATGGTTATGATCATGTTGAAGATTAAACAAATCAAATCCGAAATCACATTTGATCTCAAATTAGATCAAAATAATACATCTGTACATCTGTTACTGTTACGCCCCAACGAGACTGAAGAGCCAAATGTGCCAAAGAACCCAGAAGTAGAGAGATACGGACACTCAAAACAACGGAAAAAATGTCTTTACTGTAAATATCTCCAACATCAAAAACATAAACTAGGCAGGGTTGGACTGGATACTTGGCGAGGTCGGAGCTGGAACATGCAGTCTCTCAATAACCAAGCGCCCGACGTCGGTCCTCGGCAGCCTAAAGAAGGGTAGATCCCAGGTGTTAATTAGTCTCAGTAGGCCTGATTATGATGGGCAACACCTGGGATCGATTAGAGCGTGGGGGGGGGCACAACAGTATCCCAGAGGCACCGGACAACCGCCCCAGAGCCCCCGGGTTCTCCCGATAGAAGTCGTCCAGCAGGGAGGGGTCCGCGAGATAGGAAGAGGGCACCCAGCTCCGGTCCTCCGGACCGAAGCCCTCCTAATCCACTAGGTACTGGAAACCCCGCCCCCAGCGGCGGACGGCGAGGAGCTTACGGACCGACCATACCGGATCTCCATCCGCCAGGACCCAGGGAAGCGGAGGAGCTGTAACAGGGGGAGACAAGGGACTGGAGGCCACGGGTTTTAGCTGAGACACATGAAACACGGGGTGAACCCGGAGAGCCGGAGGGAGAACCAAACGCACCGCAGAGGGGTTAATGACTCGATCCACGGTGTAGGGACCAACGTACCGGGGATTCAACGTACAAGTTGACGTCTGGGAGGTCTGGAGGGGCAGGTCCCGGGCCAACAGCCAAACCCTCTGGCTAGGCTGGTAGACAGGGGCAGGCACCCTCCGCCGGTTCGCGGCAAGCCGGGCCCACTCCGTGGCCCGGAGTAGTGCGGCCCGGGCGGCCCTCCAAACGCGTTGACACCGGCGGAGGTGGGCCCTGGTGGACGGGACCGCCACCTCCAGCTCCTGTTGGGGAAACAGCAGGGGCTGGTAGCCCAGGGAACACTGGAACGGGGACATACCAGTAGCGGAGCTCTCCATAGCGTTGAGGGAATACTCCACCCAGGGCAGGTACTTGGCCCAGGAGGTGGGGTTACTCGAGGTGACGCAACGAAGAGCCGCCTCGACGGCCTGGTTGGCGCGCTCCGCCTGCCCATTGGACTGGGGGTGGTACCCAGAGGATAGGCTGGCCGTGGCCCCAATTCCCTTGCAGAAGGCCTGCCACACCTTGGAGATGAATTGGGGACCGCGGTCGGACACAATGTCAGAGGGGATTCCATGTAGGCGGACCACATGGAGGGTCAGGAGGTCCGCTGAGGGAAGCCTTGGGAGGGAAACTAAATGAACAGCCTTGGAGAAGCGATCGACCACGGTCAGGATGGTGTCACAGCCTTGGGAAACAGGAAGCCCAGTAATAAAGTCCAAGGCAATGTGGGACCATGGGCGACTGGGAACGGGGAGGGGGTGCAGGAGACCTGCTGGAGGGCGATGCGAAGCCTTGCTCTGGGCACAGGTGGTGCAGGCGGCTACAAACCCCCTGACATCCCTCCTGAGAGTGGTTCACCAGAACCTCCGGCTGATGAACTCCGCCGTCCGCCGCTCCCCGGGGTGACAAGCAAAGTGGCTGGAGTAGCCCCACTCCAACACCTGCGGGCGGACAGCAAGAGGCACAAACAACCGGTTACAGGGACCGTTACCTGGGTCTGGCTCGGCCCGCTGGGCCTGTCTCACCAACGGCTCGATGGCCCAGGTGACTACACCCACCACCCGGGCTGAGGAAAGGATGGTGTCGGGGTTCTCCTTGACGGCAGGACCCCCCCCCGGGAACTGACGGGAGAGGGCGTCAGCTCTGACGTTCTTGGAGCCCGGACGGTAGGTGAGGGTGAAATTGAACCGGCTGAAGAAAAGGGCCCAGCGGGCCTGCCTGGAGTTCAGCCTCTTCGCCGTCCTCATGTAGGCCAGGTTCTTGTAATCCGTCCACACGATGAACGGTAGCTCCGCTCCCTTCAACCAGTGTCTCCACTCCTCCAGGGCGGCGTGTACTGCCAACAGTTCCTTGTTGCCCACATCATAGTTCCTCTCAGCGGGTTCGAAACGCCGAGAGAAATAGGCACACGGGTGGACCCTGTGGTCCTCCTCCGACCGCTGTGAGAGAATGGCTCCGATGCCTGTGTCCGACGCATCTACCTCGACGATGTACTGCCTCGCCGGGTCGGGGTGGACGAGAACCGGGGCTGTGGTGAGCAAGCTCTTGAGTCGGAGGAAGGCCGACTCCGCCTCAGGTGTCCACACGAACGGTCGAGAGGAGGAGGTGAGGGCGTTGAGGGGGGCAGCCACCTGGCTGAACCCCTTGATGAACCGCCGCACAAAGCCTGCAAAACCCAGGAAGCGCCTGAGCTGCGTGCGGTCAGTAGGGCACGGCCATTCCTCCACCGCCTTGATCTTGGCGGGGTCTGCACGCATCTGTCTATCCTCCACCACGTTGCCGAGATACGTCACCGAGTTGGTGTGGAAGACGCACTTCCCAGCCTTCACGTAGAGCCTGTTCTCCAACAGCCGTTGTAGCACCAGGCGGATGTGCTGGTGGTGTTCCTCCATGGACCTAGAGAAAATCAGGATGTCGTCCAGGTACACCACCACAAAGAGGTTTAGCATGTCCCTCAGCACGTCATTCACCAGGCCTTGGAAAACTCCGGGGGCATTGGACAGACCAAACGGCATGACGCGGTACTCATAGTGGCCGAGATGGGTGTTGAAGGCCGTCTTCCACTCGTCACCCTCCCTGATCCTGACCAAGTGGTATGCGTTACGAAGGTCCAACTTGGTGAACACCTGGGCGTGCGTGAGTGGCTCGAAAGTGGAACTAAGAAGTGGCAGGGGGTACCTATTCTTCACCGTGATGTTGTTCAGTGCCCGATAGTCTATACAGGCCCCCGTCCTTCTTAGCCACGAAGAAGAAGCCCGCTACGAGGGGCGAAGACGACGGCTTTATAAGGCCTGAGGCTAGGGACTCAGCGATAAAGTTGCGCATCGCCTCCCTCTCCGGCTGGGAGATGTTGTAGAGCCGCCTCTTAGGAAGGGCGGCCCCAGGAAGGAGGTCGATGGGACAATCATAAGGCCGGTGAGGGGGGAGTGAGAGGGCTCTGTCCTTACTAAACGGCGGAGAGGACGTGATAAATGTGAGGCACCCCAATGACATCTGGTGGAGAGGACACAGGCCTGGAACCGCTGGACGGAGACAAGGCAGAACGCAAACAGGTAGCGTGACAAGCTGTACTCCACCCCAAAACCCGCCCAGACGCCCAGGAGATGTGAGGGTCGTGCCTCTCCAGCCAGGACTAGAGGCGCCGTGGGGGCGTGCAAAACAAAAAAACGAATGGACTCAGAGTGATTTCCCGAAAGAGTGAGTGTGAGAAGGTCAGTAGCGTGCGTAATAGTACCCAAATAATGCCCATCAATGGCCCGAGGAGAGAGGGTGCGATCTAAAGCCACCAAAGGGACTCCCGCCTGTCGGGCTAGAGTAACATCCAGTAGACACTCGTCTGCACCCGAGTCTATGAGAGCGCCAACCAACAAGGGTCTCCGTACCCCAGGCTAAGGTGGCCGGAAAGAGACGATTTAACGTACTACGGGGCGGGGAAAGGGATATCTTTCTCACCCGTATGCCCCTTACTGGCGAGCTTGGTCGTTTGGGCGGGTTGGGCAGGATCTGACATAATGTCCCTCCTTCCCACAGTAGAGGCACTGTTGGTGGGACATCCTGTACTCTCTTAGTCCTGCCGGGTTCGGCCAATCTCCATGGGCTCTCCGGGCCCGGACGTCGACCTGTCAACATACAGCACGTGCTGAAAAGGGGGCGTGGCTAAGCCCGCCGTGGGTGGCGGTCGCCGAGGCAGAGCGACCGGGAGCCGGGAGAAGGAACGAACGCTGGGCTCAGTCCAAACGGCGTTCACGCAGCCGTGAGTCCATTTGGAGCGCCAGGGTGATTAAATCCCTCAGCGTCTCCGGGCTGTCTCGAACGATGAGGTCCTTGACGCCGTCGCTCAAGCCCTTGCGATAGAGACAGAGGAGAGCTCTATCGTCCCAACCACTCTCTATGGCTAGGATCCGGAACTCCACCGTGAAATCGGCCACCGAGCGAGACCCCTGATGGCAAACTAGCAGCCGGCTTGCAGAATCCAGCTCGTCCAATGGATGGTCAAAGACCGCACAAAACTCTCGCTTGAACAGGGGGTAATCGGTGGCATAACCCCCGTCACTGTTCACCGCGGCTATCACCCAGCTGAGAGCTCTGTCGGCAAGGAGGGACATCACAAAAGCAATCCTGGCCCCACCAGAGGAATACTTGGACGGCTGATGTGTGAACAGCAACTCGCACTGAGCTAGGAACCCACGGCACTGGTTCAAATCGCCTCTGAACGATCTGGGGCTAACCAAGCTGGGCTCGGCGCAACCGACTGACCCTGCGGGGACATCGGGGCCAGCTGGGATGTAGGACGAACTGGTTCCCGGACCGGAACCTGGGGCTGGATAGGTGCTGACGGCTAACGCGTCCAGAGATCGCTGGATGGACGCTAGGGCTCCGGACATAGCATCCACCTTGGCGGTGAGACTGGTGACCGTACTGACGGTAGTCTGCGACGTGTTCTCCAGCACCGCAATCTGGGACTGGACCGAGGGAAAAGCCTTTCCCAGTTCGGCCTGCAGTTGGGTAAGCTCGATGGCTTGTTCCGTTACAATCTTGCGTAACTCGGACGGTGTCCCGTGCCCCGCTTCTGGGTTCCCAGCTTGGCTCATTTTAGGCTTGGTTATTCTGTTACGCCCCAACGAGACTGAAGAGCCAAATGTGCCAAAGAACCTAGAAGTAGAGAGACACGGACACTCAAAACAACGGAAAAAATGTCTTTACTGTAAATATCTCCAACATCAAAAACATAAACTAGGCAGGGTTGGACTGGATACTTGGCGAGGTCGGAGCTGGAACATGCAGTCTCTCGTGACAGTGGTTCTCAATAACCAAGCGCCCAACGTCGGTCCTCGGCAGCCTAAAGAAGGGTAGATCCCAGGTGTTAATTAGTCTCAGTAGGCCTGATTATGATGGGCAACACCTGGGATCGATTAGAGCGTGGGGGGGGGGGGGCACAACAGTTACATCTGTTTGTATTTTTAAGCTATTTTAGATAACGTACAAAGTTTTCACTTAGGCTCACTTCCTGGACATCCTACAGTGGTTCCATTCACAGACCTGACCACTATACTGGTAACACACATAGTTGAATACAGGTGTAACACAGGTGACTCCTTCTACAAAGAAACACCTATGTCGCAAGATTGAATCTGAGTTTGCTGAATCTCTACATATCATAATTAATGATGGCATCCGCGGTTGTATGCTCAGAAACTGCGCTGAGCAGCTGACCGAGGTCCTAACTGACATTTTCAACATGTCACTAGCTCAGGCAGTTCTATAAAACATGCTTTTAAAGAGCACAGACCAGCGTGCTTTAAAACCACCTCCATTGTGCCAGTGCCAAAACACTCCTCTGCAGCGAGCATCAATGACTTCTGCCTTGTTGCACTCATCATCATGAAGTGCTTCGAGGGGCTGGTCCTGGCTCACCTCAAATCTGGCCTCTCAATTTCTCTGGATAAACACCAATTTGCCTACTGTGAGAACAGGAGCACGGAGGACGCCATCTCCTCAGCCCTTCACTCTGCTCTCTCCCACCTGGATGAGAGCTACACCCACGTGAGAATGCAGTTCATCGACTTCAGCTCAGCATTCAACACCATCATCCCCTCCAAACTCAATCTCACCTCCTCCACCCGGTGTACCACAGGGCTGTGTGCTGAGCCCCATCCTCTACTCCCTTTTCACCCACGACTGCACTACAGTACATGGTACAAACACCTTTAACGGTGGTTGGCCTCATCGATGAGGCAGCCTACAGGGAGGAGGTCCAGCACCTGGTGGCGTGGTGCGCCGATAACAACCTGGCCCTCAACACCAAGAAAACTCAGGAGCTCATTGTGGACTTCAGAAAGACCAGAGCTGGCGTGCACGCCCCCATCCTAATCAACGGGGTGGAGGTCGAGCGTGTCTCCAGCTTCAATTTCCTTGAGGTCCACATCTCACATCTGAGCCATCTCCTCTACTCCCTCTACACCCATGACTGCATGGCTATGCACAGCTCCAACGTCATCATCAAGTTTGCTGACAACACGACAGTGATGGGCCTGATCGCCGGCGACGACGAGACGGCCTACAGGGAGGAGGTTGGATCGCTGGAGCAGTGGTGCCAGGAGAACAGCCTCGCCCTCAACGTCAAGAAGACCAAGGAGCTAATCGTGGACTACAGGAAGCAGAGAGGAGAGCACGCCCCTATCTCCATCGACGGTGTTGCAGTAGAGAGGGTCAGCAGCTTCAAGTTCCTCTGCGTGCACATCTCCGAGGACCTCACATGGTCCACGCACACCACATACATGGTGAAAAGGGCCCAACAACGCATGTATTTCCTCAGGCGTCTGAGGAAATTCAGCATGGGCCCCCGCATCCTGAGAACATTCTACACCGGCACCATCGAGAGTGCTCTTACAGGGTGTATCACCGCCTGGTACGGGAACTGCACCGCCCTCGAGCGCAGAACCAAAGGGTGGTGTGGACGGCCCAGTATATCGTTGGAGGTGAGCTCCCCTCCCTCCTGAATATATACAACCAGCGGTGCGTGGCCAAGGCCAAACGCATCATAAAAGACAATGCCCACCCCAGCCACGAACTGTACTCACTTTTACCGTCAGGCAGGCGATACCGCAGTATCAAGTGCCGCACAAATAGACTCAGAGACAGCTTCCACAGTCAGGCCATTAGGCTGCTGAACAATGTATATTTTATTACATTGATTTATATATACATATTGCTCCTTTTCTGTGCTGATATATTGCATTTTATGAATTGCATTTTTTTTTTTATATATTTAACTTTACACAGTTTTTTATTTTTTATTTTTATAACTGCTGTCTGTCGTCGGGTATTGCACATAGGATTTTCACTCACTGCTTTATACTTACGTGTAAACTGTGAAGTGACAATAAACTTGACTTGACTTGACTTGACTTGGACTGAGGCAGCAGCCTTGGGGTGCTCCAGTGTTGAGAACCAGAGTGGATGAGATGTTCTCAATCTTCACCACTTGAGGCCTGCCCGTCAGGAAGTCCATAATCCAGTTACAGATGGGGATGCCCGGACCTAGGTCCCTAAGTTTCAGGACCAGCTTGGAGGGAACGATGGTGTAGAACGCCGAGCTGTACTCAATGAACAGCAGTCTGACGTAGGTGTCCCAAGGCCGTGTGTAGTGCCAGGGAAATGGCATCGTCTACAGTCCGGTCTGTATGCAAACTGGAGTGGGTCTAGGGACTCAGGGATGGAAAAGTTAATATGCGACATTACAAGTTTCTCCAGGCACTTAATGGCTATGGGTGTTAAAGCCACTGGACGATAATCATCGAGGCTTTTTACCTTGGTCTTTTTGGGTAACGGCACAATGGTTGTCACTTTGAAGCACGCTGGGACTGCCTGTTGCAGTGATGCATTGTAGATGTTGGTGAACACAGGAGCCAGCTGGTCAGCGCAGGTCTTAAAGAGGCGGGATGGAACTCCATCTCGGCTGGCTGCCTTCCCTGCCTTCACCCTCCTGAAGGTTCTGCGGACCTCCGACTCGGAAAGTTGTAGAACGTAGTCCTCTGGGTAAATGTTCAATTTGTTGGTTGTCTCAGAGTTCTCCCATTCAAAGCGAGCGTAAAACGTGTTTAGCTCGTCTGGTAAGTTAGGGTCATTGTTGGTGACTGCCCCTGAGCTCCCCTTGTAGTTGGAAAGGACCCTCAGACCTTTCCACATACATCTGGTGTCAGAGCCCCGAACTGTAATTCCAATTTGTTTTTGTAATCCAATTTACCCTTCTTGATGGCGTGATCCGAGTCGCCTGTTGTGAAAGCAGTACTCTGTTCCTTAAGTTTTTTCCATATGAGCGAACAGACCTGGTCGGGATGCATTCCTCCACTTTAATGGCATACAGTTAATGTATGCTGTGACAGGATCTGCATACACATTTAAGGTCAGTGGTCTTGAATACACTCCAGTCCGGGATTTCCAGCCTCCCCTGCAAGTAAGGCGTAGTAAGGCGTCATCTGTCCAGCGACGCACGTTCTTTACAGCTGTGGGCGTGGACAGTAACTTCTGCTTGTAAACAGGAAGTAGAAGCACGGAGGCGTGGTCTGATTTGCCGAAAGCCGGCTGTGCAACAGCGCGATAAGTGCGCTTAATGGTGGTATAGCAGTGATCAGCCTATTTGGAGCATGTTTGCCTCCCAGTCCACCCTGGACTCCCCACACCGACATCGACTCCAACATCTCCTCTGTTTTGGACTACACAAACTCCAGCATTGACACTGTCACCATCCTCAAACAGATCACAACATTCCCGAACCAGAAGCCGTGGATGAACAAAGAGGTCCGCCTACTCCTAAAGGCACGTGACGCTGCTTTTAGGTCGGGCGATGAACAGGCCTACTGTTTAGCCAGTAGGCCTTGTCAACCTGAACAAGGGCATCAAGGTGGCCAAGCTCAACCCCAAGCGCAGGGTTGAAGACCACTTCAACAACTCTGATCCCTGACGCATGTGGCAGGGTATCCACGCCATTACGTACTACAAAACCTCCAACAACTCCCCTCCAACCACTGACTCATCCCTCCCTGACAAGCTCAATCTTTTTTTTGCCAGCTTCAACCGGGACAACCACAACAGCCCAACAGGGCTACTCTCCCCGCTGACCACCAACCCCTCACCCTCTCCCCCACAGACGCTGAGCAGAACAAATGCGCATAAGGCATGGTCCTGATTTTTGTTTGGACAAAAAGGGTTTTGTTATTGGATTTCTGTGCTAGTCATGGATTGGCCATAACAAACAGCATGTTCAAACATCGTCCACATCTCCGAGGAACTCTCCTGGTCCCTCAATACTGCCTCACTGGTAAAGAAGCTCAACAGCGTATCTTCCTCTTCCTAAGGAGACTAAGGAAACCTCACCTCAGATTCTGGTGAACTTTTACTGGTGTGCTATTGAAAGCATCCTCACCAACTGCATCACAGTGTGGTACGGCAACTGCACTATTTCCAACCGGAAAGCGCTCCCCTCCAGGAGGCGCTATAGAAACCTCTGTTCCAAGACAAGCAGGCTTAGGAACAGCTTCTTCCCCTCAGCTGTCATCTCCCTGAACTCTGCTGCACCACGAAGACAGTACATGTCATCGGGAATTGCACATAATATTTTCACTCACTGCTTTATACTGTGAAGTGACAATAAACTTGACTTGACTTGACTTGACTTGATATATATATACCTATTATTATGCTGCTCATATCCCATTTAATACCTAGACTTTTAACCTGTACATTTGAACTGTAAATTATATTTCCATGCACTTTACTGCAACATTTGGACTCTGGTTAGATGCTAAATTAATTTCTCTGTACTGTACTTGTGCTGTGAGATGAGAATACATTAGAATCTAATGTAATCTAATCTAATCAGGTGGTGAGTTGGGTAAGATGGCGGGGGAAGCCTCTGGACAGACCTGGTCAGCCCAAATGTGTAGTGCGGGTGAACTGGGAATGTCTGGTGGATGCCCCTGTCCGGGAGACCTTCAACTCCCACCTCCGGCAGAATTTTCGGGCTTCTCTGTGGAGGCTGAGGACATTGAACCAGAGTGGTCATTTTTCAAAGCTTCTATTGCTGAAGCTGTGGTTGAGAGCTGTGGCCTCCGACTGAAGAAGGAGGCCCTCCGGGCTATGTTAGCCTGTGAGACTCCAGACTCAGTTGCAAGGTATCGACAGGCCAAGAGGACTGCAGCCTCAGCCATAGCGGAGGCAAAGCAGCGGGTGTGGGAGGAATTCGGAGAATCCATGGATAAGGACGTTCAGTCGGCACCAAAGCGTTTCTGGCAAACAATCCGGTGCCTCAGGAGGGGGAAGTGTGGATCCATCCAAGCTGTGTACAGTAAAGGTGGGACACTGCTGACCTCAACTGAGGAGGTGATCGGCGGTGGAACAAGCACTTTGAGGAACTTCTAACTAACCCACCCTCAACGGTAGAGGCAGAGCTGGAGGATGAAGGACGGCAAACCTCAATCTCCCTGGAGGAAGTCACTGTGGTAGTCAAACATCTCCACAGTGGCAAAGCCCCAGGGGTTGATGAGATCCGTCCAGAAATGCTAAAGGCTCTGGGTGTTGAGGGGCTGTCATGGATGACACGTCTTTTCAACATTGCGTGGAAGTCTGGGGCAGTGCCTGAGGAGTGGCAAACGGGGTTGGTTGTACCCCTGTTCAAAAAGGGTGACCAGAGGGTGTGTGCCAATTACAGGGGTATCACATTTCTCTGCCTCCCTGGGAAAGTCTACTCCAAGGTGCTGGAAAGGAGGGTTTGGCCGATCGTCGAACCTCAGATTGAAAAGGAACAATGCGGATTCCGCCCTGGTCGTGGAACAACGGACCAGCTTTTCACTCTTGCAAGGATCCTGGAGGGGGCTTGGGAATATGCCTATCCGGTCTACATGTGTTTTGTGGATTTGGAGAAGGCATATGATCGGGTCCCCCGGGAAATACTGTGGGGGGTGCTGCGGGAGTATGGGGTGCGGGGGTCACTACTGAGGGCCATCCAATCTCTGTACTCCCAAAGCAAGAGCTGTGTCCGGATTCTCGGTAGTAAGTCGGGCCTGTTCTCAGTGGGTGTTGGCCTCCGCCAGGGCTGCGCTTTGTTATCCTGTTTGTGATTTTCATGGACAGGATTTCAAGAAGTAGTCATGGAGGGGAGGGGTTTCAGTATGGTGGGCTCAGGATTGAATCGCTGCTGTTTGCAGATGATGTGGTCCTGTTTGCCTCATCAGTATGTGACCTTCGCTTAGAAAGGAGCCAGTTTAGGTTGTTCGGGCATAGTAAGGATGCCTTCAGGCGAACTGGGAAGAGACCACAGGGCAGACCAAGGTACAGGTGGGGTGATTACATCTCCACGCTGGTCTGGGAACGCCTCGGGATCCCCCAGTCAGAGCTAGTTGATGTTGCCAGGGAGAGGGAAGTTTGGAGTCCCCTGCTGAAGCTGCTACCTACGCGACCCGGCCACAGATAAGCGGTAGACGATGGATGAATGGATGGATGGTTTATTAGGACTATGCCACAGTTCACAGTCATAGTCATAGGACTATGTCTTGTTACTGTTGTTACCGTTCATCTTGTTACAGTTCATAGTCATAGGACTATGTCTTGTAACTGTTGTTACTGTTTCTGTTCATAGTTATAGGACTATGTCTTGTAACTGTTTATCTTGTTACAGTTCATAGTCATAGGACTATGTCTTGTTACTATTCATCCTGTTGCAGTTCATAGTCATAGGACTATGTCTTGTTACTGTTGTTACCGTTCATCTTGTTACAGTTCATAGTCAAAAGTCGATGTCTTGTTACTGTCCATCATATTACTGTTCATAGTCATAGTACTATGTCTTGTTACTGTTATATAAGTATATCATATATATATAAATATATAAAGTAGAGAAGTGGAATTAACATGGTTCAAATTGAAAGTATAGGTTTAACATTTTTAGAATACAAATAGATCCAGAGTACAAATGGTAGTATTAATTGGTGTTACGAATTTGACGGGGTCCTTGGAATTTGTTTTCCTGTAAGGGGTCCCTGGCCCCAAAAAGTTTAAGAAGTCATGGCTTAAGGCACATATATATATATATATATATATATATATATATACAGCAGTGGTGAACCATCAGGGCCTTCAAGGTATTCAGAGAAGACCCTGGAACCCTCAGATGAAACAAAAATCGAATCGAATTAATTATATTAATACAATTTAATAACATTTAAATAAAATGAATAAATGAGAATCGGATCTGTGTTGTTGATCTGTAATATTACAGTTACGTCGATTTTTTTTTCTTCCTCAGTCCATGTACTACAAGTGGTTTTGTGTTACAAAATAAATGCAACCAATCAGATATTTTTCTGGGTTGCTGGGAAGAATATCCTTCAACCAAGGTACTCTATATCCTTGATAGAATGCCCTGGCCCTTAAACTGAATGAGAGTGTACGTTTGGATTGACAATTCTTCTTTTCAATCTTATATTGATTTGTAGCCAATGGGCATATTCTTTCAGATTTCCCCACGGTTCCAGGGTACGCTAGAAGACCCGTTAGTTCACTGGCTCGAGACAGAGGATCTAGCTAAGTGCTACGTAGCAATTCATGTGAAGATGATGTTGTTGCGGAATTGTTGTTAGTACCCTTTTCAAGACGACTATTCAGTGAAATGATGGACATTATGGTGGTCTACAGAAGGTCCAGTTGTGATAGATACGGTTCGCCACTGATATACAATATATATATGTATAAGGAATGTAGACTGCTACTTTTCAGGAATATCAAAATGTATTGTGTTATAGGCTAAAACAACATTAATGTTGATTATAATACTATTAAATTACTAAATGACTCATACTCACTAACTAGGCCTATTGCATGGGCTTTGTCTTGTGTGATTACGTTGAGGATACAGTGAGAGACATCCACACCACGTTTTCGTCGTTAACAAAAAAAAGTTATAATAGCATTAAAATATATATTACAAATATTTTTATTATTTTTATTATTAATTGTACATTTGTTAGCATGATTAAGCAATTTTAAGAACCACAAAATGGATTCTTAAACGCATATTTAGCTTCGTACCAAAACGATTGATTCAATTGATTCCAACTGACGATCAAATTAAAATACGACCAGAAAGTCGGCCATGTTGGTGGAGAAAGCTCACCAGAGACTAGAAAGCTCACCAGAGACTAGAAAGCTCACCAGAGACTAGAAAGCTCACCAGAGACTAGAAAGCTCACAGAGACTAGAAAGCTCACCAGAGACTAGAAAGCTCACCAGAGACTAGAAAGCTCACCAGAGACTAGAAAGCTCACCAGCGACTCTTCTTCCTGAGGAGACTGAGGAAAGCCCACCTGTCACCTCAAATTCTGGTGAACTTGTACCGGTGTGCTATTGAAAGCATCCTCACCAACTGCATCACGGTGTGGTACGGAAACTGCACTGTTTCAAACGGAAAGCGCTACAGAGGGTGGTAAAAACCGCCCAACACATCGTTGGTTACCTCTCCCTGCAATAAACACTACCCACTACAAATGGTGTCTGAGGAAGGCACAAACATTGTCACACCCTCTCACCCCAACCATGGACTGTCTGCCCTCCTCCCCCACGTGAGGCGCTACAGGAACCTTTGTTCCAAGTCAATAAGGTGTAATGGACGCCAACAGGTGGTGCTGTGTAGTGGTAAAATCTCACTTCCCAACGCCTAAATGACGTTCTAGTGATGAAGCTAGGGCCTATGGGTTTTGTAAGAAGGTCGCCAATCATGCTGGAGGTGGTCAGTTTGAGCCCAGTGCGGGAGACTGACTGTTACACAGGCTCAGGAACAGCTTCTTACCCTCAGCTGTCATCTCTCTGAACTCTGTACCACGATGACAGCCCCCCCCCCCCCTCTGCTGCCCAACATACAAACTCTGAACTCTGCTGACAATCACCAACAATGTCTTCAATGGCCTTGCACTGTATCATAACTCTCTACCTATAGTTTACATATTTATTGATTACATACCTGTATGATAGCCATGTACATTTTAACTGTACTTACCGTAGATATATTAATCTACAACTGTTGATATAACTACATATCCCTGATCACTACCTGCTGTATATACAGCTGTGTACATACATCTACTGATGCCTAGTCTGGACACATCTTCAGTGATGTTCCTGGAATCATAGGACGTTTCGGGTCTCGCAACATCATACGCCCTCCTCCAGGTGACCCAGCCGGGGCTGATCAGACCCCAGCTTGTGTCCAGATGGCTAGCTAGCTACCATGACTCCATGGCTCCCCTCTTTTGAGCCACAACCATCTTGAGGCCCTCTCTGCCGCATCGGTGGTACTGCGGATGGCTCTCCTCTTTCTCACTCCCTCGATGCCTAAACTGCTGAAGGCTCTGACCAAGGAACGGGCTGCGAATCCTCTGCATCCAACTTCCACCGGGAAACACCTTGCTCTCCAACCAGCCTGCTGACCAGTCCTGCATACTTGGAGAGCTTCCTTTCAAAGGCTTCTTCCAAGCGATCTTCCCACGGGACTGTCATCTCCAGCAGCACAGCTTGCTTGGTGGACTCAGACACAAGAACAATGTCTGGTCGCAGGGTGGTGACTGCAATATGGCTGGGGAACTTCAGCTGATGTTCAAGGTCCACCAACAACTGCCAGTCTCTTGCAGACGTCAGGATGTCTGCAGATGTTTTTCTGGCAGAAGTTGGCTTGTCCCCAGCTCTGACAAAGGCGATGGTGTCCTTGGAGTGTCGGAACTGCTTTGACCACGCCAGTCCTGCGCTGATGGCTTCAGCAATGGTCTTCAGTACTTGGTCATGTCTCCACCTGTACCGTCCATCTCCAAGTGCCTTTGTACAGCAACTGAGGATGTGTTCCAGGGTTCCTCGCTTGGAACACAATGGGCATGCTGGTGTCTCTGCTATGCCCCATGTGTGCAGATTTGACGGGCTTGGAAGCACATCATACACTGCCTGGATTAGGAATTTGATGCGGTGAGGCTCGGCTTTCCAAAGCTCAGCCCAGGTCACTTTCCTCTCAACCGCATTCTCCCATCTCGTCCAACCTCCCTGTTGCTTCATTCCCACTGCCTTGCAGGTTCTTGTCTCCTCCACTGCTGCTCTCACCTCCTCTTGAACAAGACGGCGCCCTTCCTTCCCCCTGGTGTTCATTTGGGGAGTTGGAAAGGATCCTAGCCCAGCTCGACCTCGTGTGACCACTCCCACCAGGCTCTTGCCTCTGCCTCTTGAACTGCTTCCTCTGCCCTCCATTTCCTGCCAGTCCTCACTTGGATCCCTGCTTTAGCCACCTTCGGATCACTTGAGTCCCTGTATTGAACCACTTCTCTGGCTCTAGTTACCTTGAATTCCTCCTCCAAGGATTTGAAAGGCAGTTGCAGCTTGTTGGTGTTCCCGTAGTGCTGCTTAGGCTCCTTGGGCTCCTTAGTGCTGCTTAGGCTCCTTGGTAACCCAAGCCATCTCCGGAGGTGGTTGCTGACCCTCCTCTCTAGGGTCTCAACTGTTGAGATAGGGACCGCGTAGACATGCAACTCAGTGCAGGTCGACTGGATAGATGTTGTGTCTCTCAGAGAGCAGTCAAAAACTTTTCCTAAGCTCTTGACTGACTTCTCTGAGATAGATGGGATGGCTGTGTCTGCGATGTTAAACCGGAACTTGTTCACCACTTCCCTTTCCTCAGCACCATTGATCTGGATTTGGCGGGTTTGAAACGCATCCGGGCCCACTCCAGCAGCTCTTCAAGCCCCTTCAGAATCCCCCGGCAGCCTAACTGCATATCCCTGCTCACTACCTGTTGTATATACATATGTATATCTATTTTTCTTGTTGATACAAATGCACACCCCTGCTCACTACCTGTTGATACTTGTATACTTACCTGTGTATATATATATATATATATATATATATATATACCTATAATTGTGCACATATCTACTCTACCTACTCTATACGTTATTTTCTACCTGTTTTTAGTAGTAGTTATTGTGGAGACAGTTTTTAAATCTTATTTAACCACTGAACATTATATATTACCATGCACTTTACTGCAACATGTGCTCTCTGGTTAGATGCCACATTATGTTCACTGTACTGTACTTGTGCTGTGCAATGACAATACATTGGAATCTAATCTAATATACAATCTGCTACAGACTCACTATTAGTCAGGTGTTTAAAACTCTTAGTTTCGTCTAAAGGTGTATAGCACTCTATCAGACATGCCATATCTTTGCGCAGTGTATAATTGTGGCCACAATAGCACTCGTGAAAGTGGCTGATTTAAGTATTTTAGAATTCCATCTATAATCCAAAGTCAAGGGGAGCAAACTGTGGCCCTCAGTACTGAAAGAAGGCGATCATGGCTTAATAACATCGGCAGATCAAAACACCATCTAACAGAGGAGAAAACTAAGTCTACCCGTGTGTGTAGCCATCATTTCATCTCAGGTAATCTATATTTTTAGTTCTTACAAATTATTGAACTAAAATGCTACGCAAACAATTTCAGCTGCTAGAAGAAAGGATCAGGTGGTTAACAGGACAAGGGAAAGAAAGTTGAATGAAGCAGTGGAGGCTTTAGACAGAGCACAGGTGGAGGAAGTTCATGCTGAAGAGGAAAAGCCATGGTGTCCATGTTAGTAGATGTCATATAAACACAATCAAACCAAACAAGAACAGCTGATGGGTAGTTCGCTATATCAGGATACTAAACCGCCAAATAACTCAAATCCTCTGAGGATTCAGATACGTTTGAAACTGTATGGGTCGACAGTACATACATCCATCTTTTTTCTTGTATCTGACCTTTTCTGGCCCACTCAGGTGGGTGTAATAATTATAATAGTGTATGTGTAGTGTATGAGCTCTTACTTAGCCAATACGATGTTTGTATAACCACCAAATATGGCGGACTCTCGTGACGTTGCATTTTTGATCACGTGGTGCGAGTCCAGAATCCCGTTTTCCCATTGGCCTGAACAGCAACTCCCAGAGTTCCGTGCGGTAAACAAGACGCGGGTAAGACATGTGCCCTCGATCTCTATGTCTGTTACATCAATACAAATCGTTATGGAAATATGAAATGAATGCACTGCATGATTACATGTTGTTTACGAAGAAAAGGGCTACCAATAGTGAAAGCTAATAGCCATTGTATCACGTTAGCTCACTCTTTTTGGCCTGATATTGCTTGAAAGATTACAACCTACGACCAAACCTAGCATGTCAACAATGGCAGCATAGGAAACGTGTTGCTCGTGTCTGCAATGGTTGTTTTAAAAAGGCAAAACTTCGTCTTTTGTTCATGATTGTTGACCCAGAATGGGATAGCCCTCACCTCCCGACCCAACCAGGATGGATGGATGGACATATTAGGATTAAGATTCAAGATTTGTATTTGCCATTTGCAACCACTACGAGTGACTGCTTACTCCTCACCGTCGCCCTCGGCGGTTACTTCTTAACTCAACTGTTCTTCACTTGCAATTGACGTCAAATCCAATTAAAAGACGACCGGAAAACCGGAAGTCGGCCATGTTGGTGGATATACAATCTGCTACAGACTCACTATTAGTCAGGCGTTTAAAACTCTTAGTTTCGTCTAAAGGTGTATAGCACTCTATCAGACATGCCATATCTTTGCGCAGTGTATAATTGTGGCCACAATAGCACTCGTGAAAGTGGCTGATTTAAGTATTTTAGAATTCCATCTATAATCCAAAATCAAGGGGAGCAAACTGTGGCCCTCATTACTGAAAGAAGGCGATCATGGCTTAATAACATCGGCAGATCAAAACACCATCTAACAGAGGAAAAAACTAAGTCTACCTGTGTGTGTAGCCATCATTTAATCTCAGGTAATCTATATTTTTAGTTCTTACAAATTATTAAACTAAAACTCTTGAGTTAGAGTTAACTCATTGTGTTTTATCATTTAGGAAAGCCGGCGAGGTTGTATGAAAGAAACAAGCCTGACTGGGCGCCTACTCAAAACATGGGGCACGTTTCAGCAAGGGTAAACCTCAATGCTTCAGCTGCTAATAGAAGTGATCGGATCGCTAATAGGACAAGGAAAGGAAAGTTTAATGACGCAGTGGAGGCTTTGGACAGACACATGGAGGAAGTTCATGCTGAAGAGGAAATGCCATCGTGTCCATGTTAGTAGATTTCATATTAACACAAGCAAACAAACAAAATCTACAGTATTTTTTAACATATCAATGTTTTATTTGTTATTTTTCTAATTTGAACTTCCTTTTCATTGAAATAGTCGAGTGTGAGAACAACACAACCAGCCAAATATCCTCTATGAAAATACTGTAAACTCACCCTAGCAAAAACAACCGCTTTATCATCACTGACTTGTTTTGTGAGCAAAGTTCACCCAGCCAGAAATGAAAAGGTTATAAGAGTCCATTGGCCCGTGAGGTCTGTAGCACCAGATAGTTCGCTATATCAGGATACTCCACAGCCGGTAAATAACTCAAATTAAACTGTATGGGTTGAAACCACATATATCAATCCTTTTCTTGTATCTGACCTTTTCTGGCCCACTCAGATTGGTGTGATAATCAGAATATTCAATGTTTGTTGTGAGAGTGCTTACTACGGCAGCCATATTTGATGTTTGTATATCCACCAATATGGTGGACGCTCGTGACGTTGCATTTTTGGTCACGTTTGGTTGCAAGTCAAGAATACAACTCTAAAAATATTATGAATAGGATTCAGTCCTTGTAATGTGTAAAAGTAAGGTAATAGCTAAAAGTAATGGCTTTCAGACAAGAACTTAATCTTAATCCTTCTCTGTCAGGCAATGCGTATCTTTAGGTAAAAGCCCTGCCTTACAGAGAGCAAGGCTTACAAGGGTTGCTAATTCTTGGGTTGCACGTGACGTCATCAGTTCAGAGAAAACGTTTGACGGTGTCCGCTGTGTTGGGTTGTGGAAACAATGGTGTAAAGGAAAAGGGTTTTACAGAATTCCGAGTTCTAAAAAATCAAGGACAAAAGACTGAGAAATGATCAAGTGATCGCAGAATGAAATGGCGAATATTTCATGTGCAGATTTGACAGATGCTAAAATAGAAACGACTCGGGTCTGCGGTGACCACCATCAAAGGAGGTAGGAATTCAGCCACTTTGAATTCAATCGATGTGCAAAAGTTGTTCATAGTTATCCACTGATTAATGTTTTTCTGGAATCTTATAGCACCTTCGGCCCTTTATGAATCAAGAAATCCCGATTGGGCCGAACACTTAGATTGGCCTCAAGAAACTAAAGCGGACTACTGGTGTTCTCCTTGAAAGGAACTCTAGAACCCAACTCTGCCGAAGCAGAAAGAAGGACTTGGAAGCAGCTCAGGAAACGGCTGAATCTTTTATACAACTGGGCATAGGTTGCATAACCCAAGAAGGGCACATTTCTGTAAACATATATAATTAGGATATTGTATATGATAGAATCATATGTGCAAGCTCTATATAATTGTCTTCTTCTCAAATGTGTAAATCTGATGGCGGCAGGCGATGATGTCATTCTTTGTCGTGGATTGCAACCCATAATGCCATTTTACAGATAACTTGGATTCCACCCATGTGTGACTTCTAACAAGAAAAGTCAGAACAAGGAACTGGGCAGAAGCACCATCACCTTACGGATGTCCCATTCATCCATTCCAGATCCAGGGTCAGACACCATGCCTGTCCGCTGTGTGGCGTACGGCTGTGAGAAGACCTCCTCGGACAACGTGTCCCTGCACGCCTTCCCCAAGGACCCGGAGGACTTCCGCAGGTGGGAGAAACAAGTCCAGCGCACACGTAGCCATTGGTCTGCCAGATCTAACTCCTACCTGTGCAGCGACCATTTTGGAAAAGAGTACTTTAGACACAGAGATAAAAGCGGCCTCATTTTGAAGCCAGGGGCCATGCCCACCGTCTTCATCAGACCTCCCTGTTCCTGGTGCGACGGAAGGGGCTGCACCAAGTGCTCCCACCTGCCGCCCTTCCAACAGAGAGGGACCCCTGGGGACAGCAATGTTTACGTGAGTTCTGACTTGACCAGATATTCTCATGTCTCGCTCTGGGATGAGAGGTTGAGATTGCGAACGCCGGTGCTTATTATTCTGTGGAGCAGAGCAGTGCCCCGAGTGTTGGTTTGGTTAACGTATGAGATGGTTTGTCGTGACGTAAAGGAGCTTCGCTAAACTGTGGTTTTGCTGGTAACAGGAAGCTTTTGAAGAAGGGCTCTCGTTCCAGGTAGAAGAGGAAGGAAGCGACGAAGAGCAGGATTATTCTGGGTCTTCTGCGGACAAAGAGCGCATAGCAGGTGAGGTGTGATGCAGAGACACGGCGTGACGAGGCCCTGCTTAAAAGGAGCTCCTTTATGAATCTCATTTAGATGTTTGATCATCATCTTGTCAACTGGGAACACAGTACTACACAAATATGTATGTATGAGATTGTTAGGATTTGGGCAGCTTGGTGTCTCAACCGGCTAGTGCACTAACCATGCAGGCCAAACACCTTGTAGCCACCAGGTTCCATTCTGATGGAAATTCTGCTCAACCCACTTTCCTGGCCATAAAAAGTAAACGTTTTTTGATCAGAATTGTCTTTATTGGCACAGGCTGCACATGCAACACACTAGCTTAGAAAAGGTGCAAAGAATATAATACAATTATGATCATATGTTGCTACTGTAAGGAAACAAACCAAACAATGTGTCTGTCCATGTATACAAACCCCCCGCCAGGGACCTGCGAGAGGTGTGGCACCAAGGGAATCCTCAACAGCTTCTTCTCCAAGACCAAGCGCTTCTGCAGCACGTCCTGCTCCCGCTCCTACTCCTCCAACTCCAAGAAGTCCTCCCTGCTGGCCCGAATGCAGGTGAGCAGGGCACACCTAGCTATACACCTAGCTATACACCTAGCTATACACCTAGCTATACACCTAGCTATACACCTAGCTATACACCTAGTTATACACCTAGCTATACACCTAGCTACACACCTAGCTACACACCTAGCTATACACCTAGTTATACACCTAGCTATACACCTAGCTATACACCTAGCTATACACCTAGTTCATGTCTCTGTGTGTGTGTGTGTGTTCTCCCAGGGAAAGCCCCCCTCTAAGAAAGTCGTGGTACTCGGGGTCGGAAAGGAGTCGAACGGAAAGACCCCCGGAGCAGCGCCTGATGGTGAGACACACACACACACACACACACACACACACACACACACACACACACACACACACACACACACACACACACACACACACACACACACACACACACACACACACACACACACACACACACACACACGCGCGCACGCGCTCAGTCTGTTGGGACTTAGCTTGGGAGCCTTGGCGGGTCGCCGGTTCAAGTCCCCGAAACGAACCAAGTATGGAGTGAGAACTGGTAAATGGTGCCAGTTTGCCTCCTAGGCACTGCCGAGGTGCCCTTGAGCAATGCCAAAAAGGCACCAGACAATGCAATGCAGAGAAACAAATGTCACTGCCCAAATCCTCCCCATTTAACACATACATACTTTTAAATGTAATCAGTCTTTTCTCCAAGGTGAAAACAATACAAATACAGGATGGAACTACACACACGTACCTCTGACGCCTATCCTTACTGCACAGGGACCCTGACGTCTGCCTTTGACTGGGGCGTCTACCTGGACAAGGAGACCTCCTTGGCTGCCTCCGTCTCCTGCTTCAGACATGTGAGACTACACACTGTACACCTGGAACCTGTGCATGCAGGCTATTCATTTTTATTTTGAAAAAAAATCTACTGGCCAAATTAATGTTTTAATTTGTTACTCTGAATTTTTGTACTTGCCAAATGGTCAAATCTATCCACCATTGGCTGGTGGCAGGTGCTCATTTTGGACCCGGCACGCCTGTAAAAACAATGCAAACTAAAGTAAAACGATGACTAGCACATTGCGATTATAGCTATACATAGATATAGGTACTATACAATAGGCTGGGCGATATGGACCAAAAATCATATCCCGGTATTTTTAGGCTGCATCGTGATATACGATATATAGCGGTATTTATAAGAATTCGGTTCATTTTTCAGTTTTAACTCAATGCCACATGTATGATGTCACAAGCACTTTTATTTCATATTATTTCATATTTCATATTCACAAGAATAACAGGCATTCCATTTACATTCCCTTTTAGAAAATATACAGCTGCACACTACATATTAACACGTAAATGAAAAGGTACATTGAAATAATCCAAATACATAAAATAAATAGCCTATATTAAATACATAGGCATACCTCTGCTCCTACACAAAATCGCCTTTGTTATATTACGCCACTTGGAACTTTTCTTTTCATAAGGCACCACACTGCTAAATGAAGCTTGTAACGAGGCTCGTTCCGGGGAAGAGTGTAGGGCAGAGTGTAGGGGCAGAGTGTAGGGGCAGAGTGTAGGCAGAGTGTAGGCAGGTGTGGGCAGAGTGTAGGGGCAGAGTGTAGGGCAGAGTGTAGGGGCAGTGAGGGCTTGGAGGCTGCAGCAGCACGCAGCTTTTACAGATAGCGTTGCTTTGCTCCTCATCTGAAATCACAAATATCTCCAAATTATAGAAGATTCTTTGAAACTAGCCCTTCCACATTACCGACCGGCACTATGTCCGTCTCCATGTTGCTGGAAAGTTGTGTGACAGCCTGCGTGCCGACACAGAGAGGGGCGGGGCTGGGGGGGCGGGGCTGAGCGTATGAGCGAGCATATGAGCAGAGCGTATGAGCAGAGAGAGAACAGAGCAGAGAGACAACTGCCTACGTTATATGGACCGGTATAACTCATAATACCGATATACCGCCCAGCCCTACTATACAATCAATCAGATTGCATCAAAGGCCAAAGCACAAGAAAATCAATGTCAAAGTCACAAAGTTGTGGGCGAGGCCTCTTTCCAACCTCAACCAACGTATCACTAGAGAGAGAATCGTTCTGACTTGCTTACGTCTTGAGGGTTGGCCTGCCAAGTCGGAGTGTTTACTGAACTGGAGGAACAAGACCTTGGCACTGCAATAAAACACACGGCAGAGTTTTTATTGCAACTTTATTGCAAATAATTGGAAACAGCATTCTTTGTCACGCCATCTATGAGGGCTATCAGGAAAGGTTTAAGCAGGTCACTGTTAACACACAGTGGTCACTGGTCCAAGGTGTTTGTCGAAAGAAACTTAGACTTTTTGTACAAAAGGAAGCACAGAAACTGCCAAAAGTGTGATTTATGAATCGTAACTGGGGGTTAACCGGCAGGAGACCCTTTTGTTTCCAAAGCGACCTACGGTGAATTGAAATAGCTAGGGGTTGGGGGATCTTTCTCAAGGATGCCAACAAGTAGGCTGCAGAGACATTGACAACTCGTAAGCCTTGTGCTGGGAGTCAAAGCCCTGAGGGCTGGGAGTCAAAGCCCTGAGGGCTGGGAGTCAAAGCCCTGAGGGCTGGGAGTCAAACCCCTGGGGGCAGGGAGTCAAACCCCTGGGGGCAGGGAGTCAAAGCCCTGGGGGCAGGGAGTCAAACCCCTGGGGGCAGGGAGTCAAAGCCCTGGGGGTGGGGAGTCAAACCCCTGAGGGCGGGGAGTCAAACCCCTGAGGCCTGGGAGTCGTCCCCAAAACCTCCCAGTCCTGAAGGGAATTCACTATTTTGTGGCTAAAAGGTTGCTCTACCTTCCAGGCTCCGCTGTGTGTGCAGTGGGAGGACATCTGTGTGGGGATGAAGGTGGAGGTGTTGAACACCAACGCTGTCCTCCCCAGTAAAGTGTACTGGATTGCCAGTGTCATTCAGTTGGCAGGTATGTGTTTGTGTTGTTGTATGGTGAGTGTTGAATCCCTTCCCGTCTGCCATTCCCTCTTGCTTTTAACATTTCAGCCCACAGTTTTTGTCCTCTTAACCCCCGCACTATGAATTATTCACAACAATGAAGTAAAACTTAACAGGTAAAAGTTTATATGGTATTCTTCTAAAGTGCAAAATGGTTGTGAAATGGTTGCATTCCACATCCTTTTTATTGTGTATAGTATTGCTAAAGTGTTGTTTATAGTATAGTGTTAATAGTAAAGTATTGGTTTAGTATTGTATAGTTTAGTATAGTATTGAAATTCCTACTGCGGGAGGGAGTGGGGAGTAAGCGTTCCAAATAAAAACCTTGAATGTTGAATCCTCCCATCTAGTGTGAGGATGTTTCATCTCCTGTTTGTGTTCAGGGTACAAAGCTCTGCTGAGGTACGAGGGCTTCCAGCACGACAGCAGCCATGACTTCTGGTGCAGTCTGGGCACTGGAGAGCTGAACCCCATAGGCTGGTGCGCCATGACCAGCAAGCTGCTGGTTCCCCCCCAGGGTGAGTGGATGGTCACCGAGCGGCCATATTGGTTCTCAGTGGTGGCATTGTGGTGAACCTGAAGGCCGTTTCTCCAACCGCAGCTACCAAGATGGCCACTTGGCTACAGGCAACTCTTGTCTATTTAACCCTTTGTTTATTCAAGGCAATTCAAGTCTTTTGATCATAAACAACACATGATGCATGCAGACACATTTTGGACACATTGGATTAGATTAGATTAAAATGGACTGGACTGTGTTTAGATTTGGTCACAAATTAGATTAGGTTTGCTTTGATAAGACTAGATGAGATTCAAATCAAATCGATTTGCATTGATTACCTGTGCGCTACATTGAAGTAGGGACAAGTTTACATCCAAATGATAGGTTTGATTGGCTCTGAGATTAAGTGTGTGTGTGTGTGTGTGTGTGTGTGTGTGTGTGTGTGTGTGTAGATGTGCAGCAGAACATCCCAGACTGGAAGGAGTATCTGATGGAGAAGCTGGTGGGGGCGTCCACTCTGCCGGTGGACTTCTACATCAAGGTAGCTGTGGCCACACGGGGAGCGAACATTAAAGGGAACCATTGACTCGTCATCAATGAAGATTCTTTTTTTTTTTTGTAAAGCAACACAAAACAATGTTAGTGACGTCCTCCCCCCTGACTCATCCAGGTGGCGGAGAGCAGCAAGTGCAGCATGAAGGTGGGCTCGCGCGTGGAGGTGGTGGACCCCCGGCACATCAGCCGGACCCGCGTGGCGACGGTGGACCGGGTGATCGGGGGCCGTCTGCGGCTGGTCTACCAGGACCTGAGCGACGCCCCCTACAACACCTTCCAGGACTTCTGGTGCCACATGCACAGTCCGCTGCTGCACCCCGTGGGCTGGTCCAGTGCCGTGGGCCACACCATCAAGGTCCCCGGTAAGGGGATCTAAATCACCATCATACTGAATTATTTGGTACTGAATTGCTTCTGTAGGACAAATAGCCAAAATACTCTTACTATTGGTATTTAGCTGGTTATGCTCTTAATGGGTTGAAGCGGTGGATCTAGTAACCAGTGGTGATCATGGTGTGGATATAATGTAAGGATACGACCTTGTGTTGATGTAGGATACGACCTTGTGTTCATGTAGGATATGACCTTGTGTTCATGTAGGATACGACCTTGTGTTCATGGAGGATACGACCTTGTGTTCATGTAGGATACGACCTTGTGTTGATGTAGGATACGACCTTGTGTTGATGTAGGATACGACCTTGTGTTGATGTAGGATACGACCTTGTGTTGATGTAGGATACGACCTTGTGTTCATGTAGGATACGACCTTGTGTTCATGTAGGATACGACCTTGTGTTCATGTAAGATACGACCTTGTGTTCATGTAGGATACAACCTTGTGTTGCTGTAGGATACGACCTTGTGTTGATGTAGGATACGACCTTGTGTTGATGTAGGATACGACCTTGTGTTGATGAAGGATACGACCTTGTGTTGATGTAGGATACGACCTTGTGTTGATGTAGGATACGACCTTGTGTTGATGTAGGATACGACCTTGTGTTGATGTAGGATACGACCTTGTGTTCATGTAGGATATGACCTTGTGTTGATGTAGGATACGACCTTGTGTTCATGTAGGATACGACCTTGTGTTCATGTAGAATACGACCTTGTGTTGATGTAGGATACGACCTTGTGTTCATGTAGGATACGACCTTGTGTTCATGTAGAATACGACCTTGTGTTGATGTAGGATACGACCTTGTGTTGATGTAGGATACGACCTTGTGTTCATGTAGGATACGACCTTGTGTTCATGTAAGATACGACCTTGTGTTCATGTAGGATACGACCTTGTGTTCATGTAAGATACGACCTTGTGTTGATGTAGGATACGACCTTGTGTTCATGTAGGATACGACCTTGTGTTCATGTAGAATACGACCTTGTGTTGATGTAGGATACGACCTTGTGTTGATGTAGGATACGACCTTGTGTTCATGTAGGATACGACCTTGTGTTCATGTAGGATACGACCTTGTGTTGATGTAGGATACGACCTTGTGTTCATGTAAGATACGACCTTGTGTTCATGTAGGATACGACCTTGTGTTCATGTAGGAAAGGAAACTCTAAATCGTAAGAGTCACATTGACAGCTCTCCGTTCCACTTCAGAAGGGTAAGTCAGACCGTCTACCACATGCTGTCTGTTAATAATTTCAGTAACCATTATGATTTGAGTAGTCGTCCTGCTGGCAACACCTTGGATTCTTACTGATTCTTACTTTTTTACGTATTTTGCGTATCTCTACTTTACCTTTTTGAGTGTCAACATCCGTTAGTATTGCCATTTATTTGGTGCCCTTTATTTCTTTCTTTTTTCTATTTTGTGTGGTTTAACGTCATCAGTGTCCTCTTGAATGAGCCTGGCCGAACAGAACAGAACGTACTTAATGTGAATTGACTGCTGGCAAATCCACCAGCAACCAACACGGCTCCTGATAGTCTGAATTCCCCCCCATCTCTACTAGCCCAGGATCGTGTACATGTCGGGGGGGTTCTTTGAGGAGGGGATGAAGCTGGAAGCCATAGACCCCCTCAACTTGGGGAAAATCTGCATAGCGACTGTCCACAAGGTGAGATGTTCACGTTAGTGGTTTGCACATTTAGTAGTACTTTTTAGCTGGTATTTCTGGATAGGATTATCTAAACGTGTGTGTGTGTGTGTGTGTGTGTGTGTGTGTGTGTGTGTGTGTGTGTGTGTGTGGTGTGTGTGTGTGTGTGTGTGTGTGTGTGTGTGTGTGTGTGTGTGTGTGTGTGTGTGTGTGTGTGTGTGTGTGTGTGTGTGTGTGTGTGTGTGTGTGTGTGTGTGTGTGTGTGTGTGTGTGTGTGTGTCGGCAGGTCCTATTGGACGGCTTCCTGATGGTTGGTATCGTTGGTGCAGACCAGGGTGCAGACCAATTCTGTTACCACGCTTCCTCTCACGCCATCCTGCCCCCGGGCTTCTGTGAGAAGAACAACATCCCTCTCACCTTACCTCCAGGTGGACACACATCTCAACCTGTATTCAGTGTCTCTCGCCTTATGAAGCCATGTTTTAAAAAAATTCAGATACAGGTCATTGAGAAGCAGGCTGAATGTTCTAGTTTAGAGAAGTGATTTGCAATCCTGGAGCCATAACAGCCCTCTCCCTGCCAGACTGTGACCCTGACACCTTCTCCTGGGAGAAGTATCTGCAGGAGAGCCAATCCCTGAGGGCTCCTGCCATGCTCTTCAACACGGTACGACGGCCAGCTTCTAAAATGGCCCCATAAGGCCACTAGTGACCTCACAAGTGGGACACGTGTCCACCCAGATGTCTGATGGATTGATCAACTCACTTATCACTAATCACGGCCGGGATGATTTTGGCTGCGTGTGAATGCTCCAGGACTACCCGGGTCACGGCTTCTCCCCCAACATGAAGCTGGAGGCGGTGGACCTGATGGAGCCCCAGCTGGTGTGCGTGGCCACCGTACGGCGCCACGTGGGCCGTCTGCTGCTCATCCACTTTGACGGCTGGGAGGACGAGTTCGACCAGTGGGTGGACCACTGCTCCCCGGACATCTACCCCGTGGGCTGGTGCGAGCTCACGGGCTACAGCCTCCAGGCCCCGCCTTCGGCCAGCGGAGCAGGTAAGCCCCGTCTGAGTCTCTAGGGTCCCCCCCCCCCCCCCCCCCTCATAAGGTGGACATGGAGATATTTCATGTATTTTACCATGCCTGTTGATGGACAGGAGAGTAGAGAGAGACAGGACTGTGGGGAGAGACCGAAGAGAGACAGGAGAGTGGAGAGAGACAGGACTGTGGGGAGAGACAGGAGAGTAGAGAGAGACAGGACTGTGGGGAGAGACAGAAGAGAGACAGGAGAGTGGAGAGAGACAGGACTGTGGGGAGAGACAGGAGAGAGACAGGAGAGTAGAGAGAGACAGGACTGTGGGGAGAGACGGGAGAGTGGAGAGAGACAGGACTGTGGGGAGAGACAGGAGAGAGACAGGAGAGTAGAGAGAGACAGGACTGTGGGGAGAGACCGAAGAAAGACAGGAGAGTGGAGAGAAACAGGACTGTGGGGAGAGACAGAAGAGAGACAGGAGAGTGGAGAGAGACAGGACTGTGGGGAGAGACAGGAGAGAGACAGGAGAGTAGAGAGAGACAGGACTGTGGGGAGAGACAGAAGAGAGACAGGAGAGTGGAGAGAGACAGGACTGTGGGGAGAGACAGGAGAGTGGAGAGAGACAGGACTGTGGGGAGAGACAGAAGAGAGACAGGACTGTGGGGAGAGACAGGAGAGTGGAGAGAGACAGGACTGTGGGGAGAGACAGAAGAGAGACAGGAGAGGGGAGAGAGACAGGACTGTGGGGAGAGACAGGAGAGGGGAGAGAGACAGGACTGTGGGGAGAGACAGGAGAGTGGAGAGAGACAGGACTGTGGGGAGAGACAGAAGAGAGACAGGAGAGTGGAGAGAGACAGGACTGTGGGGAGAGACAGGAGAGAGACAGGAGAGTAGAGAGAGACAGGACTGTGGGGAGAGACGGGAGAGTGGAGAGAGACAGGACTGTGGGGAGAGACAGGAGAGAGACAGGAGAGTAGAGAGAGACAGGACTGTGGGGAGAGACCGAAGAAAGACAGGAGAGTGGAGAGAAACAGGACTGTGGGGAGAGACAGAAGAGAGACAGGAGAGTGGAGAGAGACAGGACTGTGGGGAGAGACAGGAGAGAGACAGGAGAGTAGAGAGAGACAGGACTGTGGGGAGAGACAGAAGAGAGACAGGAGAGTGGAGAGAGACAGGACTGTGGGGAGAGACAGGAGAGTGGAGAGAGACAGGACTGTGGGGAGAGACAGAAGAGAGACAGGACTGTGGGGAGAGACAGGAGAGTGGAGAGAGACAGGACTGTGGGGAGAGACAGAAGAGAGACAGGAGAGGGGAGAGAGACAGGACTGTGGGGAGAGACAGGAGAGGGGAGAGAGACAGGACTGTGGGGAGAGACAGGAGAGTGGAGAGAGACAGGACTGGGGAGAGACAGAAGAGACAGGAGAGTGGAGAGAGACAGGACTGTGGGGAGAGACAGAAGAGAGACAGGAGAGTGGAGAGAGACAGGACTGTGGGGAGAGACAGGAGAGTGGAGAGAGACAGGACTGTGGGGAGAGACAGGAGAGTGGAGAGAGACAGGACTGTGGGGAGAGACAGGACTGTGGGGAGAGACAGAAGAGAGACAGGAGAGTGGAGAGACAGGACTGTGGGGAGAGACAGGAGAGTGGAGAGAGACAGGACTGTGGGGAGAGACAGGAGAGTGGAGAGAGACAGGACTGTGGGGAGAGACAGAAGAGACAGGACTGTGGAGAGAGACAGGACTGTGGGGAGAGACAGGAGAGTGGAGAGAGACAGGACTGTGGGTAGGGGGAGGGAACCCCATGTAGCGTAGGACGACGGGTCAGGACTGAACCCATGGTCCATGTGGGGGGGGGCCACCCCAAGGTTCTATTAACACCAGACAGGAAGTGAGGGAATCTCCATGTTCCCAGGTATGTGGAAGTGTTTGTATTGGCAACACGCACAATTGCGCTGTATGGCTAGGGCTAGGGTAAAAATTCTGATTTTTAATAGGATTGGAATGAACCCAAACTGTTGCTACTGGAGTAGAATGACAGCTGGCTGGGATGGGTTTGAGGTTATGAGGATCCTATAGACCATCCTCTTGACTCAAACTATTCTCATTAAATGGGGGGGGCTGCAGTAGCTTAGTCTGTTGGGACTTGGCTTGGGAACCGGTCGAGGGTTCAACTCCAAGAAACCCCTGGGCACTGCCGAGGTGCCCTTGTGCAAGGCACCAGACCCCCCCACTGCTCCCCGGGCACTGTATATACACAATAGCTGCCCACTGCTCCTAATACTAGGATGGGGACAATGCAGAGAAACTCATTTCACTGTATGTGCTTTGCTGTGTACATGTGTGACCCCCCCCCCCCCCCCCCCCCAACCGCTGTTAGTTATAATTCATATCATCATGGAATCGTTATTGTATTTGATGTGTAAATAGAAGGTACATTTCTTCCAAATGATTCTTGTGGTTTGTCCCACCTCCTTATTTTCATCATCATTTCATTCTGAAAAAGAGAAATACCCTTTCATCCAACCATAAAATATCACATTGACATTTTATTTTTTAACCCAAAAATCCTATTGGGACACACAACAAGACTTTTGCTGTGTGCGATTTCTTCTCATAGAGAGTTTAGAAAACCAGTCCACCCGCCCAAAGAGAGTGAAGCCAATACCGTTTGGGAGGAAAAGTAAGTTCCGTCGCGCTGCGTGTGCTTGCTGCCCCCTCTGTAACTCCTAGTAGAAGTAGATGTTTATTATGGACTGTCCTCTTATCACGGACTGTTCTCCTATAGTGGACTGTTCGCTTATAGTGGACTGTTCGCTTATAGGGGACTGTTCGCTTATAGGGGGACTGTTAGCTTATAGGGGACTGTTCGCTTATAGGGGACTGTTCGCTATAGGGGACTGTTCGCCTATAGGGGGACTGTTCGCCTATAGGGGGACTGTTTGCCTATAGGGGGACTGTTCCCTTAAAGTGGACTGTTCCCTTATAGTGGACTGTTCCCTTATAGTGGACTGTTCCCTTAAAGTGGACTGTTCCCTTATAGTGGACTGTTCCCTTAAAGTGGACTGTTCCCTTAAAGTGGACTGTTCCCTTATAGTGGACTGTTGCCTTATAGTGGACTGTTCCCTTATAGTGGACTGTTCCCTTAAAGTGGACTGTTCCCTTATAGTGGACTGTTGCCTTAAAGTGGACTGCTCTTCACTGGTTGCCAGCCAACCTGTTGTTTTTAGAGTGATGGTTCTTCTGCAGCAGCAGCCCCTCCACTCTGGAGCTCCCCTGACCCTCAAACACTCCACTGTTTACACACCTAAAACCCTTCTCTGTAGCCTCTGGCTGCTTTTTCAGATGGTCTTCTTGATGCATTTTTCAAACCTATCTGATTAGCTATAGTTTCCCTTTTAATCACTTACTCAACCCACTGTTGTTTGGAATGTGCTATATAAATAAAGATAAACCTGAACTTGGTTGGTATTCAAAATGTTCCAACCTGTCCCTCCTCTCTTCCCCTCAAGAGAAAAGGTTACCAAAGAGGAGACTCCGTCTGGGGGCCCCGCAGTCGGCTGAAGACACCAATGGGCCGATTGAGGCTTCGCTCACCGGCGAGGATCCAGCCCCTGCTCCCTCTGTCGGGGCCCCCCCTGCTCCCTCTGTCGGGGCCCCCCCTGCTCCCTCTGACCTCACCCTGAAGCAAGAATCTGGTCTCCTGGTACCCAAGACGGAGCCGGAGGAGCACGAGAGTGAGTGTTCCCATCATTGGATCAGATGACATGCTTTAGGGCAGGTGTTCTCCAAAACCTTTCGGGGCCAGGGACCCCTTACAAGGAGAAGATAATTCCAAGGACCCCCTCAAAATCATAACGCCAATTATACGCTAATACATGATAAATACTTCAGACCTGTTTCCTAGTTATAAACAGAAACACATTTCAATATGAATCATGTTAATACCACTTATATACTTGTATATTTTTATATATATTATATACTTATATAACGGTTACAAGACAGTCCTATGACTATGAACTGTAACAAGATGAACAGTAACAAGACATAGTCCTATGACTATGAACTGTAACAAGATGAACAGTAACAAGACATAGTCCTATGACTATGAACTGTAACAAGATGTGGCATAGTCTTAATAAACAGACATTTCAAATGACTAGTATAAGTCATGTAATGCTCCTTATTCTAATCATTATTATTTCTTGCAGTCATTACAGTTCAGGTGAAGGTGGAGGAGATAGAAATGGAGACTCCCATTGGTCCTCCGTATTCGGAGAGCCACGCTACCTGGCAAGAAGGAGAAGGAGGGCACCGGTGAGGAGGAGGAGGAGGAGGAGGCTGAAGGAGTCTGAGCACAGGCCGGTGCCGGCTCTACGAGGGACGGTGAGGAGGACGACTTGAGGAGGACTGAGTCGGGTGGACCGGACGGTGGGGAGCCAGGATGTCTCTGCATGGGGAGACGCGGAACAGGAAGTGACTAATGATGGGACTCGGGATCGCAGGAAGTGAGGCGTTGATAAGATGATGTAATGCAAGAGGGCGGCAAAACAATACAACTCTAAGATGTGGCTCATAAGTACCCTTTTGTCGTTTATAAAGTCCACCTTTTTGTTTTTTTGCATCTTGGTTTGGGAGCCACTTGTTAAACCACTACGACCATTGACCACTAGCTTCACTCACAACAGACCTCCCCCAAAACACCTCCTCCTCCACCTCCTCCACCACCTCTCAACACTACTGCAGCATTCACAGGACTTTTGGACCTCAACCGCAGTGTTGGTCAGCAGCGCTGGTCTCTCCACAGCGCTGGTCTCCACAGCGCTGGTCTCTCCACAGCGCTGGTCTCTCCACAGCGCTGGTCTCTCCACAGCGCTGGTCTCTCCACAGCGCTGGTCTCTCCACAGCTCTGACTCCTGTCAGGCCTGTTGTCCACTCCTCACTGCTCCCTGTTCTATTGACTCCATGGAGGACTGCCCTCAACTGGTGAAGAAGGCCCACAGACGGCTCTATGTTGTTCAAGTGGTTAACTTTCATTATTATTATTAGTTTAACATCATCGCTTTCCTTTTTGTTGTGACTCGTTGCTTAAATGTCAACCCTTGAACTATTGTGTTTGAATGCTTGTTCACTCACTTTTCAAAAGGAATGGCAAAAGTCAAAGCAGTAAAATGTCAATATGTATTATTCATAATGTATTGCACAGAATGTTGGACATACTTTTTGTACACAAAAGATCATGCGACCATGTGTTAATTTATGTCTTTCTAAACTCTTCTGTCCATACAGCGTGTGAAATAAGCCGTATGGTGAACAATGGTTATTGTGGAAAGGTTTTAATCGGGCTGTTTTTAGGGAGATTAACAAAATAAAGCTCTACTGTATATCATCTTCATAACTTTGTGTTGATCTCCTGGTGTCCAGGTGAGACACTGGATGGACATGGGAGCGCAGGCTCAAGCCTCGCTGCGTCTCTCGCTCCTCTTCTTAGCAGCCGGCGGCCTGGCCGTCAGACGGGTCGTTCGAGGTTTGGATTTGGCTTTTGTCATTTTGCCCCTTGGACGTCCGCTGAGCTGCGCCGGCTTGGCTTTGGAGGTGTTGGAAGTGTCGAGGCTGAGGGAGGAGGGCAGGCTGCCTCCCCCGGGGCAGGCTCTGAACACAAAGACGTCCTTCACACGCCGGCCTCGGATCTCGGGGGGGTTGGCGCAGGTCGCCCGCACCTTCAGGTTCACCTTCTCTATCCACCTGGAGGGAAAGGTTTATTAGAAAGGATGTCCCGGCCGTCCTGTAGGAGTCAGTTAGGGGTTTGTCTGCCTGTGGTTTGGTTCACATCCTAAACCCTCTGGAAGTGATAGATCTGAGAGGATTGGGAACAGCTGTCCTTGACATATCAGGGAAAATATGGATGATTAATTGGAAGATTTGCCATAATATTGACATGTCTAGTTAATTACATATGCCCCTATTATACCACCAGGTGAGTGTGATTAGCCGTTACAAGCCTTGCCAAATTGTATTGTGTGACTTAAAGTGACATGCAGAGCATCCACCCAGATGTAGCATCAGTACTAGATCAGCCTCCCAGGACGACCAGCGGCTTGTCTCATCATACATACATACTATTTTAGTAGCATGACAATTTTGAAGCGGCTCACCACCACACTCACACCTGCTGGGTAATATGGGTCTTTAACATAAAACCTGGTGTCCACATTAAATTTAACATCCAACTATTTTAATAAAGAGCATGATTGGTCCTGTCCCGCTCAACCAGTAGCGCAAGGCAGGTTCAAGGATTCGATTCCCACCCATTACCAAGGACGCATGCAGGTATAGTGACCATGTGTGAACCAGTGTGTCTTACATGCGTAAGGGCAGCAGGGGGCAGTCACAGAGCAGAGGGTTACCAGCCAGGTTGATGACCTCCAGAGAGGTGAAGGGGTGGAGGTCAGGAACCTCCTCCAGCTGATTCCCTTCCAGGTAGAGGCTCCTCAGCCCAGCACCGAGGCCGACCAGAGAGTCCTTTGACATCTAGTGTAGCAAAAGAATGGCCTTAAACCGTCGTCCTGCTGTAGTTGAGTATTCAGTTAGCAGCTGGTGAGTGGTGTGGCTGGTTCAAGCAGCTGTGGAGTGGTGTGACTGGTTCAAGCAGCCTCATCTGGCCCCAGTCAGACTACTTAGACAGTGGGGCTCGGTGAGGCCATCCGCCATATGTATATATCCTCCATTAGACACTTTATTGTTATTTTTATTAGTATTGTGGTATCTTATTGTTTAGTATAGTATACTTTAGTTTTGTTGCAGAAATTCATAATGCTGAAGTGAGGGGAGTAAGCATTCCATAGTTACACATGGCAACAACAAAAAAAAGAATCTTGTATCTTTCTTGATCCAAAGCCTCCCAGAAACCCGGTTCACCAACCTTCTCCAGACCCATGTGGTCCAGATGTAGATCCTTCAGGGTTGCGCCCAGCGCTCTGAAGGCGTCCGCTCCCACCCAGCGGATGGGATTCCCGGACAGCTTCAGCTCCCCGAGGTTCCCGGCCTTGCTCAACGCCACGCTGGGCACCTCCTTCAGCTTGTTGCCCCCCAGGTGGAGGGCACTCAGGTCGTTGGCCTGCTCCAGCGCCCGGGCAGAGACGCCGTTGATGACGTTCCCTGTGAGATAGAGGCCCCTGATGCCCTCGGCACCTGCAAGGGCTCCGGACTCCAGCTTGGCGATGGCGTTGTCCTCCAGGTGCAGCGCCAGCAGACCTGGGAGGAGCTTGAAGGCTCCTTTGGGGAAGCCGGTGAAGCGGTTCTTCTCCAGGTGGAGGTAGGTCAGGTGAGGGAGACCTTGGAGGTTATGATGAGGGGATCAGTGATGATGGTTTGGAGAGAACTTCTATTGTCATTTATAAGATGTTGGTGCCCACAACCACACTGGAGTTGGGTTTTGGTCGCCGTATGTTTTCTATCCTGTACAGATTATCAAACCCTGGAAAGGGGTTGGATAAGTAGGGTGAATATATTCATATTTACATTACATAAATTTCACTTCTGAGAGACCTTTGAAAGCCTCCGGGCTGAGGGAGGTGAGGTCATTCTCGGACAGGTACAGGTAGACCAACCCCTTCATCCCGCTGAAGGCGGCGTCCTCCAGCTCAGCGATCTTGCAGCGCTGCAGGTGGAGGGACACCACCTGGGAGAGGCCGGGGAAGCTGTTGCTAGGGACGGAGTGGAAGTGGTTGCCACGCAGGTCCAGCAGTTTGGTGTCGGCCGAGAAGCCTTGAGGAACCTTGGAGTGACGGCGGTTCTCACAGGTGGAATGGTGGGTCTCCGCCTGCCGAGGAGGAGAGCATGTACACACCAGGTCTACTATGCTATTACTACCATTACAATTTGACTGTTCAGTCGCCATCTAGCAGATGTTTTTATCTATTATACATCCTGCTCCAGGATGCTTACTGCGGACATTTAGGTTTGAAGAACACAATAAGCACGTCATTTGTTTGAAATAACTTTAGACGTTTACAGCGACTCACCTCGCAGGCACAGTTTGTGGGGCATTTCACCTTGGCCTCGGGCGCCTCTGTGGGCGGTGCCACCCTGGTGGCCTCCTCGAACTCGGCCTTCAGCATGGCGTCCTGGCTCTGACAGCGGAGGTCCCGGGGGAACAGTGTGTCCAGATGCTCCCCAGAGAAGTGGGCCGGGCCCCCGCAGGTCCCCATCAGCCTCACCTTGCTGCTGATGGCCCACTCCCTGAGGGCCAAATAACCTCCCTGAGAACTACTACACTGGATTGACCTGGGCTTCAGTCAGAGCCCCTGGGCTTCAGTCAGAGCCCCTGGGCTTCAGTCAGAGCCCCTGGGCTTCAGTCAGAGCCCCTGGGCTTCAGTCAGAGCCCCTGGGCTTCAGTCAGAGCCCCTGGGCTTCAGTCAGAGCCCCTGGGCTTCAGTCAGAGCCCCTGGGCTTCAGTCAGAGCCCCTGGGCTTCAGTCAGAGCCCCTGGGCTTCAGTCAGAGCCCCTGGACCTGGACCACAGACCTCGCTTCAAGACCCAAGGCTGGAGGAAACCTTGTGAAGGAACATTGCACCGCTTACTGTCTTCTATCCCCAAGGTCATTTTGTATCTTGAAAACGATAAATATGATACAGCAAGTTTTCTGGTAATTCTATGAATAAATAGTGTATATACAAGTGGGTAAAGGAAAATGATAGAAAAGCCAGAACATTCTGGTAAGTTCAGAAAATGACATCACTTTGCTAATTAATGCAGCCTTTAAAACCGGTACATGTGACCAATAAAACAATTATTATTATTATAAACCAGAAAGACAACACTTCACGCCATATCACAGAATACCATATCTAGACTCATACCCCCCCCCCCCCCCCGCCCACATCATGTGAATAAAGTACCACCTGATCCGATCTGATCTTGTATGATCATTTCTCACCTGAGAGGCCGCAGGTAGCAGTTGCAGTAGATTGGGTTCCCGTCCAGGTTGAGGCGAGCCAGGCTGGGGCAGCCCTCTGAGAAGGGCTGGATGACGCGGAGCTGGTTGTGACCGATGTCCAGGTGGACCAGGCTGGGCGTCTGGTACAGGGCCGTGTTGGACAGGTCCTGCAGGAACATGTGGTCCAGGAAGAGGTGGGTGAGCTTGGCCATGGACACGGTCTCCTCCCCCAGGTAGGTCATGGGGTTGTAGCCCATGTCCAGACGAGTCACCGCCGGCAGTCTTGGGAGGGAAGGAAGAGTGACGAAACGATTGAGTGAATGATCGAACGTTCAGCGTTGGTTTCTAATTTCACCAAGAATTCTCTTCTTAATAATTGTAGTCTTTGGTTATATGGTTTGTTGTGTAACGGGATTTGGTTCAAATTGATGGTAGAAGAGTTCCTGCTTCCATTTCCTGGGCCAATCAATGCCTGGTGGTTCCATTGTGATGTATTCCAGGTGTGAACATGACCATCCACATGAACCGTCTCATGGAACCATCAGGGACGGCAGTAGCTCAGTCTGTTAGGACTTGGCTTGGGAACGGAAGGTCGCTGGTTCAAGTCCCCTCTGAAACGCCTGGGCACCAGACCCCTCCCCTGCTCCCCTGGATATCCACTAGCTGATACCCACTGCTCCTCAGACTAGGATGGGTTACATGAGAGGAACTCATTTCACTGTTAGACATGTGACCAATAAAGAGGATTCAATCCTCTAGATTTAGATTAAGACCACTGCTTCACCAAAATGTGATTATAACTATTGATTTACAACAAGGAAAATGTCTGGCCACCCAGTATGCTTTAGATCAACTGGGGATTACAGTCAAAGACGCCTCATTACAAAACACATGTTAGAGTTCAAGAGTCCTCTTGCTAGAAGCTTCCAGAGCAGCGGGCCCACCGGGTCATGGTCTCGGAGGGGAAGAACTGCAGCTCGTTGTGGTCCAGACTGAGGCGCTGGAGGGTGACCAGGCTGCCGAAGGCCTCCACATCCAGGTAGTTCAGAGAGTTGTGACTCAGGCGGAGCCACTTGATGTTCTGCAAACCCTGGTGGGGAGACAAAGATATTAGAACCCAGAATCTACAGAGAGAGAGAGAGAGTGTGTGTGTACCTGGAAGGCCATGTTGGGTATGTAGACCAGCTGGTTGTGTGTGAGTGAGAGCAGGTTGAGGAAGCCCAGCTGAGAGAAGGCTCCCGGCTGGATCTCCTCCACGCGGTTGTGGTCGATCATGAGCTGCTTCAGCGAGGAGAGGCCGTCGAAGGACTCCTGTACGGAGGAACACAGAGAAACGCTTAGTACTACCAGCTTTCATCCAAGGCCACTTACACTTAAGATGCGTGGATCAGGAGCAGGTAAGGGGTGAGGCCATCTTTAGAAGGATGCCTACAGACAGACAGATGCAGACATTGGGGTTCGAACCCTGTACCTTTTGACAGTCGAACCCCCTGACTAGACTATCCTGCCCCGGTCGGTGTGTGTGTGTGTGTGTGTGTGTGTGTGTGTGTGTGTGTGTGTGTGTGTGTGTGTGTGTGTGTGTGTGTGTGTGTGTGTGTGTGTGTGTGTGTGTGTGTGTGTGTGTGTGTGTGTGTGTGTACCTGGTAGAGGATGTCGATGTTGTTGTGGGCCAGGTTGAGGAAGACCAGTCTCCCCAGGCTCCTGAACGCCCCCTCCCGGACAGAGAGGATATTGCAGCGCTGCAGGGACAGGTGCGTCAGGTAGGGGGTGTGCTTGAACGCCCCCGTGGGCAGCTGCTGGATGTTATTGCCCCTCAGGTCGAGCTTGACTGTAATCTAGCGAGAGAGAGAGAGAGATTTACATTTCTAACACCAAAACAGGCCCCATTCTGCATCTACAATCACATAAAGACACTAATTCCACTTCACACATTAACATCCCAATATTATACATTAGATTCTAATGTATTGTCATTTCACAGCACAAGTTCAGTACAGAGGAAAGAAGTGGTCGTCTAACCAGAGTGTAAATGTACCAGTGAAGTCCATGTTAATATATAATGTACAGAGGTTAAATACAGTCTACAAGGTATACAAACAGGTATAAAATAACTTGTAGAGTAGGTATGTAAGATATGTGCAGAATTATAGGTATATATATTTTATATCTCATACATACTCTATAAGTAATCTTATAACTGTTTTTATACATAGACTGTCTTTTAGCAACTGTAAACTGTTCATTATATATTACCATGCACTTTACTCTAACATTTTCACTCTGCAAATGTTAGTAAACAGGCCCCACACACACATGACTACTTATTTCCTCTGTACTGAACTTGTGCTGAGAGATGACAACACATTAGAATCTAATCTAATATTCAGGTAAGTATACAAGACATATAGACAATATCAAACAATCGGTACGTCTAGCAAGAGGTTTATTAGATGAGCAGAGACCTCGTCCACTGTTGAAGGAACTCCTGTCAGGTTCTTGTTGCCGCAGGTGACGGTGAGTTGGATCTGGTCACAGACGCACTGTGTGGGACACGCCCCCGGGCGCGCTCCAGGAACACCGACAAGAAGTACCAGGAATGGCCACAAGAGGGCACCAAACACCTGGAAATACATCTAGGAAAGAAACACCCGCACTGAGCAACTGAGCATCAACAATGTCTTAGAAAGATAACGTCTATTATGAAAAGGAGAAAGTAAACCTTTGATAGGGTTTGGGGCCCGTTTACTCAACTGTCAGGGGATGTTAATGAGTCAAACCTGCTATCAGAACAATGGGAATCCATGAGAGGGATCTGGTTAAAGAGAAAGGAAAGAACCTCTTCATCTGTTGGGACTATGTGCACTTTTTAGGATAAGGATGCTGCTGCCCAATTGTTTGTTTTGTCCTTTTTATTTCATGTTATGTCATTTTTATAATATATACTTCATTATTATTATATATATATATTTTCAAATTACGTCCGTCTTGTCTTGTTTACATTTTTGATATAAGTTTGTATGTCGTGTCTTGTAACTTTGTTTAAAAAAAAAAAAAAAGATATTGTTTAATAAAGAATGTCTTCGAAATGGGTCAAACTGCAAGTTATTCCGTTTCATTCCAGTGTGTTTTGGTGTTGCGGTTCGGAAACAGAAGTGATGGTTCCACAGGTCACGTGGGTCAGGGTTCCTTTCCCATTTAACGGATCAATGTCATTGATTGTTATCCTGAATTGGAAGCACATTCCAGTTATAACTCACATAATCAGAGGAAAGGCGGTTTTTGTTTCACAATTGTGTATCAAAAAAGAAACAAAACATAAAATATATAAATTACCAGGCTGGCAATTTAGGATACATGTTCAACATAGATGTGTATGAATAAGTATGTTAATAATTAGAATAATAGTAATAATAATGAATAATTAGCTGTCTGTAAGTCATGCTAGACAAAATCCACAAGCGCCCACAAACTACCTTGAACCAACATGAGACATAGAACCTATAGAACCAACATGAGAGACATAGAACCTATAGAACCAACATGAGAGACATAGAACCTATAGAAACAACATGAGAGAGACAGAACCTATAGAACCAACATGAGAGAGACATATAACCTATAGAACCAACATGAGAGAGACATAGAATCTATAGAACCAACATGAGACATAGAACCTATAGAAACAACATGAGAGACAGAACCTATAGAACCAACATGAGAGACATAGAACCAACATGAGAGACAGAACCTATATAACCAACATGAGAGAGACATAGAACCTATATAACCAACATGAGAGAGACATAGAATCTATATAACCAACATGAGAGACATAGAACCTATAGAACCAACATGAGAGACATAGAACCTATATAACCAACATGAGAGACATAGAATCTATAGAACCAACATGAGACATAGAACCTATAGAACCACATGAGACATAGCACCTATAGAACCAACCCGAGAGAGACGTAGAACCTATAGAAACAACATGAGAGAGACAGAACCTATAGAACCAACATGAGACATAGAACCTATAGAACCAACATGAGAGACATAGAACCTATAGAACCAACATGAGAGAGACATAGAATCTATAGAACCAACATGAGACATAGAACCAACATGAGACATAGAACCTATAGAACCAACCCGAGAGAGACATAGAACCTATAGAAACAACATGAGAGAGACAGAACCTATAGAACCAACGAGAGACATAGAACCTATAGAACCAACATGAGACATAGAACCTATAGAACCAACATGAGAGAGACATAGAACCTATAGAACCAACCTGAATACTCGTCCGAGCTTTAACTAATAAATGACCGATGACAAAAACGTCCCGAGATCCAGGAGAGAAACAAAGGTCCCCTCGTCTCTGGACCGACTGGAAGAAAGTAGAAACCAGAGACGGTGGAATTTGGGCCAAACCCCCCGGAGTGGATCGAGTCCCCCGGATCAACACACCGGGTTCTGGAGCACAAAGACCCTCTGTTGGGTTGAAACCCCCAGTCACTGGCTCGTCTGTCCGAGCACCTGGAGACCCAGTGCGCAAATGGACAGACTTTATAAATGTGGCCTGATGAACAGGATTGTTTCCGTCTCTTCCTCACGTCAATAGATAGGATGAGAACATGCCTTGTACCCTCATCGTCTGTACCTTGTGGGACAATGGCGTGGATGGGATTGTGTCTGTGGTTTACTCCACGCGGTTCTTCTGCCACGGACCGTAGATGGTCTCCTGTCTCCCTCATCCTAAACCAACTGTTTAGTCATTTCGACCCCTTCTGGAGCGCCTAGAGCAGCTCCCCAAACACCTTTAGGGTCTAATCGAGTTGAACAGCTAGAACGTCTACAGAATGTCCAAGCTGTGGTCCTCTTTCTAAAGTAGATCCGCCTCTCCGAAGCCCATGCCCACAGATCAACTACAATACATGAGACGAACAGCAGGCGTCCAGGGACATGTATGGGGGGGGGGTGTGTGGTGTATGGGGGGCATGGTGTATGGGGGGGGGCATGGTGTATGGGGGGGGGGTGGTGTATGGGGGGCATGGTGTATGGGGGGGGGGGTGGTGTATGGGGGGCATGGTGTATGGGGGGGGGGTGGTGTATGGGGGGCATGGTGTATGGGGGGGGTGGTGTATGTGGTGTATGGGGGGGTGGTGTGTGGTGTATGGGGGGCATGGTGTATGGGGGGGGTGGTGTATGGGGGGCATGGTGTATGGGGGGGGTGGTGTATGTGGTGTATGGGGGGGTGGTGTGTGGTGTATGGGGGGCATGGTGTATGGGGGGGGGGGGGTGGTGTATGGGGGGGGATGGTGTATGGGGGGGTGTGGTGGGGTGGTGGTGTATGGGGGGGTGGTGTGTGGTGTATGGGGGGCATGGTGTATGGGGGGCATGGTGTATGGGGGGGGGGTGGTGTATGGGGGGCATGGTGTATGGGGGGGGTGGTGTATGTGGTGTATGGGGGGGTGGTGTGTGGTGTATGGGGGGCATGGTGTATGGGGGGGGGGGTGGTGTATGGGGGGCATGGTGTATGGGGGGGGGGGGTGGTGTATGGGGGGCATGGTGTATGGGGGGGGGGGGTGGTGTATGGGGGGGTGGTGTATGGGGGGGGGGTGGTGTGGTGTATGGGGGGCATGGTGTATGGGGGGGGGGGGTGGTGTATGGGGGGCATGGTGTATGGGGGGGGGGGGTGGTGTATGGGGGGCATGGTGTATGGGGGGGGTGGTGTATGGGGGGCATGGTGTATGGGGGGGGGGGGTGGTGTATGGGGGGCATGGTGTATGGGGGGGGGGTGGTGTATGGGGGGCATGGTGTATGGGGGGTGGTGTATGGGGGGCATGGTGTATGGGGGGGGGGGTGGTGTATGGGGGGCATGGTGTATGGGGGGGGGGGTGGTGTATGGGGGGCATGGTGTATGGGGGGCATGGTGTATGGGGGGGTGTGGTGTATGTGGTGTATGGGGGGGTGGTGTGTGGTGTATGGGGGGTGGTGTATGGGGGGCATGGTGTATGGGGGGGGGGGGGGTGGTGTATGGGGGGCATGGTGTATGGGGGGGGGGGTGGTGTATGGGGGGCATGGTGTATGGGGGGGGGGGGTGGTGTATGGGGGGCATGGTGTATGGGGGGGGGGGGTGGTGTATGGGGGGCATGGTGTATGGGGGGGGGGGGGTGGTGTATGGGGGGCATGGTGTATGGGGGGGGGGGTGGTGTATGGGGGGCATGGTGTATGGGGGGGGGGGGTGGTGTATGGGGGGCATGGTGTATGGGGGGGGGGGGTGGTGTATGGGGGGCATGGTGTATGGGGGGGGGGGGTGGTGTATGGGGGGCATGGTGTATGGGGGGGGGGGGGTGGTGTATGGGGGGTGTGGTGTATGGGGGGGGGGTGGTGTATGGGGGGCATGGTGTATGGGGGGGGGGGTGGTGTATGGGGGGCATGGTGTATGGGGGGGGGGTGGTGTATGGGGGGCATGGTGTATGGGGGGGGGGTGGTGTATGGGGGGGGTGGTGTATGGGGGGGGGGGGTGGTGTATGGGGGGCATGGTGTATGGGGGGGGGGTGGTGTATGGGGGGCATGGTGTATGGGGGGGGGGGGGTGGTGTATGGGGGGCATGGTGTATGGGGGGGTGGGGGTGGTGTATGGGGGGCATGGTGTATGGGGGGGGGGGTGGTGTATGGGGGGCATGGTGTATGGGGGGGGGGGGTGGTGTATGGGGGGGGGGGGGTGGTGTATGGGGGGCATGGTGTATGGGGGGGGGGGTGGTGTATGGGGGGCATGGTGTATGGGGGGGGGGGGTGGTGTATGGGGGGCATGGTGTATGGGGGGGGGGGTGGTGTATGGGGGGCATGGTGTATGGGGGGGGGGGGTGGTGTATGGGGGGCATGGTGTATGGGGGGGGGGGGTGGTGTATGGGGGGCATGGTGTATGGGGGGGGGGGTGGTGTATGGGGGGCATGGTGTATGGGGGGGGGGGGGGGTGGTGTATGGGGGGCATGGTGTATGGGGGGGGGGGGGGGGTGGTGTATGGGGGGCATGGTGTATGGGGGGGGGGTGCTCATGCATGCGGTTCATTCCTGCTCACAGTCTGATGCACATAGAACTTTGAATCTCTCTCACTCACACACGCTTTTTAGCTGAGCTCCCACACTGAAGTTGTGCTGCGGTGCGAACAGGATGAGGTATGACGTGACCACATGAACAAAGTGCTTAGAGGACATGACCAGTTACCACAACACGTTTCAATGTCTAGTACATCTTATATTTTACATACAAAAATAAAGGCAAACAGACGGAGAGGAATATCCCAAACATGGGCATCCTAATGTGCCAAATTAACCAATGTCAATCCGCCCCGTGGCGTTGAGAGTAGCCTGTGGGACGTCCTTCAGTCCGTGTTCTCAGTGGTCTGCGCTGCACCTCCTCTTTAGCACCTCCTCTTTAGCACCTCCTCTTTAGCACCTCCTCTTTAGCACCTCCTCTTTAGCACCTCCTCTTTAGCACCTCCTCTTTAGCACCTCCTCTTTAGCACCTCCTCTTTAGCACCTCCTCTTTAGCACCTCCTCTTTAGCACCTCCTCTTTAGCACCTCCTCTTTAGCACCTCCTCTTTAGCACCTCCTCTTTAGCACCTCCTCTTTAGCACCTCCTCTTTAGCACCTCCTGCAGGCTCTCCAGGGCGTTGCTGCAGGACTTCGGAGCCTTGCCGTTCCTCCTTCAGACACACGCAGAACACTCGGCACGTTAACTAAAGGTTCAATATATACATATATAATTATTATACATAATTATTATCTCACCATAAAGAACTCAAGGACAACATTAAAAACACACTCATCATCATTCATCATTTCATGCATGTAGATCACAACTACTGTTTCACATCCACCATCCGTATGTCACAACACACTGAACCTCATTCAAAAACAGACAATCAGACCACGCTAAATACATGAGACTTTTCTTTATTTTCTTTAGTGTGGGTATGATTGGTCAGGAGATGGGTGCTTTATCTCCTAGCTTCACATTAACGGAACCAATGAGACGTACTGGATCTGAACTGAAGAACCAACAGGGAGGAGTTGACACCGTCTGCCTTTCTGTCTTTAAGAGCACTCCATGGGAAACATCTCAGTGTGTGTGTGTGTGTGTGTGTGTGTGTGTGTGTGTGTGTGTGTGTGTGTGTGTGTGTGTGTGTGTGTGTGTGTGTGTGTGTGTGTGTGTGTGTGTGTGTGTGTGTGTGGTAACCTGTTGATTGGTTGAGTAGCGTCACGTGAGACGATATTATTGTGATATATATTATATTTCTGCAATGCATTTCAGAATAGTTAGTTTAATTGCTCTTAATTGTAATAAAATATATAATACGACAATATATGGAGCTCTAAATGGAAGATCCCCGTAGCCCCGCCCACTATGTGATCGGCGATCGGCTCCAAAACCCCTGATGGGAGCATCCCTAGTATTCATAGATCCCTTCATCAGAGTGACAGCCTCAAGGGCCTCCAGGCCACGCCCCTCAACCCCACACAACACACAACGCAGATGGTACCAAAGAACAGGAAGAGTGCAGTCAGAGCAGGAAGTGAGGTCACCTGGAGAGGACGGTGTGCAGAAGCAGGGCGTGGTGCTGATGGAAGTAGGGCTGCTGGACGGCGTGGATCAGACAGGACAGGTGAGCAGAGACCAGAGGAACCCTGTTCACCTTCCCCTCGCCCTGCAACACACACACATGAACCCTGTTCACTATCCCTCACCCTGCAACACACACACATGAACCCTGTTCACCTTCCCCTCGCCCTGCAACACACACACATGAACCCTGTTCACTATCCCTCACCCTGCAACACACACACATGAACCCTGTTCACTATCCCTCACCCTGCAACACACACACATGAACCCTGTTCACCTTCCCCTCGCCCTGCAACACACACACATGAACCCTGTTCACCTTCCCCTCGCCCTGCAACACACACACATGAACCCTGTTCACCTTCCCCTCGCCCTGCAACACACACACATGAACCCTGTTCACCTTCCCCTCGCCCTGCAACACACACACATGAACCCTGTTCACCTTCCCCTCGCCCTGCAACACACACACATGAACCCTGTTCACCTTCCCCTCGCCCTGCAACACACACACATGAACCCTGTTCACCTTCCCCTCGCCCTGCAACACACACACATGAACCCTGTTCACCTTCCCCTCGCCCTGCAACACACACACATGAACCCTGTTCACCTTCCCCTCGCCCTGCAACACACACACATGAACCCTGTTCACCTTCCCCTCGCCCTGCAACACACACACATGAACCCTGTTCACCTTCCCCTCGCCCTGCAACACACACACATGAACCCTGTTCACCTTCCCCTCGCCCTGCAACACACACACATGAACCCTGTTCACCTTCCCCTCGCCCTGCAACACACACACATGAACCCTGTTCACCTTCCCCTCGCCCTGCAACACACACACATGAACCCTGTTCACCTTCCCCTCGCCCTGCAACACACACACATGAACCCTGTTCACCTTCCCCTCGCCCTGCAACACACACACATGAACCCTGTTCACCTTCCCCTCGCCCTGCAACACACACATGACATGAACACACACACAGCCATGAACCCTCTCGGTCCGTATCAGAGTACCTTGAGCAGACCCATCTTGACCAGCAGGGTGGTGAGGAAACAGTGAGACTGAAGTAGCGAGGCGGACAGTACGGTCTTCAGCACTGCATCTGTGAGTGAGTGAGTGAGTGAGTGAGTGAGTGAGTGTGTGTGGGGGGGAGGACAAGAGACAGTTGCTCAGGATACCCACAAAGACATCATCAACAGTCTCAGTTTAGTCTTTTTTCTCTGAAAACACAAATCCTGTATTTACCGGCGGCTTCCAAGACGGCTTGGCTGGACTCAACCGAGGAGATCTTCAGGAGAAGGTCGACGGCCCTCTCTGGGTCATCCACGTCCACCTGGCTCAACACAAACAGACACTACAGCTGGAGGCGATCCCACATGTCCAGACCATACCACACCAGAACAGAACTATCCCCCACGCCAGGGGGTCCCAAACTTGAGGTCCCACCTGGAGCTCTCGGCCGGGCCTCATGTCTTCACAGTCCACATCCTTCTCTGAAGAGCGGCTGCCCAGGTATGACGCTATCTCTGTCTGGAAGGACACAGACAGACAGGCAGATGAGACAGACAGACTGACACAATCATGTATGTAAAGGTGTTCACAAACGACAGACGAGTTGTTCATAGTGTTGTTCCTATTCATTCCCTTACTGGGCTCTGCAGTTTGCAACTCGGAGAGTTTCCGTTACAGTTCACTCCGTTTTGCTTGCTGTGTTTGTCCTCCTCTTCCTCATGCTCCTTCTTCTCGTCATCTTCGTCATCCTCATTGCCATCATCATCGTCATCCTCTTCGTCGTCGTCCTTTTCCTCCGGTTCCCCCTCATCATCGCTGCAGATAAGATGATCATACAAAAGAAAAAACAATCATTCACACATGAATGTCAGACTGTTTCTATCCAATCAGAGACCAGAACAGGAGAGGTAGAGTCCAATCAAAGCTGCAGAAGGAGCCCATCCATGTGTCCGTGGCCTCGGGGCTCTATCCCTGATTGGACGAGAGAAGGAAGTCAATCACTTCTTTTACCTGAGCGACGCCAACATGTCCGCTCTGTCCATGACCTCCATGGCTTCTCTCAGCAGGTCGCATCCCTCCTCCCCCAGACAGTTCCCTGGTGAGACACATGCACCGTCCTCATCCACCAGAATCAACTGACATCTGAGATCTCTGATATCTCTTCCTTGGGATCACTGGACACACTGGAAAAACCTTGAACCTGTTTTATACTTTGAAGCCACTACAGACTTCAGTGTTTTCCCGTACAGTATGTTTATCATTTTAAAGAAACAGTATATTATGTCCATTGCTATTTAGTGGATTGTTTACATCCAAAGTCACTTAAGAGTCCCCATTGTATTATATATGAGCAGAACTACAGGCGTTATGTTGTCTATAGCGGGTATTTGTTTACCATTGAGATCCACCTTCTCCATCTGGGGCTTCTCCAGGACGGCCTGGGCCACCAGCAGAGCAGCCGCCTCTGTGATCTCCCCGTAGGACAGGTTCAGCTCCTGGAGACCCAGAGACACGTGGGGTCAGAGCACCAGCATGACAGCAAAACCTTTATAAAAACAGACAAGCTAGTGAAACGTCTGAGCGACCTTGAGAACGGGCAGTCCCTCTCTCAGCACGGCGGAGAGGGCGATGGCTCCCTCGGTCCGGACCAGACAGTCGCCGAAGTTGATCACCTGGACGTTCCTCAGGTGCCTCAGAGCCTGGAAACAACATGGTGGTTACACTCAAATCAAACAACCAAACCACTGTTAGCATTATATTAGGGCTGCTGCCATTCATGTGTTACTTCAACATCTCTCATGCTTTCGGCTCCCGTGATTGGTCGGCTCCTGTCAACACCTGCCGATTAAAACTAGAGGGCCTCCGTAGAGCACATACCCCACTCCCACCTGAATCCCGACTTGGACCTGCGCCAAAATCAACTGTTCCTTAGGCCATAAGTAATCTAACTATCTTTTGAGTTATCTTGCTAACAGACAAACAGACGGGGTGAAAACATAACCTCCGGTCCATCCAACAGTGTGGCTGCAGGGAGGTACTGAGGTACTGTAAAGAGGTCCCCTTACTAAAGGTGTCTCCAGACTGTAAAGAGGTCCCCTTACTAAAGGTGTCTCCAGACTGTAAAGAGGTCCCCTTACTAAAGGTGTCTCCAGACTGTAAAGGTGTCTCCAGACTGTAAAGAGGTCCCCTTACTAAAGGTGTCTCCAGACTGTAAAGGGGTCCCCTTACTAAAGGGGTCTCCAGACTGTAAAGGGGTCCCCTTACTAAAGGTGTCTCCAGACTGTAAAGGGGTCCCCTTACTAAAGGTGTCTCCAGACTGTAAAGGGGTCCCCTTACTAAAGGTGTCTCTAGACTGTAAAGGGGTCCCCTTACTAAAGGTGTCTCCAGACTGTAAAGGGGTCCCCTTACTAAAGGTGTCTCCAGACTGTAAAGGGGTCCCCCGACTAAAGGTGTCTCCAGACTGTAAAGGGGTCCCCCGACTAAAGGTGTCTCCAGACTGTAAAGGGGTCCCCTTACTAAAGGTGTCTCCAGACTGTAAAGGGGTCCCCCGACTAAAGGTGTCTCCAGACTGTAAAGGGGTCCCCCGACTAAAGGTGTCTCCAGACTGTAAAGGGGTCCCCCGACTAAAGGTGTCTCCAGACTGTAAAGGGGTCCCCTTACTAAAGGTGTCTCCAGACTGTAAAGGGGTCCCCCGACTAAAGGTGTCTCCAGACTGTAAAGGGGTCCCCTGACTAAAGGTGTCTCCAGACTGTAAAGGGGTCCCCCGACTAAAGGTGTCTCCACACTGTAAAGGGGTCCCCTTACTAAAGGTGTCTCCAGACTGTAAAGGGGTCCCCTTACTAAAGGTGTCTCCAGACTGTAAAGGGGTCCCCCGACTAAAGGTGTCTCCAGACTGTAAAGGGGTCCCCCGACTAAAGGTGTCTCCAGACAGTAAAGGGGTCCCCTAGGTCTCCAGACTGTAAAGGGGTCCCCCGACTAAAGGTGTCTCCAGACTGTAAAGGGGTCCCCCGACTAAAGGTGTCTCCAGACTGTAAAGGGGTCCCCTTACTAAAGGTGTCTCCAGACTGTAAAGGGGTCCCCCGACTAAAGGTGTCTCCAGACTGTAAAGGGGTCCCCTTACTAAAGGTGTCTCCAGACTGTAAAGGGGTCCCCCGACTAAAGGTGTCTCCAGACTGTAAAGGGGTCCCCCGACTAAAGGTGTCTCCAGACTGTAAAGGGGTCCACCGACTAAAGGTGTCTCCACACTGTAAAGGGGTCCCCTTGCTAAAGGTGTCTCCAGACTGTAAAGGGGTCCCCCGACTAAAGGTGTCTCCAGACTGTAAAGGGGTCCCCCGACTAAAGGTGTCTCCAGACTGTAAAGGGGTCCCCCGACTAAAGGTGTCTCCAGACTGTAAAGGGGTCCCCCGACTAAAGGCGTCTCCAGACTGTAAGAGGGTCCCCGACTAAAGGTGTCTCCAGACTAGTAATAGGTAGATAGATAGATAGATGATAGATAGATAGATAGGAGTCAGATTAGATAGATAGATAGCTCCAGATAGTAATAGGGTCCCAGACTAGATAGATGTCTCAGACTGTAATAGATAGATAGATAGATAGATAGATAGATAGATAGATAGATAGATAGATAGATAGATAGATAGATAGATAGATAGATAGATAGATAGATAGATAGATAGATAGATAGATAGATAGATAGATAGATAGATAGATAGATAGATAGATAGATAGATAGATAGATAGATAGATAGATAGATAGATAGATAGATAGATAGATAGATAGATAGATAGATAGATAGATAGATAGATAGATAGATAGATAGATAGATAGATAGATAGATAGATAGATAGATAGATAGATAGATAGATAGATAGATAGATAGATAGATAGATAGATAGATAGATAGATAGATAGATAGATAGATAGATAGATAGATAGATAGATAGATAGATAGATAGATAGATAGATAGATAGATAGATAGATAGATAGATAGATAGATAGATAGATAGATAGATAGATAGATAGATAGATAGATAGATAGATAGATAGATAGATAGATAGATAGATAGATAGATAGATAGATAGATAGATAGATAGATAGATAGATAGATAGATAGATAGATAGATAGATAGATAGATAGATGATAGATAGATAGATAGATAGATAGATAGATAGATAGATAGATAGATAGATAGATAGATAGATAGATAGATAGATAGATAGATAGATAGATAGATAGATAGATAGATAGATAGATAGATAGATAGATAGATAGATAGATAGATAGATAGATAGATAGATAGATAGATAGATAGATAGATAGATAGATAGATAGATAGATAGATAGATAGATAGATAGATAGATAGATAGATAGATAGATAGATAGATAGATAGATAGATAGATAGATAGATAGATAGATAGATAGATAGATACTTTATTAATCCCGAGGGAAATTTAGTCTTCCAGCAGCTTATACAAATAGCAAACAAACACTTATTCAGTTATAAAAACTTTAAAAACAAAGGGACTTATCTAATTAGAATTATAAAATTACAATAAACAAGAAGTGGAAAATATACTATATTAAAACAAAAATTATACTTATATCTATTGTAATAAATACCAATAAAATACAGAATACAATAAGTGTAAGTAGTGCAAATCAAGGTAGTTGTGTTTAGGGGTCACAGAGCAGGTGTGTGTAACAGTGGAGGCCTCATGCCCAGAAGTCAGTCTCCCCCCGTCCACTCTGGGAAGAGTTGAATAGTCGTATGGCCTGGGGAACAAACAACCTCCTCTCTGTGGAGCACCGTTGGGATAGTAGTCTAAAGGTTTCTCCAGACTGTATAGGATTATCCAGGCTGTAAAGGTTTCTCAAGACCAAAAGCTTGTAATTTATGAGAATATTTGAAATACACAACAAACAACAAAACAGCCGTTTGTTGGCTGTGTTACATGTCTACGGCATTTGATAGCAGCACTCCCTCCATGGTGTTGAAACACCGTGGTTCTGTGTGATCAGACCCTTAGTGGAGTCTAGTCAACAAATGACCAATGCGTTATCCTTTTGCCATTGTGGTTGCTACATATGCTTATTATAAGTCAAAATCACTTGTTAGCCTGCTACCTTTGATTTTTCAGTGTTGATAAAAACATGTTTAGGCTAAAATGCTGGCTTATTGGGATGTTTACCTCATCTAATTACTTTATTTCTGCCATTATGGCAGAAATTGCATGGCATTTGTTTTCCTCCTTTCTTTATCTATTGTTCACAGTTATGTTATAAATATGTTTATAGTAATCTTAATATATACAAATAATCATAAGTAGCAACCCTACATTATATATATCCTCTAGCCAAGAGTTTCATACCTTCATGCTGATTTTAAAAAGCCAATATTGACATGTGGGCTGATGCCCGTTAATCAGATGGTGACCACTAGACTAAAGGCTGAGGCCCCTCCCCCCACATTTGCATTTTAGACACACTTGGCCCCTTGTGTGTGATCGCCCCCTAGCTGTCGACCGAGGGACCTCATGCCTACCTGTGCCATGGCCAGAGAGCCCCTCTTGGTGAAGGTGTTGTCGTTGAGGTTGAGGACGCGGAGGCCGGGGTTGTGTTGGGCGGCCGAGGCCAGGGCTCTCACCCCGGAGTGGTTGATGCCGTTCTGAGGCATGTGGATCTCCTCTAGGCTGCCCATCAGCTGCAGAGGAGAGACCCACAACACGGAGTCAACGCGTGGGGATTGGGGGAAAGGTTCTCACACATTCACAATAGTAACTTAAATGTATATCTATATATATCTATATCTATATCTATATCTAGATATAGATCTATATATATCACATTAGTACTATTATACATACAAACGTATATAGCATGCGTACATGTTTTAACTTTGAGTAGTGAATAACTTCTAGGCAGTTTGGCACATACTCAGTAAGGCATGTGAACTTCAACATGAGGTTACTCTGTTAATGAGGTCGGACGTCTGACCAGACTAAATGAACATTTTAAATGATAAATTCCCCTCCATTTAGTTTGGAGAATTTGCTCACCAACAACTCCACCGGATTCTTTGGATTTCCATCATCCAGCAGACTGCATCTAGGTTTCTCTGGTCAATTTAAAATTTCTACTGCATAGACAGCCCAGTTCTATGAAAAGCCCAACTATCCAGCCGAAACAATACAAAAATACAACATAAAAAACTCTAATGTGCTTAGTACCTGAAAGGCCTGAGCCAGGGCCGTGGCTCCCTCGTTCTCCAGGCGGTTCCTCCCAGCCACGAACACTTGGAGCCGGAGTGGAGCTCCCAGCGCTGAAGACCGTCTGTGGCACTCGGTCAGAGCCTCGGCCAGGATCTACACGCACAACCACCAACCCATGCATGTGTCACTTCCACAATCCAAGTGTAAACTACCCAGCCGCGTCCAGCGGTTATAAGGTCGTTACCATCAGCTTACATTTACCAGCTGCAATACTTAACTGATAATCACACAACTACGGTTTATAATACAGTTACACTTTTACACTGAAATCAACACTTTTCTGTTCTAATATATTTGGAGTCTCAATAATTGAACCCACCCACATGTGTCTGGGTCATTTTCTTTGTAAACCAACTGTGGTGCGAGGAGAGAAAGATGACAGAATCCAACGTTGAACAACCATCTTCTACCGGTAGCTGCACTATGTTAGTTACAAGTTTGAAGTATTGTAGTTACAGTATCTCAGGTAAACCCCTGGGTCCTCCCAGCTCACCTTGCCCCCGCCCACACCCAACCCACAGTTGTTGAGGCGGAGCAGCTTCAGCGAGTGGCAGGAGGGGCTCCTCAGCAGCTGCTCCACCCCCCTCACACCGTCCGGCCCAAAAGCGTTGTCACTCAGGTCCAGCTCCGAGAGACGAGCCCCTGCACTCATGATGCCGCTGCCCAGGGACCTCTGGGGGATAGGAACCACAGCGCAGACAGGTGAAGACAAGACAGGTGAAGACAAGACAGGTGATTTTTATTGGCCATTTGCAAAGTACAGCGGAATGCTTACTCCCAATACTATAGAACAAAATACTATAAAATACCACCTTCATGGGGAGTCGCTTTGGATAAAAGTGGATCGTTTTTATCCACAGGCTGCCACTATCATAACATTGTCATTAACATTACACTATCATAACATGTCATTAACATTACACTATCATAACATGTCATTAACATTACACTATCATAACATTGTCATTAACATTACACTATCATAACATGTCATTAACATTACACTATCATAACATTGTCATTAACATTACACTATCATAACATGTCATTAACATTACACTATCATAACATGTCATTAACATTACACTATCATAACATGTCATTAACATTACACTATCATAACATGTCATTAACATTACACTATCATAACATTGTCATTAACATTACACTATCATAACATGTCATTAACATTACACTATCATAACATGTCATTAACGTTACACTATCATAACATTACACTATCATAACATGTCATTAACTTACCTATCATAACATGTCATTAACGTTACACTATCATAACATGTCATTAACATTACACTATCATAACATGTCATTAACATTACACTATCATAACATGTCATTAACATTACACTATCATAACATGTCATTAACATTTCACTATCATAACTGTCATTAACATTACACTATCATAACATGTCATTAACATTACACTATCATAACATGTCATTAACATTACACTATCATAACATGTCATTAACATTACACTATCATAACATGTCATTAACATTACACTATCATAACATGTCATTAACATTACACTATCATAACATGTCATTAACATTACACTGTCATACTTTGATGGACTTTCTGGACTCACTAGTTAGTGTACTGTACTGCACTGCACTCATGATGCTGCTGCACTACTGGCACTTTAAATGCTTTAAAATCGTTTTGCACAATTCATGTACATATCATCTGTTACTTTATTGTTCTGTTCTTTTTATGTTCATTTTTATTGTATATAGTATTTTTTAAGTATTGTTTAAAAATGCATACTGCGGGAGGGAATTGTACTTGTTGCAAATGGCAAATAAAACATCTTGTATATTTTATCTTGTATCTTGTATCTTGTATCACACACACACACACACACACACACACACACACACACACACACACACACACACACACACACACACACACACACACACACACACACACACACACACACACACACACACACACACACACACACACACACACACACACTTCAGAGTTGGCAGGACGAGCTCACCAGTGCGGTTGGGATCTCCGAGCGCAGCCGTCCGGTGAACATGTCACTCCAGTGGCATTTCTATCACAGAATCAGAAGAAGAAGCGACATGAAGCAAAGTGGGGGAGACAGCCAGGGAGCAGTACTGCCGGACTACTGGAGGACCAGCCAGCAGCGTGGGCGTACCTCCAGCTGCTCCTTGGTTTCAAGGGCTTTGGCGATGGCTTGAGCCGCCTCCACTCCCACGGTGTTCCCCTCCAAACGCAGAGCTCGGAGTCCCTGGTACTGAGCGATCTCCCACACCAAGCCCTCCACTGGGAACCAGAACACATACAACCGTCAGTGAGACAGCGTCAGGTGAAGACAGCGTCAGGTGAAGACAGCGTCAGGTGAAGACAGCTCGTCACCCACCTGACTCTGCAGTGTCCAGCTTCAGTCCCCGGCCTCGGTAGCTCAGCTCTCCATCCCCGACGTGGGTCTTGGAGAGGGCTTCGGCCAGCTGGGCGACATCCTCCTCAGCCATGACGTTACTGTGGGATGGTTACACACCTTCACACAGGTCGAAGACGAAAAGCAACACACAGCACAGTGAATGTTATTCATGTGATGTGATGGTGACAGTAAGCACACCAACACGAAGCAAGAGCTCGTTAGCCTCACATGAACCATTGACAAACAGGCGCTAGCTAACCTAACAACGCAACATGTGGTCGCATTTAAAGTTATTATTCATCACTTTTTTTCAAATACGTCACACCGTATGAATAGCATGTTATAACTGTTAGGATTCATGACAATTATATTACTTTACCACAAATGATTTTAACCGGAGTGTTGTGAACGCGGCCGGTGGATCGTTTTGGTTTCCAGAAGGCGCGCCGGTTGCCGGCGTGACGTCACGTCGACGTCACGTTCGGGAGCACTCGGCTATCATCGGCTACCGTCGGCTATCATCGGTTACCGTCGGCTATCGTCGGCTATCATCGGCTACCACACGACGGGCTGGAGCGTATATCGTCACTGCTTCCATCACTACTGTTCTAATGCATTGTAACTTATTGTATTGTCATTGTATTTTTTTTGGTCTAAATAATAACACCCTTCCGCCCACCGTACAAACCAAGGATGTTTTATATGTACACGAGTTTATCTGTGGAGAAAAATACATTTTAAAGCAAAGCTGACGGCTGCAGTGAAACATTATAGTTGTTGGAGGGATTATAAACCCTCCAACAACTATCAGGGATTATAAACCCTCCAACAACTCCCCCTCAACCACCGACTCATCCCTCCCTGACAAACTCAATATTTGTTTTGCCCGCTACGACCGGAACAACCCCGACCGCAGGCTCCTCTCCCCGCTGACCACCAGCCCCTCACCCTCCCCCACCGGCCTGCGTGCGGCACTGAGCAGAATAAATGCGCATAAGGCAGCAGGTCCTGATGGCGCCCCCGGTGGCGTGATCAGGAACTGCACTGAGCAGCTGACCGAGGTCCTGACATTTTCAACGTCACTAGCTCAGGCAGTTGTCCCAGTGTGCTTTAAAACCACCTCCATTGTGCCAGTGCCAAAACACTCCTTTGCACTCCTCTTACCAGTCTGTGGTAGCCAGTGCCATCTTCTCCGGTGTCGTGTGCTGGGGAAGCAGGTTGAGGTCAGCAGACGCCAACAAGATCAGCAGGATCGTCAGGAAGGCTGGCGCTGTCCTGGGGGTCCAGCTGGACTCCTTGTTGGTGGTGTCTGAGAGGAGGATGCTGCGCAAGCTGCGTAGTACACAACTCTCACCCTCTCCATCAGGTGCTGACCTCATACAGAAGCACCTTCAGCAAGACTCATTCCACCCAGGTGCACCACAGAACGCCACAGGAAGTCCTTTCTTCCTGTGGCCATCAGTCTCTATAATTCATCTACCTCGGGTCGTGAGAGGGACAGTGGAGACTCAGTGACCTGAGGCCAACGCACTGTTATTATTATTTTTTGGTCACTGTAATTTTGCACTGTAAATTCAATTTCACTTTTCACTTTTCACATGTCACTTTTTCAGTATTCATCTTAGTTATTTATTAGTATTTTATTACTGCCAATTTGCACTATACGTATTGTTGTGCATTGTATATACCTACGTATTACTGTAATAATACTGTAAATTGTGCAATTCATCTATCAATACATTTAGATTTCATTTAGTTATATTTTGTTTTTACTAGTTTTGTTTAGTTAGTTGTTATTTAGTTTTTAGCTTTAGGTATTAGTATATTTGTGTGTGCATTTATTCCCCCTGTGTCAACTGTTGCACCTTAATTTCCCTCGAGATAAATAAAGTTATCTGAATCTGAATCTGAATCTGAATCTGCAGCGAGCCTCAACGACTTCTGCCCTGTTGCACCCCCATCATCATGAAGTGCTTCGAGAGGCTGGTCCTGGCTCTCCTCAAATCTGGCCTATCACCCTCGACAAATACCAATTTGCCTAGCATGAGAACAGGAGCACGGAGGACGCCATTTCCTCAGCTCTTCACTCCGCTCTCTCCCACCTGGATGAGAGCAACACCCACGTGAGAATGCTGTTCATAGACTTCAGCTCAGCATTTAACACCATCATCCCCTCCATACTCATCTTCAAACTTGGTGACCTCATGAAAACCAAGAACCTTGACATCAACCCCCCACTGGTTACTAGACTTCCTAACCAACAGACCCCAGTCAGTCAGGTTAGACCATCTCACCTCCTCCACCCTCACCCTAAACACCGGCGTTCCACAAGGCTGTGTGCTGAGCCCTCTCCTCTACTCCCTCTTCACCCACGACTGCACTCCTGTACATGGTACAAACACCATCATCAAGTTTGCTGACGACACAACGGTGGTGGGCCTCATCAAAAACAACGATGAGGCAGCATACAGCGAGGAGGTACAGCACCTGGTGGCGTGGTGCGCTGACAACAACCTGGCCCTCAACACCAAGAAGACCAAGGAGCTCATCGTCTACTTCAGGAAGACCAGAGCTGGCGCACACGCCCCCATCCTCATCAACGGAGCGGAGGTCGAGCGTGTTTCCAGCTTCAAATTCCTGGTGGTCCACATCTCCGAGGACCTCTCCTGGTCCCTCAATACTGCCTCACTGTTAAAGAAGGCTCACCAGCGTCTCTTCTTCCTGAGGAGACTGAGGAAAGCCCACCTGTCCCCTCAGATTCTGGTGAACTTTTACCGGTGTGCTATTGAAAGCATCCTCACCAACTGCATCACGGTGTGGTATGGAAACTGCACTGTTTCAACCGGAAAGCGCTGCAGAGGGTGGAGAAAACCGCCAAACACATCGTTGGATTACCCCTCCCTGCAATAAACACTACCCACCACAAACGGTGTCTGAGGAAGGCACAAAAAATAGTGGAAGACCCCTCTCACCTCAACCATGGATTGTTTGCCCTCCTCCCCTCCGGGAGGCGCTATAGAAACCTTTGTTCCAAGTCAATCAGGCTTAGGAACAACTTCCTCCCCTCAGCTGTCAACTCCCTGAACTCTGCACCACGAAGACAGCGCAGGTCGATGGGCGGCCGGCCTCCAGCGACCCCTGGTGTCCGTGTGGCGCACTGCAGGGAAACTCGAGCTGTTTGGCTAAAAAGCTGCACTAGCTCGGCAGCTAGCTGGCTAACGACCGTCTGCTCCTATGATCTCTCTCCTGTAGATGTTCACACTCATGACCTGTCCTCACACTAACGCTAGGACAGACAGAACACTTACAAATATGCGTCTGGTTACTGTTTGATTTCGGGGCTGAATGTGTTTTAGAATATTAGTTATTGTCGTTCCGTGAAGCATTCTTGGATTTGAAAAGACCAACTAGTCGGTAAGTTGATAAGTTGACCGGGGGGTCTGGGGCCTCCGTCTACTTCCCGGGACGGGGGAGCTAAGTTAGCTCGCTTATGGCAGACCTCCCCCCGTTATATCGATCATTTATCGTAACCCAACATTCACATAGTGCCCGTTGTCCAACCCAAATCGGTACAGTAACAACCGTTTGCTTTTACATTTGGTAAACAGCGGCGAATGGGGGCATTTTCAGCAGGCTAGCGGTAGGGGCGTTAGCTGCTCCCTGACCCCGACCGGCTCGGCGCCTCCTGCCCGCTACACCCCACTCGTTTACGGACACGATCTGTCTTCAACCGCAGGGTGGGAGTAACCCCAGCTAGCATCGGCGCTAGCTGTGAACAGTTTAAAATAGACCATGCTTTGGTATTCATGCAACATAATACAAATGCCACAGAGATCCGAGCATAATCCAAGTTCATTTGGATGACTATGAACGTGTTAACAGTGCTCTCTAAAACGAGTTATTGAAAACAAGCATTGTTGGCTTCAGACTTAATGTCCTAATAAATAACCTGCAAACATCCCCTCCAAGGCCATGGACCCCGAGAGACTAAAGCGAAGGGAGGAGATCCAGAAAGCCATGGGCTTCATACAGTAAGGAGCTGCAGAACTCTCTAGTTTAACATAGAGACATTTAAAGCTTTGAAACGCTGAACACTATAGTTGTATTTTTGTTTACAGGTCTTCGCTGCCCTTTCCCGAACCAGAAAGCTACGAGGTATGGCACACTTTCAGTTGATTGTTTTTGTATTTCATTTACAGTCTTTCTCGCTGTCAAATGTGTTATCATGACATGTAGATAAAAGCACACCTCAATCCTTGCAAAGCGGTTTCCTTTTGTCCGGGCTCTCCATCTTCTTCGCTGATGTAGATCTAGCCTTGTCAATATTGTGGACCATCTTTTGCTATTCTTCTTTTGGCGGCTTTTCTCTTTTTTTCACTTCCCTGCTCAACTGCTCTCGTTCTCATGTTATGTCCACATTCTGTTCCCCACACTCTTGTAGCGAATGTTGTTAGTTCATGTTTTTATTCCTTCTCCACATTTACACCCACTAACGCCTTCCAATCTCCCCACTCCCCACCTCCTCTCTCTCTCTCTCTCTCTCTCTCTCTCTCTCTCTCTCTCTCTCTCTCTCTCTCTCTCTCTCTCCCCCCAGACTTTTCTGACCCAGCTGGTGTGCAACTTGCTGGATGAGGGCAACACGGTGTTCAGGGACAGTGACTGGCACCTGGCGGTCCAGCACTACGGGGAGGGCGTCAGTGTAGCACGCTACGCCCAGGCCGAGGCGCTGGTCATCCCCCCTGAGCTGCTGGAGAGCCTCTACGTTAACCGGGCCTCCGCACATTACCACATGGTGAGGCACTTGGACTGATGTCCTGCTTTAGTGAGGGCTTCTGACTGATACCCATTGGTTTACTTACTTAACTTTATTGTTTGTTGTTTTTACATAGATGGTCATGTTAACATGATCAAGCATGTCCTCTGTCTTGTCCTCATCACTGTTGTTCCTCTCTCTGTGCCTCAGAGGGAGTTTGAGCGGGGCATTCAGGACTGTGACAGCGCGCTGTGCGTGTGTGAGGGCAGTCGTCGGACTCTGTACCGCAAGGCCTTGTGTCTGCGGGAGCTGGGCCGCCTCCGAGAGGCCTACGAGTGTGGCACCAAATGCCTGCTCACCGCCCCACATGTAAGTTCCTCTTCCCACACTGGCACACCTCACAGCCTCCACACTGGCTCACTGCACAACATCCACACTGGCTCACTGCACAACATCCACACTGGCTCACTGCACAACATCCACACTGGCTCACTGCACAGCCTCCACACTGGCTCACTGCACAGCCTCCACACTGGCTCACTGCACAGCCTCCACACTGGCTCACTGCACAGCCTCCACACTGGCTCACTGCACAGCCTCCACATTGGCTCACTGCACAGCCTCCACACTGGCTCACTGCACAGCCTCTACACTGGCTCACTGCACAGCCACCACACTGGCACACTGCACAGCCTCCACACCGGCACAGCCTCCACACTGGCTCACTGCACAGCCTCCACACTGGCACACTGCACAGCATCCACACCGGCACACAGCCTCCACATGGTGTGAATCCATCCACACAGGGCTTCTCGCTGATGTTTAAAAATAGTTTCATTGTTGTTCAGCCAATCACTTTAAATGTCCTAAATGAGGGAGTCCACCAGGCTTGTTCTCTACGTCTGAGCTTCGGTGTGTGGAGCACTGAAGGTAAACTCGTTCATTGCGTCATGAGGGAATTCTGCTCCCCTTTTAACGCCCGACATGTTTCTTGCTAAAGGTGCTTGGTGCCTGGTTTGTAGACGTCATCGTGTGTCATTGGGTTTATCACTATAAAACTAGAGATTGGATTGCTGTTTTAAATTCTTAACATTGAGACCCTGAACCAACGTGACTTCAGAGTTCACCCGGGATTAACCAAACCTCTCTCTTGGGTCCCCCAGGACAGGCAGGTGAGTGAGCTGGCCCAGGAGCTGGCCAACAAGCTGGGCCTTAAGGGACGCAAGGCCTACATCAGCTCCCAGGGAGACTCCCCCACCCCGGAAGGGGAAGCTCATGGGGAGGGCCCCCCCTCCACAGAAGAGGTGAGCACTGGTACCATCAGCAGGGTGGGTGGATCTGGGTTAAAGTCATGGCTTTCACTCTGTTTGTTCTTCCCTAGATGTCCTCGAATGGCCTTGAGTCGTTGACTGACATGGGACCCGGTATGGAAAGCTTATGACTTATACCTCCCATGTAGTCCAATGGATGTTGATGCAATTTAAACTCATTCACTAGTTCTCTTCCATCCTAATTTTCTGGCTCTTTTTTTTTTCTCTCTCTATGGGTTGTTCTACTTCCCCTCTCTCTGGCTGTCTATCTCCTGTTTGTCTCTTTCTGTCTCTCTCTCTCCCCTGTCCCTCTCTTTGTCTCTCTCTTTCTCCCCGTCCCTCTCTTTTTCTATCTGTCCCTTCATTCCCTGTCTCAGCGGACCCATCCAGTGCACAGTGCATCCCCGCCCCGCTGGCCACGCCCATCCCTGTCAGCGACGCCCCGGCGCCCCCGGTGGAGACGCCGTGCCCCGACCTGTCGGAGGGCCCCGGCAGCCAGAGCCTGCCCCCCATGCCGTACTCTGTGCCCGTGTCGGAGCAAATGGACGAGTGCAGCAGCAGTGTCATCAACGATGAGCTGGACAGCCTGCTGGACTGCATCCCCAAGAAGATCAGCGAGGTGAGATTAACAACAGCTTGACCCGTGTACTGGATGGTGTCGGGGCCAGGGGGGTTGACTCCCATCTCAAAGGCACCGGGTTCGAACCCCAATGTCCGCCAGTCAACCTTTTAGGCATTCAGGAGCAAGACACCTTACCTCTACCTGCTCCTAAATGACATGCATCTGGAATTCACTGTAAATGGCTTTGGATAAAAGCATCTGCTAAATGCACTGGTTGGAAAGACGCTACCAAAAGAACCTTCACATGTACTGGACAGAGAGGTGGACATTGATCATTTCATTTGATGGGAGACAATTCTGCTAATGCAGGATTGATGGCAGGTGCACGATGGTGCGTGAAACTTGCGTCCGCTCATTACAACCATTTGTGTGGCTGTTGGCCGTCAGATGGATGGAGAGCAGCGGTCTCCAACCCCCGGGCATACATTACATTATAGGCGTTATATGGGTGAATTCCATTGACCTTTCGTCACACCCACAAACACCTGCGTGTGGTCATCAGTCGGTCACGTGGTCTGACAGAACTACCCCTGTGATCTAAACGAGTAAAGAACAAACGTTGCTGTTTCATCTTAGACCGCTTTGGAGATAAAAGACCTAACGATGAGACTATCTACGAAAACATAAGGAAAACTAAAGCTTCTTTCAATAGGAAATATGAGACGCACATAACATATGCAACATCATTGCAATTAGGGATTCAAATTCTCCAAACTCCCCTGTGTGTTTGACATGTGGAGATGAATGAAGCCCTCAAAACTGCTCCGGCATTTTGAGTCCAAGCATCCTGCACTTAAACACAAACCTTGTTGAATTGAGTCGTGAGCAAACCCGCTCTGAGCGCCTCGTGTTTAGTGGCTCATCGTATCCCTAAGGCTAAGAAGCCTTTCACTATCTGTGAGGAATTGCTCCAAGATGGCTACCAAGCTACCAAGATGGCCCATGTTCCTCTTTCAGACACCAGCTTCAAGAGAATTGATGACATTGCAGAGTTCAATATGAAATATGAGCCGTGAGTTGAATATCCATTTGGACGTTAAAAGCCGCTGGCGCTCCAACTGCTAGTCACCACTTCAACTAAGATCAAAACATCGTTCTAAATTCACTTCTTAAGTCAATGAAACGAAAAATCCACTAAATGCTCACTAATGCATATTCCTAGAATAACAAACAAAAACCAACCAAAAGTTTAAGAATAACAAACATGAATACTACCCTAATTGAATATTCCAATATATGTTCATAAGACTTGACTGATGTGTGTGTGATACTTTATAGACTGGGGTGACTTCAGATTTAGCTTATTTGTAAAGGGTGCCATGACTGAAGAAAGGTTGAGGAAAAGCTGCGTGATGTAAACGTAACCCAATGGCTGCATACCTGTCCCCTCGCTCCTGTGAGAATAACTAAAACAAGATACTGTCTGTGTACTGTTTACACAGAAGAAACAGACAATCTACTGAGCCAGTAGCTATACATAAACCAACTCATCGGTGATCCAAAACTAAGTGACCCTCAGTCTACTCCTGAACAACAAACTGTTGAACATATAGAGAGCGACGGCCTTCTGATTGAACCAGGGCAGGTAGATGATTGATGACAGGTGACTGACCGGACACACGCACATACTGTTGACGAACACCTGGGGGAGACAAACGGGAACAGAACAGGGAACCAACACAAGACGCAACATAAGCAAGTGTGGGCTCGTAACGAAATAAATAAGTTGTGAAAAAAGTGACTAGTGGAGAGTCTTATGTTTGTAGTGTAGAGTTTGAATACATTTTATTTTTATTTTTTTTTACATTTGTATTGTACATATTCAAAGTTTGCAATTGGCTGTTCAGATTAATTCCCTGATTGGAATGAATCCTCTCTATTAGAGCAACAACAAACCGTGTTCTCCCTCCTCCAGAGCCCGGTGCAGGGGGCCATCCCCACCAACCTCCCCAACACGGCGGTGGCCCTGCGGCCGCCCTACTCCCCCGGCCTCCCCCCGCCCTCCCCACAGCTCCCCCCCGCCTACTTCAGCTCCTCGGTCAGCGAGGTCTCCCCCCTGGAGCCCTACCCGCCGCTGGCCCAGCGGGACCAGGGCTCCACCCAGGCCCAGGGCTCCACCCAGGCCCAGGACGCCCAGGGGGGAGCCTACTCTGGGGATGGGGACACGGGCGGGGGCCTGGACTCCCTGTCGGAGTACACCCTGCCTGGTGAGTGAGGGGGGGGGGGGACACGGGCGGGGGCCTGGACTCCCTGTCGGAGTACACCCTGCCTGGTGAGTGAGGGGGGGGGGGGGCCTGGACTCCCTGTCGGAGTACACCCTGCCTGGTGAGTGAGGGGGGGGGGGGGGACACGGGCGGGGGCCTGGACTCCCTGTCGGAGTACACCCTGCCTGGTGAGTGAGGGGGGAGGGGGGCCTGGACTCCCTGTCGGAGTACACCCTGAGTGAGGGGGGGGGCAGGAGGAGGGGGGGAGACTTCATTCATTAAGGGGGCTAGAAGTGGGAACACTGGATTAGCGCTAAAGGATGAATATGTCAATCTTTTGGTATCTCACGATTGGATTTTGATTTGTTGGGGTCACGATTGGATTCAAAATCAATTATCGATTCAAAGAGTCCCCATTCAAAATCAATTCTCAATTTAGTCAGCTGTGCGCTAAGAAAGGCGGTGTGGCAAATTATGACGTGAAAGCGGAGTAAATTATGTATAAGGTGATTTAAAAAGGTTACATCAAACGTGAATCTTTTATTTTTCTGAACTCTCACAGTGCACTGCACTTGGAAATTAAGATTTGAAAGCGGCTCCATTATACCCCCAGGTGTGAGTGTGATTAGCCATTACAGGCCGTTTCAAAATGGACTAAAATCGTCAGTGGCTTGGTGATTACACAGTGGGAGTGTCCACCCAGACGTATGATGGAAGATGTCGTTTAATCTAATTGTGAGACGACCTGTAATGCCTAATCACACTCACACCTGGAGGTCTGATTGGGGCCCTCTCATGCAGCACGTTGATTCACTTTGGCGTACTTGAACGCTGCTTTCCAAAGTGTCTAAAATGTACTGAATGAAGAGCATATGCTTTCACACAAGCATAACAACGCTTGAATTCTGTCTGGCTGCAGCTGTTAGGATTCTGCTGTCTAGTGTGAATATTCAGATTTGTCTGACTGTTTTTATGATTTTGTGGTTTCCAGGAGGACGTTTATCACACAGTTTCATCCCTGGGATTCGCAACCATAATGCTGCACACATGGTGAGCTGTGGATGCACAGCTACATGTCTTATTCATAGCTGTAAAATAGTCATTATGGGGCTTTGGTATTATGTTGTCTGGTTTTCATCTTTCAATATGTGATGGATTTATTTATAATATGTCTTAAATCGTAGAGTGAACTATGCTGGTTTTCATTCCATCAGACTGATTCCGTCAGTGGACAGGTTAACTGATGGAGCTCACTCTGTGTTCCAGAACGGCCAGGGTGGAACCAACCTCTCCATCCTCTCCCGGAACCCCCTGGCCACTACCCACGAGTTCCGCCAGGCCTGCCACGCCTGCTACAGCCGCATTGGTGCGTAAGCCCCTCCCCCTTTTAGAATTCTGCACTCTTGTAAAACGCCGCCGCCTCATCCAAATTGAACAGAACCACTGTAAAAATATTAAATCCAATTGTACATATTTTATTTTTTTTATTTTTTAATATAGGCTCAGTTTCTGTGGTTTGTGTAAAATGTTTAATAACGTTTGATGGTTTAATGTAGCATTTACACTCCTAAGGTTAGAGGTTCGATTCCCACTGGGTTCACCCATACTGAGAATGGATGCACTCACGGTAATCTAAGACCGCTGGGTCAAATCATCCTCCAAAGGGCTGATCTCAGGGGCTAGTAATCCAGTGCTATGTGTCATCTCGGCTGAACTCGGGCTCAGCTCAGTAATGGCATCCCCCCCCCCACCAGGTCCACGGGTGATGGATTACCAGTACCAGCCCGAGGCGGCCCACCGCTGCAAGAGGGACGTCCTGCTGTGCCGCCTCAAGAACGGGGACGACCCCACCTGGAAGAGGGTCCGCCCCCGGCCAGCACGCAACAACTTCCTGGGGGCGTTTGTCCTCTGTAAAGGTGAGGACCACACGGCAGGTCTGGTGCCGCCCTGCTAGCTCACGTTACCCTGTCTCCAGGTGGCCATGGTTACAGTGGGGATCTCTCCCATGGCACACTGCCAGCTTGACCCTGAATGCGTTCCACTGTGCAGTAGTTCATACAATGGTGTTCTGGATGCACAGGTCTTGGGCGGAATGAACAAAACTGTTAGTATCAGACCTTCAGACCACATGGACACTTACACACTTACCCCCCCCCCCCGACACCCCAGAGGTGCAGGAGCGGCAGGAGTGTCAGTACGGGGAGAACTGTACGTTTGCATACTGCCAGGAGGAGATCGACGTGTGGACCCAGGAGAGGAAGGGGGCCCTGAGCCGCGAGCTGCTGTTCGACCCCCTGGGGAGCACGGAGAGGAGGGCGCTCAGCGTCACACGGCTGCTGCAGCTCCACATGGGCATGTTCATGTTCCTCTGTGAGGTCAGTCAGGGTGCTGTGTGGGGGTGGGTGTGGGTGTGTGTGTGTGTGTGTGTGTGTGTGTGTGTGTGTGTGTGTGTGTGTGTGTGTGTGTGTGTGTGTGTGTGTGTGTGTGATAGCAGTAGAACTTGAGTTGTGTGTTTATTCACTGGTGTAGTGTTTGTCTTCTCCCAGGAGTGTTTTGACAGTAAGCCTCGTATTATCAGCAAGCGCAGCAAGGATAACCTGGCCGTGTGCTCCAACCTCACTGCCAGACACCCGTTTGACGACAACAAGTGAGGCTACTCTCTTCACAGCCAAGTGGCATTTACAACAGTTTTATTTTTTAGGCCACTTGTTACAAAAACTGCCTCCTTCCTGCTAATGCATTCATTTTGTCTCTCTCTCTCCAGGTGCCTGGTGCACGTGGTTCGTTCGGCCAACGTGCGCTACAGCAAGGTGCGCCCGCTGCACCCCCTGTGCCAGTTTGACGTGTGTCGCCACGAGGTTCGCTACGGCTGCCAGCGCGAGGACAGCTGCTCCTTCGCCCACTCCGTCATCGAGCTCAAGTGCTGGGTGCTCCAGCAGGACACGGGTAGGGCTCTCCTCGCCTCAAGGGTCGATGCCGATGGAGAACTATTCGAAATGCTGCCTAAAACGTTAAAACAGTGTTTAACAGAGGTGTGACACTAAATGTGGTATGGGTTGTGATGTGCTGATGTCTTGACCCGGCAGGTATCACCCATGAAGAGATGGTTCAGGAGTCCAAGAGACACTGGCACCGGCTGGAGCAGAACGCCCAGAAGCAACAGAAGGTACGGCCGCCTACTACATCGATCTGGTTGAATGCGGGTCATTTCAAAAGGCTCAACTGTGATGTATAATGTGATGTATACTGAGATGTATAACATGTTTCTCGCTCTCTCGCTCTCTCTCTCTCTCAGCCCATGCACATCCCTCACCACAGCAACCACATGAGCTCGGGGGGAGGAGGAGGCATGGGGGGAGGGGTCTGCGGCGGGGGAGACTGCATGGGGGGAGGCGGCGTGAGCTCCATGGGGGGGATGGGGGGCGTGTCTGGAATGGGGGCGGGTCCCGGGAGAGGGCGGGGTCTAAACTTGAAGATGAAGTTTGTGTGTGGCCAGTGCTGGAGAGACGGACAGGTCAACGAGCCGGACAAGAACCTAAAGTACTGCACGGCGAAATCTCGGCACAGGTGAGCCCTACCTGCCCAGCGAGGGCCAGTGGAGAACTATTGTTCTGATCTGGGCTGATATTTATGCATATTGTGTGAAATTCCCCATGATGAAGTATATGGAAGTGTAAAGTATGGTATCAGACTAAAACTTTTTCCTTTCTCTCTGTCCAACCTCATATTTGAGATTTGATGAAAAATCATTTTAAGGGCATATTTTGACATTATTAATTTAAACTAATCACGATGAAGTTGACATCTTCGTTCATGGCGATATAATGCCGTTCGAAGACAAGAAATGATCCTATTGAATGATTGCCCAGCCCTTATTGTGGGTAAGATAAGTGATCCCAGTAAGCGTTGATTCCTTTGTCCCCCCCCTCTCTGTGTAGCTGGACTAAGGAGCGCCGGGTCTTGCTAGTGAAATCCTTTGAGAAGAAGAAATGGGTTGTAGTTCGCCCGCTACCCTTCTCTAGGACCTACCCTCAGCAGTACGACGTAAGACCTGCCCTCGTGGACTCTCTCTGTCTCTGTCTCTCTCGGTCTCTGTCGTCACTCTGCTCGTGTTAAAGAAGTGTCATTAGACTCACATTTGTTTTAATGTGTGTGTCCCAACCAGATGTGTGTCCATGTGATGAAGCAGAAGAAGTGCCATTATATTGGAAACTGCTCGTTCGCCCACAGTCTGGAGGAGAGGGACGTGTGGACGTACATGAAGAACAACAGCTGTAAGGCCACAGGGACACCGCCATTATGGCAAACGCTCCTTTCTGATTGGCTAAAGAATTGGGTCAAGTGATGACGTCACTTGACCCAATTAAGCAGAACTCCAGCCCTTTTGACTGGAGTCGGAGCGGTTGGCTTCACGCTATAGAAGTCACTGTATAATGGTGCAGAAAAGCATGCATCATGGAGTCAACAGCCCAGGGTTTGTTTCCATGACGATCCTCATATTCCTCCTCAGTGAGAGACATGCAGCAGATGTACGATATGTGGCTGCAGCTGACCAATCAGAGCAGGCGTTCGGACGGCCCTCTCCTGACCCCGCCCTCAGAGGAAAAGCAAGTGACCATGTCTGTGGATTATTCGGAAAGCATGGTGAGTAGTCGCTATGGTTACTGAACGCAACAAACGGTTTAATACTCGAGACGATTGTATTCCATCTCTGTTTCTCCACACTCTTGCGTCACTAAAGAGTGTGTGTGTGTGTGTGTGTTGCACAGGGAGGGCAGCGGCTGTCGGAGGGCGATGACCTCTAACGGGTAGCAGGAGAAGAGGAAGAGAGAGGCCTGCTACTTCACCAGCTACTACAGACCAGACTGTCAACTAAGACGGCGCCTGTAGTGTTGATGGGAAAGTAGATGAATGCCACATGCACACAAATACATACACCCATGTATACATACACACACACATGCGTATACATACATATCCACACACACAACTTGTAGATGACAGTCCTTGAACGCTATGACCACCATAGAGAAGAGAGGCCCAAAATGTCAAATTCACTTTTTTTTGGAACGCCCCCAAGTGTCTCTCAGAAGCCGTCTCTTTGGGGTTGAATTAGCAAAGATAATCAGAAGACAGAGAGGGAAGCGCTGGCCGTTTTGTGCTGTTGTTCCACAATAGTTTGGGAAATCTATATATTTAGGCGTTGTATTATTTCACTTAAAGCGAGCACAAAATAAGCGTTGTGGGTCGAGCCCCCGTCCACCCTCCCTGGGTGGAGCCCCCGTCCACCCTCCCTGGGTGGAGCCCCCATCCACCCTCCCTGGGTGGAGCCCCCGTCCACCCTCCCTGGGTGGCGATGCAAGGAGAGGGCAACACGGACTCATGGGGACGAGGTTTTATCAGTTATTTTCTTTATTTGTTTTGCCATTGTTTCCTGGGGAGTCTCTCCCCCCCCCCCTGCTATCTTGTCTGCCATATTGGCAGATTACTATGAATGTAACGCCTGCAAGGGCCCTTTTAAAATAAATGGAGGATAATTCTCATTTTCAAAACAAGCCGACACCACCTTGCTATAGAATAGTGTTGGGATGTGTTTGGGAGTTCATGGACCTGTGGAGGATTCTCCTCCTCGGGGGAACGCCCCTCCAGTCCTCAGCGCAGGTGAAAGGCTCAGAGGACTTTTCTGTTGCTGTGACTTCTCATCCTGGAGGAATCGGCCTTTCTTTTGAATATGTTTTAAAAAGGAAAGTCATAGACCCAAAATGTGCTTCTTTAGCCTTTTTGTCCAGTTTGTGACTGACGTCTCTAAGATATAAGATAGGTCCCTACCTGAAATCCCCAGGCTTTCAAAATAAAAGTCTAAATTAGTACCATGGGACAGGAAACTTATAATATAATACCTTTATAATGTGCCTAATAAAAACAGTACACACACACACACACACACACATAGATAATGGGAGAACTATTGCCATCTTACCTTCAACTTGGTCCAAGATGTCGTAGGATATGTCTATACTCAAATATGCTATATTACACATTATACGATACATATTTACTGATATTGTTATACTACTAATAATAATTGATAACTTAGCGGTTAAGCTTAATTAAATATATAACCTGAGAACCTTGTATTGATTACATAGACGAGCTCTGCTACTGCGTATATGACATGTATCGCTGAACTAGATAATGATAGTGAAGTTGTTTTTTCTTTTTGTTACTTTTTCTGTTTTTATTTCTGGCTTCTGTGAGGGTCATTCCAGACTGCGTAGGAGTTGGTTTTGGTGGATGGGTTGTGTTGATCCTACAGGCTGATGGTGCGTAGGAGTTGGTTTTGGTGGATGGGTTGTGTTGATCCTACAGGCTGATGGTGCGTAGGAGTTGGTTTTGGTGGATGGGTTGTGTTGATCCTACAGGCTGATGGTGCGTAGGAGTTGGTTTTGGTGGATGGGTTGTGTTGATCCTACAGGCTGATGGTGCGTAGGAGTTGGTTTTGGTGGATGGGTTGTGTTGATCCTACAGGCTGATGGTGCGTAGGAGTTGGTTTTGGTGGATGGGTTGTGTTGATCCTACAGGCTGATGGTGCGTAGGAGTTGGTTTTGGTGGATGGGTTGTGTTGATCCTACAGGCTGATGGTGCGTAGGAGTTGGTTTTGGTGGATGGGTTGTGTTGATCCTACAGGCTGATGGTGCGTAGGAGTTGGTTTTGGTGGATGGGTTGTGTTGATCCTACAGGCTGATGGTGCGTAGGAGTTGGTTTTGGTGGATGGGTTGTGTTGATCCTACAGGCTGATGGTGCGTAGGAGTTGGTTTTGGTGGATGGGTTGTGTTGATGGTGTCGATTGGAAATACTGGGTTTTCAGAAAAGGGCAATTAGATTGATCTTTTCTTAGTTAGTTCCTAATGCTTCCCATCCTGGTTGTTTGCCACCAGCTGAAGCCAGTCATTAGATGAAGCCCAGCCTGGTGTAGGTGTGGTCTGGAGTGGCCCAGGTATTAGCTTCTCTGAGGGAATTCTATTACTTCTACTACTACTACTACTACTACTACTACTACTATTATACTACTACTACTCCTACTCCTAGTATTATGATGAATATGATGATAATTGCTATCTATTGACTATTTCTATTTCCTATATGCTATTGATATACGTATGTTAATTGCTATGTATAACTCTATGTATTCATGTATGGATATTAATGAATAAGGTTATATAGGCTCCTAATGTATGTGGCAGCGTGGCCTGGATCAGAAGAACCAAGGGAGAGGGAAACCTAGTTTTAACTTCGGCCTCTCTCTATCAACGGTCCCCGGGACGGGAGCCTGGCCCTTAATAATTAGTTATATTCATGGTCATCGGAGTGGTGTATCCATTAAGGTCCATTAAGGCCTAAAAAAATATACACTTTTTGCAAATGGAACAGAAGTTTTGAATTAGCAGTCTAAGCTGTGTTTCCTTTGGCTGAAGTGCTGACTGCTCCCGGCGACGCACGTCTTAAAACGCATACTTAGAGGCCCGTATACCGCAGTTATAGCGCCATATTCTATATATTATACCTATTAAGACGATACAGACCCCTATTGCATAATCGTACTCCTTTATACATAGATATATATATGATACCTATAACTGATTATTGTAGAAAGACGCCCTTATGAGGTCATTTAGATAAGACAGCGGGGGAAGAGGTTAGTTGGGTGGAGGAGTGTCTGGGGGGAGGTCAACGGAGGAGTTGACCAGCTGAACCCAACACTCTCCACTCTGAAGGTTTGCATTAGCATCGATTGCACTACCGCCATCCATGGATGGAGTGGCTCTTGCCAGAGTGTTGTCTGCATTGGGTGCCAATGTGTTTCCTCCCTGGCTCCAGGGGAGGGGAGGAGGGTTGATTGGTAACCACTGCCCAACATGGAGGTTGGCCTGGGGCCATGTGTGTGTCGGTTGTACCTGAGAGAACGGAGAGGTCCAAACAGAGAGCGGGGAGGTGGGGGATCCGGTCTGTATTTCAGTCCTGCCGCTAACTGTCGGCCCATTCTGCCTTTTGGATTTAAGTTTTAATGGGATCAATGGCCAATCTATTATGTTTTATTAAGAGTCTTTATTCTGTATTTTGGGGAAATAACAGATTTTACGCTGAAATTAGGATAAACCGATATTTGATTTCAATCCTGCCCCCACTGAAAGTCCACCTTTTGTGTTCAAACCCTAATTTCACATGATTAATTGTATTATCCTTTTTGGCATCCTCCGTGTGTTCTGTCTACCGTTGACTGGTCTCTGTGATGGTTGCCTCCCATCAGCCATCTCTGCTTTGCTTCCAAGAGCACATTTCTTCTTTGTTTACTTGTTTTGTTTTTCCGTTTAGTCATCCTTCCTTCCTCCACGGACAAACCCACAAACTCAAACCCTCATTCCGGCCACACCTACACACGGCTGACACACCGGCCGCCCGGATGAAAATCTCAGTGAACCGGTGTTCTCCTTAGTTTATTATTAGTGACTATTTGGTGGTTGGGTTTGCGTTCAGCGACTCGGATTAGAGAGAACCAGGATTAAAACAAGGCCTTTTTTTTGTACTGTTCTTTTACTTTTTGTTTTAGTTGTTTTTCTTTTGTCTTTGTTTGTCTTCGTTTCATCCTCTCCTCCCTGGCTGGAAGGGAATCTCCATCAAACAAGTGGACCAAAATATCTTGAAAGCATTTAATAAACAGTGTTTTACAAATATAACTCTGCGGTCTTATTTCTACATCATTCAAACTGATGTACTCATCTGGGCCTCTAAACTTGCAAAGAATTCAGCATTCGTTGTAAACATTTATTTGTATATAAGTGTGTTACATGTTCCTTATAATATATTTACCACATACCTATGTGGTAAATATAGTATAGTATCACATGTGACTGGTGTAAACATGACTCCAGTTGGATGAGATGTGGAATACTACATATAGAATTGTCTCTGTTTAGGTTTCACTAGTTTTTACTTCGTTTTTTAAGTCATACAATGAACAGGTCCACATGGACCACAAACACACTATTGTCGCTAATTACACACAAATTCAATATGTGTGTACGAATGACCATGGTCTTGAAATGAGAAATAAGTCTTGAAATACGATTAATCACAAATCGTTAGTAGGGGTTGACCATTTTAAGAGGATTGTTTGCGTGTCTGGGAAATACAAATACCAAGTATCTTCCTTTCATCACCGCTGTTCTGAGAAGTGACTAAACTCTCAGCAGGGTGTCCTGAAGGCTGAACTGCCCTTTGCACTACGGTCAGCGAGATCACTCTGTTTTACATGGCGTGCACTATGATGACGTCCGAGGGTTGTATTAGGGAAACCTAATCTAAGATTAGATTAGATTAGGTATGGTAAAATGGACTTCATTGTTAATGTTCAGAGCCATGCTATGGGCTAACTAGTATATTAGTCTACAAGTTAACGATCATTTTTTTCATTGGTAGTCGACATTTCTCTACAGGTCAAATGGATTTCAGAAGGTAGATTGGTATTTATTCAAAATAAGTGTAAAATTAAATAGCATAGTGCAGGTTTAAGTTGAGGGTGTCCACATGTGAATGGCTTGTGTCACATGTGTGTTTAAATAGTTAAAGGCATGGCTCGAAGGAGCTGGGTTGGGTGGAAAGATAACTGTACTCTCCATAAATAGCTAGAAGCCAGTCGCTTTCTGTCTCTCTCGTTTGTTTGTGTAGGGCTGATGAGCCACCATTTGTTTAACCTTTGACACAACCCTTCAGGTTGCCTGCAGTAACTCGTAGAACCACTGTCTGGTCCATGGATGTTTGGTATGTCTGCTCTCCCTGAGATCTGTATAATGTGTAATTCACCTAACCTTCCATCTGGGGGTGCTGTTCCCCGTAATTCTACTGCCTTACATCATTGCAGACAACTCTTACGTCATCGCTGTCTCATGTTACGCTAGTGGTCGCTCCAATACTGAAAACAAACTAAAAGAATGCACAAGTATCTTAAATGGTAATTGTATAGTATAATTAAAGTTACACACAAAGCATAATTACAAAACTTAGTTCAGCAGATTTGACTTATGATCAGGGGAGATGATCTATCTCACCCTATCCCTAAGGGAGATGATCTTCTCACCCTATCCCTAAGGAAGATGATCTTCTCACCCTTGTATTCGCACCATGACCATAGATGAAGGTAGGAATGAACCTTCATTCACAGTCTGCATTGCACTCCTCTAGGAACCCAGCCTAGGTGCAGACTCTGTGATGAAGGTTTGTCCTTCCTATACAAATGTGCCAGATGACAGACCTGTTGTTCTCTGGGTCAGGTAATACACTGCTCCTAATACAACATTAGGATGGGTTAAATGCAGAGAACACGTTTCACTGTATGTCTTCATGTATGTGACCAATAAAGAGGATTCAATCCTCACGATTTGTTTGTAGCACCAAATATCTATTTTTGTTGTGCCTTTTCACTGCATAGATGAGCTTTGAAGCCACCACATTCTAACATTCTAAATGGTTCTGTTCAAGAGTATCCATCCTCCACCTGTCTCACCGACCCTGGCCCCCTCCACCTGTATTAGATAGATAATATTTAATATATTAGATAGATAATATTTAATATATTATTTAATGAGTCGACGGGGAGAGCCAATGGACGATGCCGATGCTGTCGTGTCACGGAGGGGGCGTGGTCTGGTCTCGCGCAGAAGAAGACGCCCTCCTCTGGCTAATTATAGACTAGCGGAGTCCGAGGAGGTTACGTGGTGACCGCCGGGATCGATAGTAGATCGATCTGGATGTATTTTGCGCCAAGTGGGTCGACTGTTGATCAGTGACGTTTTACAAGAGGGGAGGTGGTGGGGGGGGTCTGATCCGTCAAATAAATACAACGAAAGAAGAAAGCAAAAATGTCAGGGCAGCCGATAACTATAACACTGGGAACTGTCCCAAGTGGTGCGGGTTCGATCCCCCTTGGGCTGAAGAAACTAATGGAGACCCCTCCGACGAACCTGATGGAGGGAGACGACGGTAAGAACCACGGCTCACCATCCAGCCTCAAGGACTCTCCGCCATGAGTCTGAGCGTTAAAGTCCTCCCTAGTTTCCACGGAGCTAAACGCTTTACGGCATGTTGTTGTTGTTGTTGTGTCGGATAAACACTCGAGTTAAATGAACTCCAGTGTTTTAACTCAAGACTGCAACGCAAACATACTTTTAGACCCTTTAGGCGACCTGGATTCTGAAAACTTATTTTGTATTTAGTAGTTTCGTCTGTGTGTGTGTGTGTGTGTGTGTGTGTGTGTGTGTGTGTGTGTGTGTGTGTGTGTGTGTGTGTGTGTGTGTGTGTGTGTGTGTGTGTGTGTGTGTGTGTGTGTGTGTGTGTGTGTGTGTGTGTGTGTGTGTGTGTGTGTGTGTGTGTGTGTGTGTGTGTGTGTGTGTGTGTGTGTGTGTGTGTGTGTGTGTGTGTGTGTGGGGTCCAGATTGTGACAAGGCGAAGCTCTGTCTGGATGACCTTACCCTGGGTGTGAGCGGTATGGGGCCCTCAGCCGCGCTGACCCCGGCCATCTGGGACAAGAAGATCCCCTACGACGGGGAGAACTTCCACCTGGAGTACATGGACCTGGAGGAGTTCCTCATGGAGAACGGGATCGCAGACCTGGAGGACTCCGACAGCGGCAGCTCAGAGGGAGGCTCTCCGAAGAGGGCTCCAGGAGCCCGGACGGCGAGCGCCGCCCTGCTCCCCATGGTGGCCTTGGACCAGTGCGAGGAGGAGGTGACCACCAGCTGCCAGCTGGATGTGGTGTCTAAGATCTGCACAGGTGGGTGGTGGTGGGGGGGGGTACCCGGGTGGGTGGTGGTGGGGGGGGTACCCAGGTGGGTGGTGGGGGGGTACCCACGCTGAGACCTAGAGGCAGACGGGATCCAGAGGAAATATTAAAAAAGGCAGGTAACAAAGAACGCTTTACTTGGAAAGAGAAACCAGCACACATCATGTCTATGAGAACTATGGGATCACCAATCCCCAGCTGCATCTTAGTTATCTGGAATTCAATCTGTATTGAATTCAGGTTATCATTGTTTTTCACTTGGCATCAAGTGTATCTTTGAACAACAACACCATCCAGTAGGAGTCTTGCTCCCTCTTGCTGACACTTCCTATCTCAACCATTCAACATTTTTCCAACTAGTTTTCCGTGGAGAAAGCTTTCCTAGAATACTTGACCATGAAAATGTTAATAAGATTATGTTATCAAATTGAAAAATATAAAAAAAACTTTGATTGTATATGAAAATGTATATTAGATTTAACTGGTCTTGAGGTGCTGGCTGACTCCTTGCCTGTCGGTGTGTGAGGCTTGACTTGTAGGCTTTGAGTGGCCACTGGTTAGAAAAGCGCTGTGTGAATGCAGTCCATTTATCATCCATTGAAAATTAAATGTAGGTCAAGCTGAAACTAGGGGGGCAAACATGTACTTGAGTTAAAGAGTACTCTGCTAAACCTATAATATTATATATATTAAATATATATATATATATTAAATATCTATATATATATTAAATATATATATATATATATATATATAGTCAATGTTTCGTCACAATCTGCAATTATTCTGATTATTTTCAGCTTTGGGCTGCCAGTTACCCAATGTCACGTGAGTTGAAGCTGTTTGGTGGATCTTCTGTTCTTCCAGAGGTGACTCCTGAGCCAGAGGACATCGAGGTGGACATCCACTTCGAGCCGGACCCCACCGACCTGGTGCTGTCCAGCGTGCCCGGCGGTGAACTGTTCAACCCTCGCAAACACAAGTTCACCGACGACGAGCTCAAGCCCCAGCCCATGATCAAGAAGGCCAAGAAGGTGCTGGTTCCCGACGAGAAGAAGGTACGTTTGTCTTCTGTAAAGGCCGCCCACAGGCCAGGGTATTGGAGGCTCCATTCTTAACTAGTCCAAACTTAACTCGCTAGTTAGTTACATTTGGTAGTGTATTTTCTTAAAAGCACAACTTAACAAATACTATAGCTTATAACTTGCCTTGTATCTCGCAAACAACAAGAACCCTAATTGTTGGGTTTTTGTTCAATAAAAGTTGGTTACTTCCTTCCCAGAGAGACACTGGTTGGAAAGATTCTACCGAAAGAACTTATTCATGTTCTGGACAGAGAGTTGGACATTGTTTATTTCATCAGGGCTCGGCAAAGACTCGTCTGTTTTCCATTCAATGCAAGCAAATTGGAACATCACACCTTGTTGCTTCATACCTTGTTACACACGGCCGTCCACTGGCTTACCTGGGGGAAGCTTTTGGTCGACTGCATGAGTTGCCAGAATAACTCAAAAGGTTCCTGATAGGAGACAATTCTGCTTATGCGGAATTGATTGCAGATGCACGATGGTACGCTAAACCCACAGCCTCTCATAACACCGTCAGAGGGACGGAGAGCAGCGGTCCCCAACCCCCGGCAAAACATCACATTATAGGCTATTAATGTGTGAATTACACACTGTTTAATATCCATTTGGACGTTAAAAGCCGCCGGTCGCTCCAGCTGCTCGTCCACTTCAATAAATAATATTTCACAAATTCTGAAATGATCCAAACCGTTCTAATTTCACTTCTTAAGTCAATGAAATGAAAAATTCACTGAATGCAAACATAAATGTGTTATAATAATGGTTGAAAGATTATATTAAACTGCCCAACATTTAATGACTGACAGACGGACACCATCTTCCTGTGGCCCATCCCTCAGCTGAGAAGAGAAGTCTCTTCTAGAATAACAAACAAAAGTTAGAATAAACTAATGAATACTAAGCTTCTTTTAAATAGAAAAAAGGGGTTCATAAGACTTTTTTGCCATGAAAGGTTAAGGAGTTGACCCTGAGAAGCATTTTTCCCTATTTTCATTTCAAACGCCTCTCCTCCTCCTCCTCCTCCTCCTCCCCTCTCCTCCTCCTCCCTCTCCTCCTCCTCTCTCCTCCTCCCCTCTCCTCCTCCTCCTCCTCCTCCTCCTCCCTCCCCCCTCCTCCCCTCTCCTCCTCCTCCTCCTCCTCCTCCCCTCCTCCTCCAGGACGATAAGTACTGGCACAGGAGGGGTAAGAACAATGTGGCAGCCAAGCGGTCCCGGGACGCGCGGCGCCTGAAGGAGAACCAGATCACGGTGCGCGCCGCCTTCCTGGAGCGGGAGAACGCGGCGCTGAGGTCCCAGGTGGCCGAGCTTCGGAAGGAGCAGAGCCGCTTCCTGAGTGTGGTGACCCGCTACCAGGCCAAACACGGACCTCTGTGAGGGACCGACACGTGGCTCACCTCCCTGTGTCAAATACTATATTTTATTTTATTAAGAATCTCCATCTAGCTCGAGGTCCATATTTACTCACTGATGGTTTTAAAGAACAGCGACCGTCTTCTGTGGTTGCGTCACACCAACTGGTCCAGCCGGTGGAACGCTGGGAGTCGTTGCTCTCGTTTGTGGAGGGAAGGAAACTGCATTTAAAGGTTATACCGGCATATGGTATAACCTATATAAGACTATGGCTGCTAATGGAAAATATTATCTATCAAAGACTTGTCATTTCTTCACTGGAAATTATATTTTTTACTGACCTTTAATAATCGAAACAATAACTAACGCACAACTCAGAAAGCTGCTTGAAAAGGTCAACAAATAACCAGTGATGGATATCACTGGTTATAATCAAATGTCTTCAATAAGATCTATGTGCCTTTTATTTCACTAAGGGGCAGTGTTGAGAAGCTAAACATGTATTTTTTAATTCTGTTTATACATTTTGAGTTCTTGTCTTAGTATTTTATAAGGGAGGTTAAGACCCAATGAAACATAACAGCTCCAATCACTAAACCTTACTCAGGAAACCACTCCTGGTATACAATTCTAGTTTGTAGAATCTGGAAAAGACCCGGAAATCTGTTCCTACGTGTTCATCATGTTGAAGGGTCCACTCGATTGTACCGGTTGTCTTGTAGGATCTTCTTTTGCATGCCTTGTAAATATTTTAGAACTTCATTTCTAAGGTTGTTTCAGATATACTTTGCAATGTTGTAAGTCCATGTTTGTGCATCATCAACTGCTTTTGGCGTTGGTTCTTAAACATGAATTGCCGGTCTCTAGTCCAAAATGTTATTGAAAAGTGTCTCACTCAGTTTTCTACGGTCGCTTCTAGTTGTGGATGTGAACCGTGGATTGGAAGTTGGTTTAATAGCAGCTCACCACCTTTGCCTTTATCTAACATTGCAGATTTGACTTTCCACCGTCAATGCACTGCTGTTAAATTTGCTCATGTATTTGATGGGATAGTTTTTAATTTGTCCTTTATTAGTCCCACAGCAGGGAAATTGACACTCTGCATTTGACCCATCCCAGTATTAGGAGCAGGGGTCAGCTATTTATACAGCGCCCGGGGAGCAGGGTAGGGGGTGCCTTGCTCAAGGGCACTTAGGCAGTAACCTAGTGTTTCGGGGTCTTGAACCGGCGAGCTTGCGGCTCCCAAGCCAAGTCCTTACCCACTGGATTGTTTGCTATTGTACGACATGGTCACTTTAATTTCTGCCACGTTTAACATTGCAGATTTCTACCCAGCATATTGTGCTTTTAGGTCTCGCTGGAGATTTTACTAAACCCCCAGGCCTTCATACACACATTGCTGTTATAAAATACAAACTTGCCGCATTTGTTTATATATTTAACACTTACCGCTTTTTTTTCTTTTTTTCTTTGGTGATTGACACCTGCTCACACAGAGCCTGTTGACGTGTGTTTACCAAGTGGATAATAGGTGGACCGGTAAAAGACGGGTTGGCTCAGCTCTCATATTTGGGCCTCAAGCACATCTTATCATACAGTGAAGGGAAAACAATCCGGCCTTCTGTGCAAGTCTGCATGAGAATGAAAGATCGCCACCTGGTGGAGTAACCGTGTATACAGAGATTGACCATGAGGGTCAATGAAATGCATTCCTACAGGAAGCACTTCTGCTCAACCTCAACCCATTAGTGGATTAAGCCACAGGGCTGTATATTGGTTATGGATTAAGCCTTAGTTATATATGATTGTTTTAAGTACAGGATAGTGTAAAAGAACACAAACCATATAAAAAGTGAGCTTTATTGATAAGCCAAAAAAAGTTTATTCTAAATAACTAGTTTTATCAAAACAAAAATCACAAAGGCCTCCAGATCTTCACCTCTTCTTGAACCCATACTTCTTCCTCTCATAGAACAGATCCGTTTTGGAGCTTCCCAGGTTCACGATCTTAGGACAGCCGTCCCGCTGTAGACACAAACAAGAACACGTGTTTGTTCATGCGTGTGAATCCAAGTCTTACACTATTATCACATATATTTAGGAAACCTACATCTTTCTCCTGGATGGTGCATTCTTTACAGTAGTAGGCGTCGGACACCCCTGGTCCTCCACAGATCACACATCGGCCCTGGTAGGAGCCGTAGTTACACTCGTCACAGATACGCACCAGTGTGCATGGCCTCACGTAGGAATCACATATCACACATTTACCGTCGCCTGGATGAGGAAACACAATGCATTGACAACGTCTAAAAACAGACGATATGAAGCAACAAAAAAACAGTTAACAATATGATCAGATGAACACGAGGAGCTGGTTTATATGGTGCCATTCGTTTCAACCAATACAATATGACTAGACGATAGTACTGACATAAAACAGTATTACTGCAATACTGCATACCCCTGCTCACTAGCTGTTGATACTTGTTTACTTACCTACATATATATATATATATATACTAACATATATATACTAAATGTATACCTGTTTCTATACAGAGTAGACTGCTTTAACATCTTATTTAACCCCTGTACATTATATATTACTATGAACTTTACTGGTACATTTACACTCTGGTTAAATTATTTTCTCTGTACTGAACTTGTGCTGTGAAATGACAACACATTAGAATATAATCTAATCGAGCTACTTTCTACTTAGAGATAACCTGATAATGAACACCATGTGTTCTGGTCATCATGACCAGTGACTGAAGACTTAATGATACTCACATTTTTCACACAGTCGTCCGATGGCTGAAAGAAACAAACAAGAGAGTCCATCAATAATCAATCAATCAATAATCAATAAGGACTCCATGCAAGGGGGCTAGCGGCTAGCTTACTGTACATAGCAGTTTATAAAACATGCATCACATTGTATTGAACTCACATAAAACACAGAATTAAGAAAATGTGATTTATTACATGTTATATTAAAGGGTTAGCTGACTTCAATGAAATCCATGCTGCTACGTTAGCATGCTAGCCTGCTCGGACACTCAGAGCCACACAAAGCAACCATTTAGTTCATGTTAAACCTGCCAAATAATAAACTAATAAACACATTATCGATCCGATCGAACGTACCAACACCGGCTTGTTTCCTACAGAAGATCAGATCGGGATGATGCTTGGCCATTGTTGGCAAACGCAAAGCAAGCGGTGGATTGTTACTCTGACCCGGAAGTTCTTCTTCGTTAGAAACACTGAGAGACGACAACCCGTTAGGGGCGCTGAGAGACGACAGCGCCCCCCTGCGGTTCAACCCGTTAGGGGCGCTGAGAGACGACAGCGCCCCCCTGCGGTTCAACCCGTTAGGGGCGCTGAGAGACGACAGCGCCCCCCTGCGGTTCAACCCGTTAGGGGCGCTGAGAGACGACAGCGCCCCCCTGCGGTTCAACCCGTTAGGGGCGCTGAGAGACGACAGCGCCCCCCTGCGGTTCAATCCGTTAGGGGCGCTGAGAGACGACAGCGCCCCCCTGCGGTTCAACCCGTTAGGGGCGCTGAGAGACGACAGCGCCCTCCTGCGGTTCAAACCGACATTGCACGTCTATGTGGTGTATTACACCAATGTGTTTTATCTAAATCTGAATTGGATTGAATCCTCTTTATTGGTCTCATGTTCAAACAGTGACATGAGTTCCTCTGCATTTAACTCATCCTAGTATGAGGAGCAGTGGGAAGCTTTTGTATATACAGGGGAGCAGGGGAGGGCTCTGGTGCCTTGCTCAAGGCAGTGCCTTGCTGAGGCAGTGCCCTTGTGTTTGGGGACTTGAACCGGGGACCTTCCGGTTCCCAAGCCAAGTCCCAACAGACTGAGCTACTGCCGCCTCCATTCTATGTTTTAAGTTATGTTTTAAGAAATCTCCCTAATAAATAATGTTGATTATATCATGTAATAAATGAGTTAATTTAATCGTAACTTAATTTCCATATGCATTATTATCCTGACTTCAAAACATTTAATGGCGTTGGCAGTTTTATTTATTTTATGTATTATACAAAACATATCTCACTGTCAAATGTTTCAAACCCCGTTGTCTTTTCAGAACATAGAGACCCACAAATAAATGATTTGTTGTTTATATTTTGTCATTGTTTATGACAGCAAACTATATCAGATTTGAACAGTAAATAATTAGAACTTATTTACACTTTAGTACAGTCTGGTCCTTAACGATAGAATTATATGTTTATATACTGTTTTATATTTTCGTACTCATAGATATTATGTTCTAGCATGCATTATAACATACACGTTACATGAGGTTATAATATAGCATCCTAATTTAGAAATTAGTTTAACGTTTTTAAACGAGCATAACTAAATACGAACAATTGGCCTTTACTGTCCTTCAAGGACCAGGCGACGATTCCTCCTAACAAAACCTGACGTCACCATTGCTCGACACATCTTTGTCAGTGAACAAAATGGCAACGTACTGTCTGACTGTCGCTCGGCTCCAGGTAAGATCCGAATGTCCTTAACCCGGGGATCCTTACCCCGCAGCGGGGTGTCAATCCGCGGGTCTCTTATTGTCTCACCCTCGGTGGTCGTTAGGGGTTTGGAGGTGTTGATTAACGGGTCATTTGACCGTCCTCCGGCCCGGCGGGGTCAACCTCACCTTTACCTTTCACTTATTAACACTTATTAACGCTTATTAATATATAATAACATGTCTCTGTTATGGAATATGTCCACACATCGCCACGGAACATTTACTACCTCTGGTTATTACAGAAATATGACTTTTAATAGCAAGGTTAACACAAGGTTAGTGCAGTGAGTCGCTGACGGTCATCAGAATAAACCTTAGAGTCTTTACTATTCAAACTAAACTAAGTCTCTTATCGATATTGGTATTGATCTAAAACGTGTTGTTTATTTTGATCTATATCTAACTGCACATCGCACTGGCTACTGTGTGATTTGCAGCAGAGGATCTATAATCTCAGATTGAGATGTAGAAGTTTCATGTATTTTCTAATGAATAAAGAAACTAACGGTACGAGAATCCCTGCTGAGTGACAGCCCGTCTCTAAACCCGCCCCCCACCCCCCCCTATTTTTCGTTTTTAATATCTTATTGGACAGTGTGTTTACCCTTTCACTGTTCCATCCTCCATGTTTCTGTCCTCACGTTGAACCTCCCCCCCCCCCCTCTTGTCGTCCTTCTAGCTGGCCTTGGGCCAGGGGGCTCGCCGCATGCATGTGTCGGCTGCGCTTAGCGGGAAGGCCAAGGTGGCCATGAGCCGCTTTGAGACCTCCTCCTACGTCAACTACGAGAAGCTCCAATCCAATGTGGACATTGTTCGCAAAAGGTCACTACAGCTGCTGGAGATTGTGCTGGCATGGCCTTCATGTTTACAGAAAACGTGTTTTTATTGAGACTGTGCATTTGATTGACTCAGTCTCCTTCATACAGGCTTGTCATATTGACCTAAAGTTAACTATCTTTTCACGCCTCCAGACTCAACCGACCCCTCACTCTGTCCGAGAAGATCGTGTACGGTCACCTGGACGACCCCCACAACCAGGAGATCGACCGCGGGCGCACCTACCTGAGGCTGAGGCCCGACCGCGTGGCCATGCAGGACGCCACGGCCCAGATGGCCATGCTGCAGTTCATCAGCAGCGGGCTGCCCCGGGTGGCCGTGCCCTCCACCATTCACTGTGACCACCTGATCGAGGCCCAGACTGGAGGGAGCGAGGACCTGGCCAAGGCAAAGGTGAGCTCAGGTCCAGGACAGGACCTGGTCCTACCCGCCATATGTGGTGTAGTGTGACCAAGAGCTAGGTGTGTTACTGAGCGCTCTCTCTCTTCTTTCTGGTCCCTAGGAAGTTAACCAGGAGGTCTACAACTTCTTGGCCACCGCCGGTGCCAAGTATGGAGTTGGCTTCTGGAAACCTGGTTCTGGAATTATCCATCAGGTAGTTATTTGTCAATATTTAATCTTTATCTTATATTCTTTTGCTGCACCATACCAATCCAGATGCTGACGCAGGTTGCTGTATCCGTGTGTTTTCTGTGTAGATCATCCTGGAGAACTACGCCTACCCGGGGGTGATGCTGATCGGGACAGACTCCCACACTCCCAACGGCGGAGGACTGGGGGCCATCTGCATCGGCGTGGGAGGGGCGGACGCCGTGGATGTCATGGCTAACATCCCCTGGGAGCTCAAGTGTCCTAATGTGCGTGGCGCCCCTCGGCTGTGACCTTTAACCCTTCACCGACCTCCACTCTCTCTGGAGTCCCACAGCCTTTAAAAACTCTAACAAAACATTATATTCACCAATAATAATTGTGGTTGTGTATACTGGCGGATGTTTCTTTGGTGATGTCAGGAAGCCAATATATTTTACAGATGTTAAATTCGAAGTACTTGCACACATAAATGCATATAAAGTCTTTCAACTTAAAAATGGGTCTACTGTCAGTCCACGGGGCGAGAGCTGGTCAAGTGTCTATTTGAACCGGTTCCCTTTATCCACTGACCCCAGGTGATCGGCGTGAAGCTGACCGGCAGCCTGTCTGGCTGGACGTCTCCCAAGGACGTCATCCTAAAGGTGGCCGGCATCCTGACGGTGAAGGGGGGCACCGGGGCCATCGTGGAGTACTTCGGGCCCGGCCTGGACTCCATCTCCTGCACCGGTCAGTACCCGCCACCAGGGGGCCCACTGGGCTGATGACCAGTTACCTTTGGGATGACTCCATGGCCTCTGGACCAACGCCCAGCTGGGGGGCTCTGTTTGTTTGCATGGGCAGTAATGGATGTTCTCTCTCCTTCATATACTTTACTGAATCAAAGCAGGCACCTCATTTGAGTGTTTAATTAGAGGCTAGTCAGCGGTTCATTAGGAAGTAATGAGAGGTTTTTCTCTACAATCTGTGCATGTATGTGTATGTATATGATCTGCATTTTGTTTATTCAAAAGCCTTCATCTCACCACCATGCCAACTGGTATTGATATAAAATATAAAATAATCACACTTGGAGCAATGGGATATTGAGCTGATGTCCTATTGATCTGAAGGAATGGCCACCATTTGCAACATGGGAGCGGAGATCGGTGCGACCACGTCGGTGTTCCCCTACAACCACCGCATGAGGACCTACCTGCAGAAGACGGGCCGTGGAGGTGGGTTCTTCATTCATTCATTCATTGCTGGTCCTGTCAAGTCAACAGACAAGTGAATGCCCTGATTTTAGCACAAATGATTAATCTAATTAGTTTCTATGATACGCAAGTTAAACATTTGTTTAGTTTATTCTATCCAAATACTTCCACTTGTCACTCTAATGGCCGGTCGCCATTCTGCCTGTGGCGTTAGAGCGAGCGAGGGTGTGACAAGAAGCAATGACTCTAAACGTGAGTACCGCTGTCCTACTGGAGGACGGTGGTACTCAGCCCATCTCTTAAGGTAGTGGGATTGTTTATAGCAGAGGCCGTGTTCTTGACATGCATATATCAGGAAAATGCCCATTACAGACATCCGGTGAATCCGGCTTCTCAATACCAAAACTGACTGTGTTCTGGTCGCGCTTCTCAGACATCGCCGCGCTGTCCGACCAGTACGCCGACCTTCTGGTTCCCGACGAGGGCTGTGAATACGACCAGGTCATCGAGCTCAACCTGGATGAGGTCAGTCCCGTACAACCTTCTAGAATAACCTTCTTTTTCTGAGCTTTGAAACTAAAATACCGTTTAGCATCGAATACAGTGACCATCCTAAAATCACTTCAGTACTCTTGGAATATCTCATTTTAATATGTATTAAGAATCCGTATAGTCTGTAGGTTGTACCCAGAAAAGGTCCTCTCCATGGTCCCCTAGCAGGCTGCGGTAGAGCCAGTATGAATACTGTGTTGTGTTGTTGTGCAGCTGAAGCCCCACATCAACGGGCCGTTCACCCCCGACCTGGCCCACCCGGTGTCGGAGATCGGGGCCGTGGCCAAGAAGAACGACTGGCCTCTGGAGGTCAAAGTTGGTGCGTGACTTGAGGATTGTTGACTAAACAAAGTAATTTGTAGACATAATATATGGAATAGGACTTCTGGTAGTGGTTACCAGAAGTGTTACTTGCCTACCTTTTGTTGAACGCACTATTGTAAGTCGCTTTGGACAAAATTGTTTTTTTAATGTTCATTTTTTATTGTATATGGTCTTTTTTTTGTATTGTTTTAAAAATGCATACTGAGTAAGCATTCCATTGTACTTGTTGCAAATGGAAAATAAAGCATCTTGTAAAGGACCGTAATGAATACATTCTACCATTCAGTGTTGAGTTAGTTTTTGCCCTCGGTGCTAAATGTCTTTTGTTGTGAAGGTCTGATCGGGAGCTGCACCAACTCCAGCTACGAGGACATGGGCCGCGCCGCCTCCCTGGCCAAGCAGGCGCTGGACAAGGGCCTGAAGTGCAAGGCCCAGTTCACCATCACCCCGGGCTCGGAGCAGATCCGCGCCACCATCGAGAGAGACGGATACGTGAGTACATCACCTTTACCCTCAGTGGGCAAATGGCTGGAAAACACCTGATGGTCTGCTTTGACTGAACATGGAGCTCAGGGTTTGGGTAATATTATAATACAACACATAGAGGGCGCTATTCTTGCTTTCATATAATTTGAGTAAACAATGTTTGGTTCCCTGTACAAATGTACGGGTTGACTCTATAAACAAAAAACTAGTGATTGTATAAATATATGGTAACTCGTGTGTGTGTGTTTATATGAAAATGCTAAGAATAGAAAGGAGCTAAACGTGCCTCGGGTCAACCTTTCCTCCCCTTGAACCATCGACGCTAAATGAATCTTTTTTCTTTCTCCTCACGCGTGCAGTCCAAGATTCTGAGGGACGTGGGCGGAGTCGTCCTGGCCAACGCTTGTGGGCCCTGCATCGGACAGTGGGACAGGTGCTCCGTCGCCTTGATGCTATATCACTTCTTTATTTTTAAATGGGGTCCGCCATTAAATTTCTCCTCTTGCGCGCCCCCTAGAGGCAGCTCGCATACCACATTTTGGGAAGCCCTGCTCTATCATACATCGAGGGCTGACTGAACTGTGTGTGTTTCAGGCGTGACGTGAAGAAGGGAGAGAAGAACACCATCGTGACATCCTTCAACAGGAACTTCACCGCCAGGAACGACGCCAACCCCGCGACCCACGCCTTCGTCACTTCCCCCGAGGCACGAACACACACACACACACACACACACACACACACACACACACACACACACACACACACACACACACACACACACACACACACACACACACACACACACACACACACACACACACACACACACACACACGTGTTGTCTACGTAGCAAACTCTGATCAAGCTCCTCCTCTTCCTCACAGATTGTCACCGCCATGGCCATCGCCGGCACGCTGGACTTCAACCCCGAGACTGACTACCTGACCAGCGCCAGCGGGGAGAAGTTCAAGCTGGAGCCGCCCAGCGGCGACGAGCTGCCGGCCAGAGACTTCGACCCCGGCCAGGACACGTACCAGCAGCCGCCCCCGGACGGCAGCGCGGTCAGGGTGGACGTCAGCCCCCAGAGCAACCGGCTGCAGCTCCTGGAGCCCTTCAACAAGTGGCAGGGAGGAGACCTGGAGGGGCTGCAGGTCCTCATCAAGGTCCGTTCAGGGGGGAAGCGCACCTGATCGCACAGCCGCTCTCTTATTTACTATGGAGTCGCTTACCGGGCGCTTTGAGCCAAAGAGACTTGCATACTTTGCATACATGTTAAGGCGCAGGGAGGGGTTAGGCGTCTTGAGCATCGGGTATTGAACCCAGATTCTTTCGTCAGGCAGTCAAACCCCCTGATCACTAGACCAGGGGTTCACAAACTTCTCCTGAAGGGCCTCCTGTTGTACATATAAACCTATTAGGCCTCCCACCACATAAAGCTCTCTGACACATCCTTTGCTTACTCACTCCTATAGAATTCATTTAAAACATTGTCATTTGTTGTCTGTAGTTAAAACAGAACCGCAACAGCAAATCTAAATAAGAACAAGTCACCTTTAGGATATCGCATCATTTATATTTAGCCCCCCAATTTGGGAACCACTGCAATAGACTATTGTGTGTTTTGCGTACAGATAAATTATATTTCTTAAATAATGACGTTTAACCTACGACCCTTCCAGGTGAAGGGCAAGTGCACCACGGACCACATCAGCGCCGCCGGGCCCTGGCTGAAGTTCCGCGGTCACCTGGACAACATCTCCAACAACATGCTGATCGGCGCGGTCAACATCGACAACGACGGGATCAACAGCATCAAGAACCAGCTGACTGGAGACTTTGGGGGCGTCCCCGACGTGGCTCGCCACTACAAGGTGTGTCCTGGTGGGGGAAGGGAGTCGGACCAGAGCAGGTTCTGAATGGGAGCAGAACCGTGGGAAGAGATACCAGATGCAGCCCTTACAGCCTGATTGACTGTCCTATACGAAGGGCTGCAATTTCACCCAACAGTCAGGCCAATGAGAACTGTGTTTCTGACTGACGTGTGTGTGTGTGTGTGTGTGGTAGGCCAACGGTCTGTCGTGGGTGGTGGTGGGAGATGACAACTACGGCGAGGGTTCCAGCAGGGAGCACGCCGCCCTTGAGCCAAGGCACCTGGGAGGAATGGCCATCATCGTCAAGAGCTTCGCCAGAATTCACGGTCCGCCACCGGCCCTCAAGAGGAGTGAACTAGAGCTCTGCTTCATTGTGTTGGCATCTCTTTTGTTTGTCTCTCTATCGTTTGTGTCTATCGTTTGTGACTCTCTATATAGTTTGTGTCTCTCTCTATAGTTTGTGTCTCTCTCTATCGTTTGTCTCTCTATCGTTGTCTCTATCGTTGTCTCTATATCGTTTGTGTCTCTATATCGTTTGTGTCTCTCTATCGTTTGTGTCTCTCTATCGTTTGTGTCTCTATCGTTTGTCTCTCTCTATCGTTTGTGTCTATCGTTTGTCTCTCTCTATCGTTTGTGTCTCCTCTATCGTTTGTCTCTATCGTTTGTGTCTCTCTATCGTTTGTGTCTCTCTATCGTTTGTGACTCTCTATCGTTTGTCTCTCTCTATCGTTTGTCTCACTCTATCGTTTGTCTCACTCTATCGTTTGTCTCGTGACTCTATCGTTTGTCTATCGTTTGTGACTCTATCGTTTGTGTCTCTCTATAGTTTGTCTCTCATAAAGCCTCTCATAAAGCCTCTCATAAAGCCTCATAGAGGGATAATTCATGTTTGTCGTCTTCATGTTTTCCCAGGATCAGTTAAAAGAAGCGGTTTAACGTTCATTGATTTTAAATGTTTTGAAACACGTTTTCACGTTGGGCTGTAATTGTGAATGAATGAGAACAGTGAGGGTTTCAATGTATCCAATGGTATCTAATCAGCTGTTCTTCAAGAGGTGACATATGGTGAATGACGTGTCTCATCCGCTCCTCCTCAGAAACCAACCTGAAGAAGCAGGGTCTCCTCCCACTGACCTTCGATAACCCCGCCGACTACGACAAGATCCGCCCCGACGACAAGATCTCCATCAGAGGACTGAAGGGCTTCACCCCAGGAACGGTGAGGCCTTCCTCCTCCTCCTCCTCCTCCTTGAAACTCTGATTCCATGAAGATTTATTATATATTTTATATTTATCCATTTATTTTGTAAAATTTGAAGTTGTTTTTCAACATTCAAAATGACCCAAAACTGAAGCACAGGTCTGTCTATTTCCCATCAGTTTAAACCTAGACTGTTTAGGTGGGCTCTCTACCACATGGTGTGTATGTTGTGGGCCTTGTGATCCCTACAGCCCCCCCCCCCCAGTGTTTAAATCACTCACAACAGCGAGGTCCCTGCCAGATGTGTACATATGTCTTTATATACCCTTACTCTGCTACCGACTAACAATAAATATATCAACTATGGTATAACAATATATCACTGATGGTACGGTATCGGAACGCCTTTATTGTCCCTGTCAAGGTGTAAGACTCTTGCAAACATAATATATCAATTCTACAATATTAATTATTAAAAATTAACTAAATAAAGTAGTTTAAAAAAAAAACTGCCACATTACATTGTAAACGTATGGCGATGGCCAGAGTATAATAGATGGAACACGTTTCAAGTACTACATTAACCTCAGTGTCTGTGTTAAAATAGACCCTCTATCCCTCCAACACCTGCTATTAACCAACACTAACTAAACAGACCGTGTCACAAGGTCACTGGGAATGGGATTGAGTTACTGATTGGCTCTGTGTTGCCCTGCCCCCTCAGCCCCTGTCAGCTGAAGTGATTCACAGCGACGGCAGCAAGGAATCCCTGCAGATGAACCACACCTTCAACGAGACCCAGATCGAATGGTTCCAGGCCGGCTCCGCCCTCAACAGGATGAAGGCGATGCAATAGAGAGACGGAGAAGCACAGGAATGAACACGGAGGAGCGGGATTGGTTGGGAGATGGGGGTGGGCAGCGTCTGTGTGGCGTTTGAGGGAATGTAGTGTTTGGTCCTCGGTTCCGTCGTCTGCACTTGGACGTCCGACTCGGAGAGAAGTCAGGGCCGCCGTTTTGGCCCAATACTCGACTTTCATCCAAGTGCAAACGATGGACCCTCCGTCTCCTAGCAACTGGTCTGGTCTGAATGTTTTGAGAGCACCTGCAGTGGTTGGACTTGAGTGTGTGTGTGTGTGTGTGTGTCTGGTTCGAGAGTCTGAATCTCCATGTTTGTTTTGTTTTGTCCGTGTTGATTTGATGGGCATGGTCAGGAGTTATTAACAGAAATAATATATAAGTATAAATAAATGAAATGCGGAAGCGTTTGCAATGAGACAACTTATTGTTAATTCTAACTCTGTTAGGAGCCCAGGTTGGTCCTCAAGTCATACACGTGATTATTAAGAGTTGTACGAGCAAATCAAAGTCATACACATGATAGGATTTTAAACATTAAATGTTAATATTTTTGTTCATATCTCCTTAGCCTTTTAGGAAAAGAAGGGAACTGGTACTCAAAACTGAAAAAAAACTGCTCATTTAGTCAGTTTGCTGTTGGAAAGCACGCACACACTACCCCCGCTGTTGGTCGGTTATAGATCTTCTTGTTGTTTAGGAAGATGGTCTCGTCCATTTACGGTAATGCCTGTAAAACGACGTCTCCACTGTTTTCACACGCTCTTACTTTGACACTCGCTGCTCATCCTCCCACTTCCTCCCTCTCAGCAAAGTGAAGCGTCTTCTGGAAGCCCGTTCTTATTTATTGACCTTTTTTAACATTTAAAACATTTCTATCAATTTGTTCCCGAGGTGTTGATGTTGCTCTTTGAGACGCTGTTTCAACGCGTGTACATTCAGTACCCTTGTTTTGGAGGGTTGCATGTTGTGTGTGTGTGTGTTTGTGTGTCTGTGTGTTTGTGTAAAAGAAGGAAAAGTGCTCGTCAAAGATCTCAAGTCACCACCACCTCCTGTAATTTGGTGATGACAAATAAATGAGCTGATATTCATTTCATATGACGAAACTCACACGTTAATCTTTGTTACGTACTGCTAATCAGCGGCCTGTTCTGTTCCCTCACATGGTACTCTAGTCTCTGGTCCTGATGGGTTTGAACATCGCCTTGCTGTTGTGCTGCTCAGTTGCCAATGGGTTGTAAAATAAAACTTCACAAATCAAATTCATGTTGTCATTGAGATGTGCTTCCATTACAGTTTAGACTAGGCATAAGGTATACATCACATATCCCTCACTGTTAAGATAGTATTTAGCTCCAAGATGACATCCTTCCAGAGTGAACAGATGTCTCTAGTCTCTATATCTCTATAACACTAGTTTTGACAACATTGTAATTCATGTCGGCACCACCGACACTAGGATGAGACAATCAGAAGTCACTAAAAGTAACATAGCTATACTGTGTGACTTCGCCAGAAAGATGTGTCGGCAAGTTTTCACTGCTATGCTGACGACACCCAAATCTATATTCCCATCAAGTCAAACGACTCCTCTCAGATCCATAAAGTTGAATCCTGCCTGAGTGCAATTAAAAGATGGATGTCCCAAAACGACCTGCAGCTTAACACAGGAAAAACAGAGATGATAATCATCGGCCCGAAGCAACAACGACCACTATTTGAAGATGTCGCACTGCTGTTTGAGGGCTCTACTGTGGCCCAAAGCTCTTGTGTGAAAAATCTTGGTGTCCTGTACGACCCGACGCTATCTTTCAGTCAACATGTAAAATATTTAACCAGAACTGCATTTTTCCATCTTAGAAACATTGCTAGAATACGACCGATGCTGTCTGCCGCGGATGCAGAGACACTCATCCACGCGTTTATATCGTCTAGACTAGATGACTGTAATGCACTGTTGTCTGGGTTACCGAACTCTGCTACCAAAAGCCTCCAGCTTGTGCAGAACGCTGCTGCTAGACTTTTGACGAGGACCAGAAAGTTTGACCACATTACTCCAATTCTGTCCTCGCTCCACTGGCTTCCAGTTAATGCGAGGTCAGATTTTAAGGTGCTACTACTTACTTATAAAATCCTACACGGATTAGCACCCTCATACCTGAAGGACCTTATTGTTCCCTATTGTCCTTCTCGGCCCCTCCGGTCTTCAGGAGCCGGCCTTCTATCAATCCCAAAAGTCATAAAGAAATCAGCAGGGAATAGAGCGTTCTCCTACCGTGCGCCCTATTTGTGGAACAGTCTGCCACCTGCAATAAGGGAAGCAGACTCTGTTGAAATAATATTTAAATCTAAACTTAAAACCTACCTTTTTACATTGTCGTTTGGTGCCTAGGAGTGCCCCTCAGCTCTCATTACAGCTAAATCGACCCGTTAGTCAGCACTAGCATACCCCTGCTGCCGATGGTACTAGACTAGAGGTTCTCTACATGTTCCATGTCCACCCTACCCCATCTAACCATACCGCAGTCTGCTTCTGTTTTCCAGTGTGCTGCTGTGATCCCCACCTGAAGGATACCGGCCAGCACCACACAAATCATCTTCTCATTTTATTATTTGTATATTGTGTATATTATATGTATATTATTATTATTATTATTATTTTTTTTTTTTTTGTACTTGGTACATTACTATAAGTCACTTATGGCACCCATGTCACTCCTGAACCATCCCTGGAAGGAGGGATCCCCTTCTACTCTGTGTTCCTTCTCAAGATTTCTTCCTACGTAATTAAGGGAGTTTTTTCTTGCCCTTAGGGGGGCGGGGCTAAGGGGGGGGGGCTAAGGGGGGGGCGGGGCTAGGGTTTGGGGGGTGTTGTAAACATGTGGCATGTGAAGCCCTTTGAGACTATAACTGTGATTAAGGGCTATACAAATACAATTGACTTGACTTGACTTGACATGTCAGTTGAACTAGTCTTCGCCCAAAGTCTCAGAGCGTTAGGAAAGGATTGACCTTAAATCAAGCCCCAAAATACTAACTTAACCCAAACATGCTCAATGCTTTTGATGATTTATGCTGGCCAAATAATCACGTTTTCAGCCATCTCTGGAACCATTGGTCCAATTGACTTGAAATGTAGTTTGTGTACCTGAGGATGCAAAGGGTTGTAGGAGGTTTGGAGGACGAGGGGCGAGCCATTGGCCTCTGAAGCGTAAGCCTTGTTATTTAATATGGGTCCTATAGGGTCTTCTTCTTCACCTAGCAGCCATCTTTGTTCTGAAGCATGTCTCTAAACAGAACCAAACCTGACATATTGTCTATAAATCAATCACATCTTCCGTGTCACCTTTCTCTTCCCATTTCAATATTCTGATCAGTTGAGACATGAAGATTTGATTTCTGTGCAGAAAAACATACGAGGAATTAATTCATCAATCTTTCCTTTATTCAGCACAATATTACATATATTATAATATTACAATATCTTAATCTAAATCTGGAGGATTGAATCCTCTTTATTGGTCACATACACACTGCATTGAACCCATCCTAGCATCAGGAGCAGTGGGAGGCTGGTGCCTTGCTCAAGGGCTCCTCGGCAGTGCCCAGGGGTTTCTGGGACTTGAACCGGCGACCTTCCGGTTCCCAAGCCAAGTCCCAACAGACCAAGCTACTGCCACGCCTATTAAAACTCACTAATGTTTTAATTGTTGTCGTCGTTGTCGTGGTGATGTCGTCGTCATGGTGGTGATGTTGTTGTCATGGTGATGTCGTCATGGTGGTGATGTTGTTGTCATGGTGATGTCGTCGTCATGGTGGTGATGTTGTTGTCATGGTGATGTCGTCGTCATGGTGGTGATGTTGTTGTCATGGTGATGTCGTCGTCATGGTGGTGATGTTGTTGTCATGGTGATGTCCTGAGGGGCTTGCGGTGGGGTTTGTCATCCCCAACGGCAAACTGGACCTTCCTCTCCAGCCGCTGGAGGAAAACCAGGAGAAAAGATGAAAGTTTCACCAAAACCCTCAAGATGAACCCCAGAGTCTGGAGGAGGGGGGGGGGGGGGGGGGGGGGGGGGGGGTGGGTGTGGTCTGACCGGTTTGTGGGCGGGGCATCTGCTGTAACGGCCAATGTCCTTCTGTCTTTGCTCCGCCCTCTCCCAGTCGTCCAACCAGAGCTGGCGCCGGTACTCTGACTGCCTCAGCGTGATTCGCTGGAAGATGGCCTGGTTCTGACAGCTGATGACAGCCAGCTCCGCCCGCCTCTTCTCTGCATTCAGACTGAAACAATCAATCCTAATATAAGGATGTAATAACCCAATAACACTTCTCTGACCAGTAACCAATACACTTCTCAAAGATAAAGTTCTGTGAAAGCAGGGTCTGTCCAAGCTTTAAATAATTAACCTGCAGAAAATGTAATTTATTTATGAAATCATTATCCTGTTACCGTAGTGACACTGTGACCTGACCTGCTGTTGCTATGACGACTGTCAACAAACCATTATTAAATCCAATACCCATGTACCCACTCTTATTGTGGAGCCTACTGTTTCTAATGTTGTCCTGTAGAGACTAGTACTGCTGCTAGGTACTATGCTAGTACTGCTGCTAGGTACTATGCTAGTACTGCTGCTAGGTACCATGCTAGTACTGCTGCTAGGTACCATGCTAGTACTACTAAGTACCATGCTAGTACTACTGCTGCTAGGTACCATGCTAGTACTGCTAGGTACCATCCTAGTACTGCTGCTAGGTACCATGCTAGTACGGCTAGGTACCATGCTAGTACTGCTGCTAGGTACCATGCTAGTATTACTGCTAGGTACCATGCTAGAACTACTAGGTACAATGCTAGTACTGCTAGGTACCATGCTTGTACTGCTAGGTACCATGCTAGGACTGCTGCTAGGTACCATGCTAGTACTACTAAGTACCATGCTAGTACTACTGCTAGGTACCATGCTAGTACTACTGCTAGGTACCATGCTAGTACTGCTAGATACAATGCTAGTACTGCTAGGTACCATGCTAGTACTGCTGCTAGGTACCATGCTAGTATTACTGCTAGGTACCATGATCGTACTGCTAGGTACCATGCTCGTACTGCTAGGTACCATGCTAGTACTGATTTTAGGTACCATGCTAGTACTGCTAGGTCCCAACGCTAGCACTGCTAGGTACCATGCTAATGCTGCTAGGTAGCGGCTCAGACCTTCTGTGGTGGTAGATGTTCCAGTTGTCCACCTGACCTCCAGACTGCAGGATCCCAGAGAGTTTGGAGGACAGTTGCTTGTTGTCTCGGTTGATGTCAGCTAGCCGCTCCTCCTGTAGCTGTAGCATCCAAACCATTAGGCTAGGTTAGCATTATAGCTAGGGGGTTAGCATTATAGCTAAATGGTTGCAGATAGAGGATTGGCATTATAGATGCTGGATGGTTATATCTAAAGAGTTAGCATTATAGCTAGAAGATTACCATTATAGCTAAGAGGGTTAGCATAATTGCGTGTTGTATAATATCTAGGAGGTTAGCATTGTACTAGCGTCAGCTGAGATAGTTTCCACAGTAACAGTATGGATCCTTCCTTCACTACTGATGTCCCGCTAACCTGCAGCTTCTTCAGTTTGAGGGTCACATGAGTCGGTGTTTTGATGCCTTTTGTATCAACAACCGGCAAAGCTGAGTTCACCTGGACAGGTGACAACAGGTAACAACAGGTAACAACCAGAGCGACAGGTAACAACAGGTAACAACCGGAATGACAGGTAACAATCGGAACAACAGGTAACTGGTACAGCTTAGCAGCACGTTGTAGTCAATAACAACATGACACAAAGAACAGGTAACATCCTAATGAGGGTAACACAGTTAAAGGTAACAAGGTTAGGGCCCCAGGGTTTGGGTAACAAGGTTAGGGTAGCAGGGTGAGGGTAACCAGGGTGAGGGTAGCAGGGTGAGGGTAACCAGGGTGAGGGTAGCAGGGTGAGGGTAGCAGGGTAGCAGGGTGAGGGTAACCAGGGTGAGGGTAGCAGGGTGAGGGTAACCAGGGTGAGGATACCAGGGTTAGGGCCCCAGGGTGAGGGTAACCAGGGTTAGGGCCCCAGGGTGAGGGTAACCAGGGTGAGGATACCAGGGTTAGGGCCCCAGGGTGAGGGTAACCAGGGTTAGGGCCCCAGGGTGAGGGTAACCAGGGTGAGGATACCAGGGTTAGGGCCCCAGGCCGAGGGTAGCAGGGTTAGGGTATCAAGGTGAGTGTACCAGGGTGAGGGTACCAGGGTTAGGGCCCAGGGTTAGGGCCCCAGGGTTAGGGTACCTACCCGAGAGCGGTGGCCCTGGTAGTGGCTGTGGTCCCAGCGCTGCTGCAGGTACAGGTTGGTGGTGGGCTTCAGGGGGGCGTAGCAGTGGGACGTCCTGTCCAGGGGTCCAACGGAACCAGCTCTCACACTCGCCATCTCACGCTGTCTCACTACTGTCTATGTCTCTCTACCTCACTTATAACCTCACCGTCTATGTCTCTCTACCTCACTTTTTATCTCACTGTCTGTCTCTCTACCTCACTGTCTGTATCTCTCTACCTCACTGTCTATAACTCTCTAACCCTCTTGTCTGTATCTCTACCTCTCTATTGTACTGGCAGTCTCTCTCTCTCTCTCTCTCTCTCTCTCTCTCTCTCTCTCTCTCTCTCTCTCTCTCTCTCTCACGCCGCTCTCTCTCTCTCTCTCTCTCTCTCTCTCTCTCTCTCTCTCTCTCTCTCTCTCTCTCTCTCTCTCTCTCTCTCTCTCTCACTCTCCAGATAGAGTGACCATCAATTATTACTGACTGGGACCCCCCACACACACAGTTTGAAGTCAGGTGAACACAAGCCAAGCTTTCAAAAGGCTGATTAACTAAGAACAGCAACGTTTGTTAAACATCTATTTTTTTAATAGATAACTTTTGCAGAAAAAAGGGGTGTGTTTTCATAACCAACCAGGAGAGGGCAGTAACGATTTTATCATTATTATTAAAAAGATTTGTTTGAATACCTGAACCTGACTCTGTACTTGGGGCACCTACAACACCGGGGCCCCAATGCAAGAGGGGGCCACGCCCATGGGGGCCCCAATGCAAGAGGGGGCCACGCCCATCACCGGGGCCCCAATGCAAGAGGGGCCACGCCCATCACCGGGGCCCCAATGCAAGAGGGGCCACGCCTATCACCGGGGCCCCAATGCAAGAGGGGCCCACGCCCATGGGGGCCCCAATGCAAGAGGGGCCACGCCCATGGGGGCCCCAATGCAAGAGGGGTCCACACCCATGGGGGCCCCAATGCAAGAGGGGGCCACGCCCATCACTGGGGCCCCAATGCAAGAGGGGGCCCCACCCATCACTGGGGCCCAATGCAAGAGGGGCCACGCCCATGGGGGCCCCAATGCAAGAGATACAGTAACAGATCATTGGCATTGTGCGTCTTCAGGTCAACTTGGTTTTAGGACAATCGGATAAACAGTTTCAGAGATATGGCTGAAAATGTGATTATTTTGTAATTTGCCAGTGGAAAATTTAGGAAGCTGTGAAGCTCCAAACTTTAAAATCTAATATCATTATTCAATTATATTTTAGGTTGTGTTTTGAAGTACCAGACTGTCCCTCGATTAATTACTGTACTGGTACTGTACTGTAGCTTGCTACATCGTCACACACCATTAGGGCCTGCTCCACTCAGCTAGGACTATTAGGTTTCATAGACAAATGGCTGCCACACAACCACACCTTGGTAACAATTACCAATGCAAAGAAAGAGCAAGTCAAAACAATTTAAATGCACAACAATACTAAACAAACTCAAGACAGCCATTAACTAATCATTCAACAAGTGTATGGAAACAAAATGCAACAACCAGCTCAACGAGACGCAACACTGAGACAAAACCAGCAAAGACAAATGAGTCTCACTCACCAATGATGTTCACTTAAAGACCAAATCCATTCTCCTGTCCTTCTGGATGGATCGATAACCCGGTCATAAAGCTGATCACTGCTTTTCAGATCGCAACAACATCATCTTCACCTGTTGCCATTTCAACGTAACAAACCAATAAAACTTCCAATTAATTGCTACATAGCACTAAGCTAGAGCCTCTGTCTCGAGCCAGTACACTAACGGGTCTTCTAGCGTACCCTGGAACCGTGGGGAAATCTGAAAGAATACGCCCATTGGCTACAAATCAATATATCATTGGTTGATCAAATTGTCAATCCAAACGTACGCTCTCATTCAGTCTAAGGGCCAAAGCATGCGGGAGTACTTTGGTTGAAGGATATTCTTCCCAGCAACCCAGAAAAATATCTGATTGGTTGCATTTTTTTTCTAACACAAAACCACTCAAATGCGTCGTGCATGGACCGAGAAAGACAAACAAATCAACGTAACTGTAATATAACAGATCAACAACACAGATACCATTCTAATTTATTCATTTTATTAAAATTGTATTACATTCTATTAATATAATAAATTCTATATTTTTCTTCTTTTTTTCTGAGGTTTCCAGGGTCTTCTCTGAATACCTTGAAGGACGGTTCACCACTGGTTCCTACCCTCAATGAAATTGATCAAATATATATATATATATATCAAGTCCCCTGGATCCAGATCACGGTCAGTATAACGCAGGTCAATCTCTCCCCCATTTCTCCTTATGTGGTGAACATCTGAGACGAGTGGAAAACAGCCGTAAAAAAGCAAGAGAAGCTCAACGAGGACATCTAGTGGCGAGAGGGGGAAACGCAAAAGTAAAGACCGCGTTTACTAAAGATTTCGGTTTTGTATCCGTCAGGGCATGTTATGTGGGCTATAAATAGTTGATGATACTAAGAGGACTTGGGCCATTGAGCCATGAAACCAAAGCAGCCACCAGTGTGCAGCCACACAGCTAAAGAGAGGATAGTGATGTCACCGCCGTTAGTTGAACTGCAAATAACAATCTGTACACTGAGCATCACCAGTAGACTAAAGCTGTCATGGCCGGTGTGTTGTCTTATTTGTCTGTGACATTAGTCTAGGCCTCTGATGTCTTCCCTGAGTTCCTCCCAGCTCTGATATTGAAGTTGCAGTCCCCTTTTCGTCTGACCTGCGTGTTGTTTTACGTTCCTGTCCAGAAATCACTTTTAAACACAAACAGTTCTGTCTGCAAACCTTCTTCACAGTTCCTGACTGTACACGAAACAACGCGTTGCACATTGTGGAAAAATGTAGTGCAAGTCCACACACACACGAATTAAAGATACCCCGTGTTCATGTTCAGCTAGACAGTGAGGCAATCTGGCGCAGACACAGCATCCAGTTTCAACCCAGTTTGGTCTGTGTAAGTGTCCTGTGGCTTCATTGTTCTTCCTCCCAAACGTCTTCTGAGTCCATGGACATGATGAGCCAGAAGGTTAACCCACTGCAGCCTCCTGGGGTATTCTCCTCTTTAAGGAAACAACACAAAGATGCATTGACTGAGACCTCCTGTGGCGCATGTCTGTGCATGCCCCCCCCCTGGTCACCCCCCCTCCTCTTAGTATGTGGAGCGATGCTCTCCTCCTCCTCCTCCTCCTCCTCCTCCTCCTCCTCCTCCTCCTCCTCCTCCTCCTCCTCCTCCTCCTCCTCCTCCTCCTCCTCCTCCTCCTCCTCCTCCTCTCCTCTCCTCCTCCAGTCCTTTAGTCCTCATGATGTCCTATTGAATACAAACCGCCATCCACCCGACAGACCGACTCTTAACTGAGACGTCCTCACGGTAAGAGACCGAGTCATCATCTCATATTTAGTCTGTTGTTTAGGACATTGTTCGACTTGTTTAATATTCATGAAGCCTCTTTGGAAAATCGTTCGACTTCGGCGTCGCATTTCATCAAAGTATTATTAGTATATTAGTATATTAGTATATTAGTATATTAGTATATACAAACCGTGACGCCTCGATCGGCAGAAAACAACGAGCTTATGAGTGGAAGAGATGGTGTTCAGTCCTTTGGTTCTGGGTGGTGTTCAGTCCTTTGGTTCTGGGTGGTGTTCAGTCCTTTGGTTCTGGGTGGTGTTCAGTCCTTTGGTTCTGGGTGGTGTTTGGACGGGAGCATCCATTCTTCTCCATCGGGCGAATGTTCTGGAATCAGGAAGCCGGACGGGGGGTGATGGCGCTAACCTACTTGATAGTGTTATGTTTTATAGGCTTTACAATGTGACGTTTAAAGTTGGAACGGATTACTGTGTCCCATGCTACTCGATGTGTGTGTGTGTGTGTGTGTGTGTGTGTGTGTGTGTGTGTGTGTGTGTGTGTGTGTGTGTGTGTGTGTGTGTGTGTGTGTGTGTGTGTGTGTGTGTGTGTGTGTGTGTGGGGCGTACCGACCGACCTAAGTGTCTTGTTTTTGTAGGAAGGTGTAACAGACTTTTCTCTCTTCTATTTCTTTTCAACATACTGACCAAAATTCCAAAGTCTCCCGTCTCACACACACACACACACACACACACACACACACACACACACACACACACACACACACACACACACACACACACACACACACACACACACACACACACACACACACACACACACACACACACACACACACACACACACACACACACACACACACTGAGCACCGCACTGACCATGCTTTACTGGTGTTTTATTATATTGAAATCCCCTCTGATTGCCCCTTGGTTGACTCTCTCTCTTACTTATTAATATTCTCACCACCTGCTATGACATGAGGGTGAGACAAAAGCCTTGCTCCACAGAGAGAGGGAGAGGGGGAAAGAGAGAGAGGGAGAGGGAGAGAGAGGGGAAAGAGAGAGAGAGAGAGAGGGAGGGAGAGGGTAGGGGGAGAGGGAGGGTGGGATAGGGATAGGGAGAGAGAGGGAGGGAGAGGACGAGAGAGGGGAGAGAGAGAGAGAAAGAGGGAGAGAGAGAGAGAGAGAGAGAGAGAGAGAGAGAGAGAGGGGGGAAAGAGAGAGAACGAGAGGGTAGAGAGAGAGAGAGGGAGGGAGAGGGAGAGAGAGAGAGAGAGAGAGAGAGAGAGAGAGAGAGAGAGAGAGAGAGAGAGAGAGAGAGAGAGAGAGAGAGAGAGAGAGAGAGAGAGAGAGAGAGAGAGAGAGGAGAGAGAGAGAGAGAGAGAGAGAGAGAGAGAGGGGAAAGAGAGAGAAAGAGAGGGTAGAGAGAGAGAGAGAGAGGGAGAGGGAGGGGAAAGAGAGAGAGGGAGAGGGTAGAGAGAGAGGGAGAGAGAGAGGGTGGGATAGGGAGAGAGAGGGAGGGAGAGGGGAGAGAGAGAGAGAGAGAGAGAGAGAGAGAGAGAGAGAGAGAGAGAGAGAGAGAGAGAGAGAGAGAGAGAGAGAGAGAGAGAGAGAGAGGGGAAAGAGAGAGAGAGAGAGGGAGGGTGGGATAGGGAGAGAGAGGGAGGGAGAGGGGAGAGAGAGAGAGAGAGAGAGAGAGAGAGAGAGAGAGAGAGAGAGAGAGAGAGAGAGAGAGAGAGAGAGAGAGAGAGAGGGGAAAGAGAGAGAGAGAGAGGGGGAGAGGGCAGGGAGAGATGGAGAGAAAGAGAGTGTAAATAAGGATGCATGAACTGAGGTTTTATGTTCAATTGAACCCGTCCTCTCATTCTGATTGTCATGATGTATGCTTCCTCATTATCCTCTTCAAGCTTCAACCATGCAAGCTTCAACACACATGATCTAAGAGATCTTCCTGGATGTGTTCTGTCTTGTTAGAAGGAACCGCTCACTCTTCCTAGCTACTCCAGCTTTGATGTGATGAATGTGGTTCTCAGCCTACCTGTACGTGGCTTTCGGTGTGAGTTTGGGTGTTTTTACAGTATGTAAACATAACATGCTTCTTGCACCAGCCGTCATATGTACATTTCATCCATATCATCCCTACTAAGATACAAAGACACTTGTTTATATTATTGTTAATATTTGTTGAATATAATTCATATTGTGGGAGTGAACATAAGCCTTCCATTGTACCTGGCTCATGGAAAACCCTAATCTTTATTTTCCTCTAGTTGTTGAGAGCACATTAACCATCAACCAACCAAACCGCCATAGTTGTAGTTTTTTAACCAAAGCTCTGTCAGTCACGATATATATAGTCAGTGAACCTGTAGTCCTGCCAGGGCGTGCGATGCGATGCTATATTTAGATTGGTGCCAGCATATAGGGAGAGTGCAAAGGGAAGGAGCTCCCAGGATGGGGCTTATGCAGTCCATCCGCTTTAACATCTCCCCTTACAGTGGAGTCTCCTCCACTGTAAGGGGAGGAGTAGAGGAGTGGAGGACCAGGAGACTGGTCCTCCACTCCTCTACTCCTCTACTCCGAGACCGGTCCTCCAGGAGACCGGTCCTCCAGGAGACCTGTCCTCCAGGAGACCGGTCCTCCAGGAGACCTGTCCTCCAGGAGACCGGTCCTCCAGGAGACAGGTCCTCCAGGAGACCTGTCCTCCAGGAGACCGGTCCTCCAGGAGACCGGTCCTCCAGGAGACAGGTCCTCCAGGAGACAGGTCCTCCAGGAGACCGGTCCTCCAGGAGACAGGTCCTCCAGGAGACCTGTCCTCCAGGAGACCGGTCCTCCAGGAGACCGGTCCTCCAGGAGACAGGTCCTCCAGGAGACAGGTCCTCCAGGAGACCGGTCCTCCAGGAGACAGGTCCTCCAGGAGACAGGTCCTCCAGGAGACAGGTCCTCCAGGAGACCGGTCCTCCAGGAGACAGGTCCTCCAGGAGACCTGTCCTCCAGGAGACCGGTCCTCCAGGAGACAGGTCCTCCAGGAGACCGGTCCTCCAGGAGACAGGTCCTCCAGGAGACTGGTCCTGGGGGGCTGGGAGGGGACGAAGATGCTGAGTTTTGGACTTCAATGGCGACTTTAGGGGTTGATGTTTAGTTATGGGACATGTGCCGTTTGTGTTCAAAATAAGCTATTTACCAATATATTTATATTGTGCTAAAGCTATATGTTTGTGTAGCTATATCTTTCATATCTTTCATTCATGTGTCCACACTCCATATTTATTGTTCTTATGATTGTGTCTGAGTCATTGTATAGTGACTAATACTGCTCAATCATCTAATGGATCAAAGGGAAGGACAGGTGTTCTTTAAGGAGCCGTTCAGGTGTTCCTTAAGGAGCCGTTCAGCTGTTCCTTAAGGAGCCGTTCAGCTGTTCTTTAAGGAGCCGTTCAGGTGTTCCTTAAGGAGCCGTTCAGGTGTTCCTTAAGGAGCCGTTCAGATGTTCCTTAAGGAGCCGTTCAGGTGTTCCTTAAGGAGCCGTTCAGGTGTACCTTAAGGAGCCGTTCAGGTGTTCCTTAAGGAGCCGTTCAGGTGTTCCTTAAGGAGCCGTTCAGATGTTCCTTAAGGAGCCGTTCAGGTGTTCCTTAAGGAGCCGTTCAGGTGTACCTTAAGGAGCCGCTCAGGTGTTTCTTATAGGAACCGTTCAGCTGTTCCTTAAGGAGCCGTTTAGGTGTTCCTTAAGGAGCCGTTCAGCTGTTCCTTAAAGGAGCTGTTTAGGTGTTCCTTATAGGAACCGTTCAGCTGTTCCTTAAGGAGCCGTTTAGGTGTTCCTTAAGGAGCCATTCAGTTGTTCCTTAAAGGAGCCCAGGTGTTCCTTAAGGAGCCGTTCAGGTGTTCCTTAAGGAGCCGTTCAGGTGTTCCTTAAGGAGCCGTTTAGGTGTTCCTTATAGGAACCGTTCAGCTGTTCCTTAAGGAGCCGTTTAGGTGTTCCTTAAGGAGCCGTTCAGCTGTTCCTTAAAGGAGCCGTTCAGGTGTTCCTTAAGGAGCCGTTCAGGTGTTCCTTAAGGAGCCGTTCTGGTGTTCCTTAAGGAGCTGTTCTGGTGTTCCTTAAGGAGCCGTTCAGGTGTTTGCAAGGTAATTGGACCTTGTGTCCCGGGACATTCATTATCACAGAATGGAGGCTTCACAGAAACACTTCACTTCAATATTTGAATCAAAGCAATAAAAGCGACCATAACACCCTTATGAATCCCGCCATGCGCGCCTGTGTGTCTGACCGGGGATTTTTAATAAAGTGAAGTGAGATGAGACCCACTGTGGACGTTTGTTTTTATTAATTTGTATATGTAACGTTTGTGGGTCTGGTTATTGTATTAACAGTCAGTCAAGATGAGTGTGTGCATTTCTTTGCGTTTTGGGACACTTGTCTTTCTATCTCTTAGCTCCTGCTTCACTCTTGTTCCTAAAGGCCTTGGCCATCCGCCCTAACTCTCTCTCTCCCTGTCTCCTCCTCTCTGCTTCCCTCTGAACCCCAGGAGAGGGTGACCGGGTCCCTCTTCCTCCTCCTCTCCTCCTCCTCCTCCTCCTCATCCTCTTCCTCTCCTCCACCTCCTCCTCCTCTTCCTCTCCTCCTCCTCCTCCTCCTCCTCCTCCAGCTCCTCCTCGATGGCGGAGGCCGGCTCCTCCCCGCTAGACGAAGCCCCGCTGCCCCTCCCCTCCCCCCGTACCCCCGTCCAGCTCTCCTTCCCCCTCCTGAGGGAGGGCTCCCGGCTCTGGGAGAGGGAGAGGAGGCCCCCCCAGCCCAGAGACCTACCAAGCCCCCTGCCCACCAAGCGCACACGCACCTACTCAGCGTGAGGGGCTGTGTGTGTGTGTGTGTGTGTGTGTGTGTGTGTGTGGCCAGTTGGGCTCTGGTCATTTGTGATATTTCACATTATTATTTATGAAATTAAATAGTGAAATACAAATTGTATCAATTAATCTGAAAATGATAATGAATAATTAGCTGCAAAAGTAATGGCTAGCGTTCCTCTGTATGATAGGATCTGCAGTCTGTCCTGTTACTCTCACTTTGTTGACCCCTGACCCCTTTGGGACTCCCACAGTTCGGTGCGTGCCACCTCTGGTCCGGTCTACAAAGGGGTCTGCAGGACTTTCTCTCGGTCTCGGGGTCACGGGTTCATCAAACCTTCTCAAGGAGGAGAAGACATCTTCGTCCACATCTCTGAGTGAGTGATCTCAATGAAGGGTCTCAGGTTCTGGTTTTACTTTAGCCTATTTGATGGCCATTTATCTTAAATCAACTAAATGATCTGAATTGTCTGAGTTCGTTGATTAGCTGAATTAGCTTAATATGAATCGCATATTGACACTTTGTTGCATTTTTCACCAGGGGGGGCTATACCATTTTTTTTATTTACAATTACATATTGTTAATTACATAATATACAATTACTTTTTGTATTGAAATGTCGCCCTTCTGTCCATCACTTTCATCATGGCCACGCAAGGCCAACTCAAAAGCCCCACAAAACTTGACAGTCTATTATTTTGCATAAAATATGCAGTTTTTTTATTTTTATTTGTATAGGAATTTTGCTCTTCTCTCCTTCTGGGTGGCAAACCTCTCAATGACCTTATTATTAAAGTCAGGAATGTCCCTGACAAGTACACTTTAGCGTGATGTAGCGTAGCACAAGCACCAGCTGGCAGTAGGTGGAGACGTCCGTCGTCTCGTCGGCTTGAATGGCGATGAAATCAGCGCTGTTTACCTCCTCCAGAATGTACCTCAGCACTGACAATATGTCACGCACACAAATGACGATGCTCGATGCTCCAAAGTCTTCCGTGGGGCGATTTGAAAAGCGCCCTTGGGGAAGACGTTTTGAGGACGCTGATTGGCTACATTTTATGTCACTCGTTTATATCTTGAATCAGCAATTGGCTAAACTGCTACAGAGACCCGCCTCCGTGGGGCTATTTCTCTACAGCCCCCCCAGCATCGTCATACAGTGTACTAGGCATATGTGTACTAGGAAAAGCATATTATGTTGTGCAAATTATTTGAAAATCATATTTTACACATATTTCTGGGTGCATTCCATATTTTAAACACACACATATTGACAATTTATATATATTTTTAATGTTTTTATTTTTTTATTTGTTGTGCGTGGTTTAGGGGGGGGGCGCCCCATCGCTAGCTATGGGCTAGCCGCCACTGACAATGACTTGTGCTAATAGCACAGTGAAATAATGTCGAACATTATTTTAGTGCTGTTTAGCCATTTCAGCTTTTACCAACAGTGAAGTGACCCAGTGAATTCAGCCAGTAGGTCAGGTGTGAACAACCCTTTAGTGCTCAATGGGAGTGGGAAGTTATTATATCCCAAAGGCTCATGGCTATTCAGAGCGCCACGAGTCCGCTCACCCTTAATGTGAACGCAATAACTCAAACTAAATTATCTATTTGATTCTGATATTTGGAATACCCATTTATGGCCCAAGGAGGAAGAACCCGATCGATTTTCTGAATATTTGGATTCTAACATTTGCCACTAGGGGGCGTTTTAAAGCGTGAAAATCGAATTTTCAGCTGTATTTCTGGAACCGATTGTCTGATTGACCTCAAGTTAAGCTCACTTGTAAGGTCTTTATGTGTAAGGTCTTTATGTGTAAGGTCTTTATGTGTAGGGTCTTTATGTGTACGGTCTTTATGTGTAAGGTCTTTATGTGTAGGGTCTTTATGTGTACGGTCTTTATGTGTAAGGTCTTTATGTGTAGGGTCTTTATGTGTAGGGTCTTTATGTGTACGGTCTTTATGTGTAAGGTCTTTATGTGTAGGGTCTTTATGTGTACGGTCTTTATGTGTAAGGTCTTTATGTGTAGGGTCTTTATGTGTACGGTCTTTATGTGTAAGGTCTTTATGTGTAGGGTCTTTATGTGTAAGGTCTTTATGTGTAAGGTCTTTATGTGTAGGGTCTTTATGTGTACGGTCTTTATGTGTAGGGTCTTTATGTGTAAGGTCTTTATGTGTAAGGTCTTTATGTGTAGGGTCTTTATGTGTAGGGTCTTTATGTATAGGGTCTTTTATGTGTACGGTCTTTATGTGTAAGGTCTTTATGTGTAGGGTTACACCCCAAGCCGTGGCTTAAGCCAAACAAAGTGTGAGCCTTGTTTGTTCAGTGCTGTTCTCTGTCTCTCCTGACAGCATCGACGGGGAATATGTTCCCATGGAAGGAGATGAAGTCACCTACAAGGTGTGCCCCATCCCTCCCAAGAACCAGAAGATCCAGGCGGTGGAGGTTGTGATCACCCATCTGAACCCGGGCACCAAGCATGAGACCTGGTCCGGACAGATCATCAGCTCCTAGACACCGAGTCTAGTCTAGGGTAACCCGAGGTGGAGGGTTATTGCTGGGGACTGACTGTGTGCATGGGTGGGGTGGGTGGGGGTGGGTGTGGTGTGAGGTACGATCCCGGGGAAACTTCAGGGTTTGAGAGCCACAGTTTGAGGGTTATGTGGTCTTCCATTCATGGAAACATGTTAGAATGGGTTTATATCCTGGAATTTGGTATATGGATCAAGGATGTTGTTCCCTGGATGGGTACTGTTGGTTGGGGATGAGAGTTGAAGGGATGAATGTACGTCTGGGTTTTTATTAATGATTTGATGCTTAGATCCAAAAGGTTTGGATTTCCAAGGATCGATTGATTGATTGATTGATTAAAAGGGTTTGGAGATCAAGAGGTCAAAACCGAGCAGCTGCAGTCAGCCACTGTAAGACAATTCGGAATACAAGGTACGTCCACTGGAGATATCGCTCTATATTTTGTCGTATTTGCCCAATGCAGCTTATTGGACTATTTCCTATGAGGTTTGATGATTACCATGGAGAAAACCTTTCCGATTGAGAACCAGATGGATAGAATACAGCAGATGGGAGTCTATGGACCAAGGAAGGAAGGAGAGAAGGATATGATGGAGGTAGGGAAGAAGGGAGGAGGATGGTAGGCCATAAGGAAGGAGGCACAGGGAGGAAGAAGAAGATGAAACGTTTAGTGGGGAGTGAAGCGTTGGTTCAAGGTAAGGGGCGTGGGAGGTTTGTGTTTACCTAATGGAGTCGGGGAAAGGAAAATTGAATAAATAGAATAACATAACATTCTTTTTCACCTTTTGGAAAATGTATCGGATGCTGACCTCTGAGAGCTTTTCATTTGTGATTGTTATAAAAAATGCTCAAACATTTACAATTCAATGACAAAACGTTGGCCAAGGAGATGGTTGGATGTGAAAAGAAAATGGCCAATGAGCTCTTTGACTTTGTAAGTCAGGTTCAGAAGCCAACCAAGAGAGTGTGACATCTTCCAAAATGACGAGTTCGAAATCAATAATTTGCTATTTATTATTTATTTATTTATTTATTTGTGTTGGTCAGCACGGCGATGGCTCTCTAACGATGGCCCGCTATACGGTGCATTAATATAACGTGTCTTCAAGGCTGTTTAAAGCCCTGCTCTAACAAACTGCCTGTTTATGCCTTTCTCGCAATTTTCACGCCAAGAATATTCTTCCACAATGCCGTCAATAATGTCGTAGGAATGTTTTACGATGTGATGTCGAAAATGGATGAACCGATCCTGTGATGTTTTGGAAATCGTTCTAATTTTTCTCGCTACTAAAAATGAGTTTCGAGCAGGAACTCCTTAGGTTAAATGTTTATTTGTATTATTCTTATTTTTCGATAAGCCCCTAATTTCTCACCCTGATGGTGGTTGTAGTGATTGTTCTAAAGCAGTTTGTTGTTACTTTGCTACGGATAAACCAGGGGACGTTCATGTGTACGAGCACTTTTAGGTCGACTCACTGTGACGATGTGTATTGTCTTCTAGCTGAAATAAAAACTGTAATACTGTAGGCTATAGCTGCTGTTCACTTCCTATTCTGTTTCATTGTTTTTTATTCTGTTGTGTCTGCATGCAGAAATATCATATTGTCTGTACTGTAGGCCTACCTGCTGTCCACCGATAGGGGGCGCTAGATACTCAGACTATCAGGATGAGGTCACGCCCATTTAAGGGCATGTGAGGAAACCTCTTGTTGCCATTGATGAGTTAAAGGTTAGCAGTAAGGAGGTTCATTAAAACCTTCTCCTCTGTGTGTGATGATGGTCCAATAAGAAGAATGAGGAAATTCAGGAGAACCGCATTTGGGCACTATGCAAGAGAATATCCACACACACACACACACACACGTGCAGGCACACACACACACACACACACACACACACACACACATACACACACACACACACACGCTATAGTGTGTGTCCCTGTAATGTGTACGGTGGGGATGTTTGTGCACAGATGTAAGTGTGCGTGTAGGTTGTGACTTTTCATATCAGACCATATCTTTGTTTATTGTGCTCCTTTGTGTGGTGGAATGAATAAATGAATAAATGAATAAATAAATAAATGAATAAATGAATGAATGCGATCCACCACCACAGCCCTGGTCCTGAGGTCCGACCCTGAGAGGAATGCTCATGGTCACCAGCCTGCCTCGTCTTCTAGCCCGGGCTCTCCTCGCTTTGGGAGGTTCATTCACAAATTCTGTTTTTATCCAAAACGGTTGACATTATGCAACAGTTGACACAGGGGGAATAAATGCACACACAAATATACCTAAGCTAAAAACTAAATAATAACAACTAACTAAATAAAACTAGTATAAACAAAATATAACTAAAATAACTCTAAATGAATCTAAGTGTATTGATAGAGGAGTAGATGAATTGCACAATTTACAGTATTATTACAGTAATACGTAGGTATATACAATACACAACAATACGTATAGTGCAAATTGGCAGTAATAAAATATTAATAAATAACTCCGATGAATACTGAAAAAGTGACATGTGAAAAGTGAAAAGTGAAAGAGAATTTACAGTGCAAAATTACAGTTGAAATGATTTACAGTGCGTTGACCAAATGATGAATAACTAAATAGTCATCAATCAGTCTGATGATTCAGACGATAAACCAAAATAGTACAACATTTGTCAAAAATACTTTGGGTGCATTTCACTCTCAACTGTTTGCGTATACTTCTATATGTATCTACTTACCCATATTATTATTGACCTACACGATAGCCGTGTTGCTCTCAGGTCAATATGACAACACCACACACTGGTTTATTAGTTCACAAAGAGAAAATCATAAATCTGTGTGTGTGTGTGTGTGTGTGTGTGTGTGTGTGTGTGCTGGAGGGGGTGGTGAAGGTTTTATGACACAGATGACCTTTGTTTGAGGTTGTTACCCTCCACTTCTCTATTCTCTCTATTCTCTCTATTCGCTCTACAATGACACACACACACACACACACACACACACACACATACTACATTTATACATTAATACTTACATTTAACTAACCTGCTACTAATGTCTACAAACGTGCATTGCTGTCCTGTTTCCTGTTTCTCCCTGTCCCTTTATGGGGCCTGCTATCTGGTTCAGCACACAGGTCCACACATTCCCAAGATTGTTGGTTATTGGGGTGTGTGTGTGTGTGTGTGTGTGTGTGTGTGTGCTTCTTTATTTCATTGATTTAATATCAAGGCCTACCTGTAGATATATTTATATGGGTAAGGGCATTTTATTGGGCTTTTGACTTGGCGGTAAGCTCCTTGTGCAAAGGCTGGTTGTACATTAACGATCCGACCCGAAACTATCAGCTGAGTTACAGCCCAGCGAAGCAGGGAGGCAGAGAGGCAGCGAGGCAGGGAGGAAGGCAGATGGAGGCCGACGTGTGAAGGGCCGACAGCTCCGTGGATTAAGGACCTACTTACGGCCAATAAAGCGACGGTCCTGCATGGCTGTTAACTATCATACAGCCAACAAAGTCATAGTCTATACCAGAAAACCTTTATTTAGAAAGTGGATATTTCCTCCCTCGGACTCCTTTGGAATACACTTGAATGGACATGTTTGATTTCGATGGATATTAACCGCTCAACTAAATCTCAAAGGAAGACACCGACAGGTTTACGAGTCTTCTCAAGGAGGCCAAATAGCTAAATAACTCACAATGGACGGGCGATGGTGTCACCTGATATCTGCTCTGACTCTGGTGTTCGTCCAAAGTAATAAAATCAAACATTGTCACGATGGGAGTCTGATCAACGTGATCCTGCTGAACGATGACCAGTCTCCGTGGAGCATGAAGTTCGTGGAGGGGAAAGTGAGGGAGGCCATAGAGAGAAACTCACAAATCAACGTTGATAATGGTAAGGGGATTTGATCACATCAGGTCTAATGGATTGTCATTGACAGCAAGAACAGTACAGAGAAAATAATTTGTCATCTAACCAGAGTGCACATGTTCCAGTAAGGTGCATAGTAATATATAATAGCATAAGACAGTTAACAATTATAATATTACTTATGGAGTATGTGTGAGATATGTGCATAATAATATATATATATATATATATATATATATATATATATATATATATATATATATATATATATATATATATATATATGTATATATATATATATATATACAGGTAAGTATACACGTATTTAACAGGTAGTGATCAGGGGTAGGAAATTATGAAAAACAGGATAAATATATATAAATATATATAAATATATATAAATATATATACAGCAGGTGGTGAGCAGGGATATGCAGTTCTATATATTATATGTATTTGTTCTTATCTTTAAAGCCTGCCCTATTGAACTGATGTATTATGATGCTTATCCTTTAATGATCCATTGACATTATCATTAGTCTACAGTCTACTTCTGTGGTTTATTCATAAGATATAAGGCCTACCTATTAAACATATTAAGACATTAAAAACTGTTTGTAACTGCTACGATATACACACACCTACCTGTAATGTGGGCTTTGTATTAACCGGAGGGAACACGTCGTGGTCTGTACTCCATTTCCCCAAATTAAACTATGCTTTTTTATTAACACATTATTTTGTTGCTATGACAACCAATATTCTCATCAATAATCCATAAACGTCATGCGTTTGCCATATAGCAACTCTTGATTAAAGTCAAAAACATGAAGTGCACTACTTGACTTTTTAAACATCACAAATTATACTACGAGCAAGCGAAACACGCACTAACATAATACAAAATGACGGTACAGTGCTAAAAAAAAACACAACAATTGGTCCTATTTAATGTTTAAAACGTGTCCTATTGTGATGAGTGAACTGTGTGTCCAGGTGTGACCCATAACCTCACAGCTCTGTTCAGCTCCTTCGACACGGAGCTCTACCTGCAGAAGGGCTGCATCAGCACCACGTGTGGGGGGGTGGAGACCATCAACAGGCTCAACGTGAGTCACAGGCCAAGGAATCAAAAGTCAATATTAAAGAAATACAATAAATAACTATCTCGGAATGTGTGTACAGTGAAAACAAGGTGTTGAGTAATACATTAAGTACCATTACAGTAAAGTGTGTAGTGAGTTAGTTGAATGGGTGAATGTGAGGTGCCCACCGCTTACCAACATGCTACAAATAGGCTAAATTTAAGATGGTGTGAAAATAGGATGGTTTTACATTTTAAAAAGTGCAGAGTAACATAATCCAACGGCAAAGTGTACATTGGCGTCTCAGTTTGTGAGTTTGTAGCCCCTGGTCTGAAGCCCCTGGTCTCTCTCTCTCCCCAGGACTCAGGCCAGGTGGGGTGTGCCATTCTGGGCCCCACATGCACCTATGCCAGCTTCCCGATAGTGGAGTGAGTTCCATAGGCCTGCCACGCGGCCTCTCTCTCTCTCTCTCTCTCTCTCTCTCTCTCCCTCTCTCTCTCTCTCTCTCTCTCTCTCTCTCTCTCTCTCTCTCTCTCTCTCTCTCTCTCTCTCTCTCTCTCTCTCTCTCTCTCTCTCTCTGTTCCTTGGTCTTTTATTTTCTTGTGCATTGATGTGTGGCTCCACAGTCTTGCAGTTGCTCTCTTTCTCACGCTCCCACACCCCTTCTCTCTCTCTCTCCCTGTCCCTCCCTCCCTGTCCCTCCCTCCCTGGTCTCTCTCTACCCTGTCCCTCCCTCCCTGGTCCCTCCCTCCCTGGTCCCTCCCTCCCTGGTCTCCTCCCTGTCCTCCTCCTGTCCCTCCCTCCCTGTCCCTCCCTCCCTGGTCCCTGGTGACGGTCTATGGTCCCATGGAGCCAGCCCGAAGATAGGCCTTCAGCTGAGCATGCCCATCTTCTCGGCGGGGTGCTTCAGCCTGACCTGCGACTACAAACCCCTCCTGCACCGCCTGCTGCCACCGGCGCACAAGCTGTCCAACTTCTTCACTCACTTCTGGAAGTTCAGCAACAAGCTGAAGCCTCCGTGGGCCTCCACCTACACCGTCAAGAAGCCGACCAACACCGAGGACTGCTTCTGGTGGGTTGGTCTAGTCAACCACCTGCTGGGAGGGGGATTAGGGGGTTAGATCTGTCTATCTGTCTTTCTGTGTGTGTGTGTGTGTGTGTGTGTCTCTCTCTCTCTCTCTCTCTCTCTCTCTCTCTCTCTCTCTCTCTCTCTCTCTCTCTCTCTCTCTCTCTCTCTCTCTCTCTCTCTGTCTCTCTCTCTCTGTCTGTCTCTCTCTCTCTCACTCTGTTTCTGTCTGTGTGTCTCTCTCTATATCTCTCTGTCTGTCTGTTCTTGCGCTCTTTCTCTCTCTCCCTGGGTCTGTGTGTGTGTGTGTGTGTGTGTCTCTCTCTCTGTCTGTCTGTCTGTCTGTCTGTATGCCTGACAGTCTGTCTGTCTATTTACCGGTCCATCAGGGTGGGCTGGCTATACACTCCCCACAGTTGACCTGTAGCTATCCCTGATCAACACTATCTGTCCACATGTGAGCACATCGTGATATATTTAGTCAGACTTTGTTCTGCAGGTACATGAATGCCCTGGAGGTGCCCTTAGGCCAGTTCTCCTCCAGGGTGGGGCTGGATGTTCTTCGCAGTGTGGAGGACCTCAAGACACAACTCCAGTCCCCTCAGATGAGATCCAGCAACTGTGAGTCTGCAGGGTGGCTCAGGCTGCACGTTTGAAAATGCTTCATACTTGTTTCTTGCGTGTGTATTGCATGTGTGTGTGTGTGTGTGTGTGTGTGGGTGTATCACATCAAATGTGGTAAATGCTTTACATTTACCACACTCATATACACCATCACACCTGTAAATACAGACCCTTAACATAAAAGTGTCTTCTAAAGTAACAACTCAATGTAAACATTAGCATAAATACAGCCGTACATAAAACCTGTTTTTGTGTTGCATGTTGAAGAGTCTCTCTGTGGGTTCTGGTTGTAGTGTTCATCATGTGTGGCTCCCCGGCCGACGTGCTGGAGATGAAGAACGGGATGGCCGAGGCCGACACCGGCGACATCCTCTTCATGCTCATTGACCTCTACAAGTCAGTTCCTCCTCTGCCTCGATGACCCTCACTCTCCTTCAGCCCTCCTTTCATTCCTCTGTCTTCCCTCGCCTTCTACTCGAGTTCAACACAAATCACACACACACATACACACTTGCTCACAAACTCTAAACGCCCTCCCACTCTGTGGCGGTCTCCCCGCCCCCTTCTCGGGGCTCCTCCCACCAGCAAGGACACAGGATGTAAACCAGTTTAATGTAAAGTTGGTAGTTGCAAGCAGAGCAGATGGTACAAGCTAGCGCTCCTTCTGAGTGTGTGTGGTAGGGGCTGGTTTAACCTGTAGGCCTTAATTACCAAGGACCCACAGTGTGCAGCCTCACCAGCCCCAGAGTCCAATCAGGCTGACTGGGGCCAGGTGAGGCTGCTTCAACCAGACTCTAATCAGTCTGACTGGGGCCAGGTGAGGCTGCTTCAACCAGACTCTAATCAGTCTGACTGGGGCCAGATGAGGCTGCTTCAACCAGACTCTAATCAGTCTGACTGGGGCCAGGTGAGGCTGCTTCAACTAGACACCAACCACACAAACTCCTTACACTCATACCGCAAATAGAGGCTATAGAGGCGTGTGTGTAGCGCTCAGTGTTACGTGGGATAAGAGGGGAAAGACCTGAGCGTGTGTGTCGGGACGTGTACCCCTGGCGCCTGGGTGAACGCTCCGCGCCTGGGTGAACATGTGCCCTGACGCTGCCTCTCTGTGACCTCTGTGACCTCTGTCGTCCACAGTGATAAGTATTATAGAAACAGGTCCTCCATGCCCTTCATGGAGAACGTGTTGGTAGTGACGATGCCAGACACCAGGAACTACACGGTGGACACGGACCTGACCAATAACTCTACGGTGGGAAAACAAAGCACGGGTATACCTTCAAATAGTTTGATTGATTTTTTCCTTGTTTGATTGATTTGCTGTTATATATATATAGCGGGCTGAAATCTGCCTGTAAAATGTTTTTAAAAGCACAGACAAAGTGGACTTTAATTGAGTTAAAATAGCTCTACGATTTGACAGATTTGATAGATCCTTGTGTTTCTAATTGATTTATCTGCAGACGAGGTGGACACTCAGAGGTGAGTCCTAGGATGGAATTTGCCATTGAATGTTGTGTTGTTGTTTCTGTTCAGATGAACGACTATATGGCCGCTTATCATGACTCAGTGCTCCTGATCGGAGAGGTGATGAGGAGGATCTGGGGAACAGCTGAGAACATGCAGGCCATGAACCTCAGCTACTTCAGGAACATCAGCTTTCATGGTACATGGCACATGGTACCTTCATGGTAACAACATGGACACAGAAACACAAGAAAAGGGTCTGAAAATGATGTGTTTTATTTTTTATAAATGATTTCTGTCTAAATAATATTTATACGGATATTAGTATTAATAATATTATATTAAATAATAATACAGAGTATGCTGTATAAACACATATAATCATCAAACATACATAAATGCATAATATAATTTAATAATACAATCAGGGCTTGACATAAACCTTTTGGCTCACCAGCCGCTGTGGCCGGTGTGTTTCACTGAGTCACTGAGTCACTGAGTCACTGAGTCCCTGAGTCACTGAGTTTCACTGAGTCACTGAGTCACTGAGTCACTGAGTCACTGAGTCAATGAGTCACTGAGTCACTGAGTCACTGAGTCAATGAGTCACTGAGTCACTGAGTCACTGAGTCACTGAGTTTCACTGAGTCACTGAGTTTCACTGAGTCAGGGTTAGGGTTAGCATCTTCACCAGCCACCCCCTCCTCAGAGTTAAGGTCCGTATTAGTTATAAGGTCAGGGTTAGTTATAAGGTCAGGGTTAGTTATAAGGTCAGAGTTAGTTATAAGGTCAAGGTTAGTTATAAGGGTTAGTTATAAGGTCAGGGTTAGTTATAAGGTCAGGGTTAGTTATAAAGGTTAGTTATAAGGTCAGGGTTAGTTATAAGGTCAGGGTTAGTTATAAGGTCAGGGTTAGTTATAAGGTCAGGGTTAGTTATAAGGTCAGGGTTAGTTATAAGGTTAGGGTTAGTATTAATAAGGAGTGTAAAGCAGCAGTAAGGCTGGGCCAATGGAATGAGCACACAGGGCATGCCAAGTGCTCATGGGAGTTGTAGTATCGAATTCACGTTATTATTTCAGATGCCTTTTGTAAACTACAATGATTTATTTTTCATAGTTAATGCTACCAAACGGTAGCAGCCAAACTGGCCGGTAAGAGTGACAGACTTACAAGCTACTGACGGATTCTACCACTATTTGGCCAGTGAATGTCAAGCCCTGAATACAAAACATTAACAATTACATATGTACGTATAGGTACGTACCACTCTTATTATTATATGTTTTAGGTCCTCACTTATCTCTAATTTAGATTAACGTACCCGAGAAATGGTTGCCAGATCTTGGATGAAAATAAATGTGTGTTTATTTAATCTCAATGTTATTTCAAGTGAAATATAAGGTGCATTAATCAATGTGTGACCACTAGAGGGCAGAATGAGGCAGAAACGATCTCTCAGGATAAAACTAGTTTCACACCTGGGCAGTGTGACCAGGTTAGAAACATAGTAGGTGGTTCACTACACTGCAATAAATCATGTCAAAATCGCACATATTTTGTATTGTAATGGTATATTGAAAATAAATACCAAAATTGTGTAAACCACAGTTCCCTGGTTGTAGACCTGTCCTACATGTGTCCTGGTCCTGGTCCTGGCTGAAGGCTGGGTCGGGACCAGGGTCTGGGGGGCCGGTTGGTAACCTCTGGCCTCTCCAGGTGAAGCTGGGACCTACAAGCTGGACGAGTACGGGGACCGGGATGTGACCTTCTCCGTCATTTACACCACCAAGGCCAACAAGGTGATGGTCAGACTCATGTTTCATTCCTGCTTTTAATCGGAGAGGGTGATAGTGTCTCATCACATCACTATGACTACAGACCCATCATTAGCTTCATGAGCTACACCTGTTAGCACACCTCTGTGACAAAGACATGGTGAACATATTTGGGCTTTAATGTCCTGAATGTCTGTTTTTGATTCCATGCTGATTTTTACGTACTTTTTTGTATACAATATGATTTTAGTAAATATGTTGTCATGTGATTTTTTAGTATGAAACTTTATTCACATTCAACACGGAGGACAACGTCACCACACTGGAAAATTCCAACCCCTCCTTTATCTGGGGACAAAAACTTCCGATCGCTACTCCATACAAAGGTACACACACACACACACACACACACACACACACACACACACACACACACACACACACACACACACACACACACACACACACACACACACGCACACACACACACACACACGTGCACACACATACACACAGACACACACACACACGTGCACACACAAATACTCACACGCACACGTACACGCAGCACAAACACACACACACACGTACACACGTACACACACACACACACACACACACACACACACACACACCACACACACACACACACACACACATATATATTAGCTCATTAGCAAATCAAACTCCAGACAGATAAGATGTTTTATGGCCTATAAATGGAGCGATGGAAAGTTGCTGTCACACAGGCAGAGCTAACGCAGCAGCAGACTTGCTCTTCAACGCTCTCGTGTGTGAAGTGGCAAACTGTTTTCTCCGGTCTCTCTAAGCGCTGCCAGTAATCCAACTGCCAACTGACATCACACAGGGGACACTGTTTGGATCTCTGAGAAGTGAGGTCCAAAAACACACCTGCACTTACCGCTAATCGCCATAGGTGCCGCCAAAGAGAACAAACTGTAGATCTTTGAGATGGCCACTTTCAAGTCCAATGTTTTCTTCAAAAGGCTCTTCTGTTGGAACCTTAATGTTAATATTAACATTCTGAGTATTAAATAGTGAGTCGAATCTCAAGTTTTCATACTTTGTGTCCCAACTTGTCTCCCATGTCTAGTTGGAACAATTACACAGGTTCTCTTCTTCTTCTACTCTCCACAGTCATACATCCTAATGAAATCATCATGGTGGTTCTGTCGGTCACCGTGGTGGTGGTGGCCACCATCGCCTTCATCTTCTACAGGTTAGAACCTGGAGGATTGAATCCTCTTTATTGGTCGCATGTAGACATACAGTGAAATGTGTTCTCTGCATTAACCCATCCTAGTATGAGGAGCAGTGGGCAGCTGGTTATACAGAGGGAGCAGTTAGGGTTAGGGTCTTCCTCAAGGACACCTCTACAGGTTTAGCTAGGAGGAGCCGGGGATCGAACCAGCAACCTTCCGGTTGTGAGGCTCTACCTCCTGAGCTCTACTGCCACCCGGTGAAGTCCCAAGATGACCGCTAGTGTGTAAAATGGATGTCATGGCAGGACTATTGGTTTAGATTACATTAGATTACATTAGATAAGATTACAATGTATTATCATTTCACAGCACAGGTTCAGTACAGAGAAAATAATTCATCTAACCAGAGTGCACATGTTTCAGTAAAGTGCAGGTGATATGTAATGAACAGGGGTAAGATGTAAAAACAGTCTACTAAAAAACTACTACTAAAAACAGGTATAAAATAACTTATAGAGTAGGTATGAGATATGTGCAGAATATGATATTATAGGTATATATATACATGTGTAAGGAATGGTTATTAACAGGTAAAGTTGATCATATTTGTAGTGGCAAAAATGCATTGTTTGTTCGTTGTCCTTTCGATGGTTTTACCACGTTTGAGGACACCGGTGCGTCTTGATTCATTGGACGCGTAAACATGGTCTGAAGCGGAGTAACATAAACTGATGGTTTTATTTAGTTGTTTTAAATACATTGAAAAGCAACAGAAAAGTATAATATCCACTGTTTTTGGTCTATTGTTCTTGGTTTAGCTTGACTCGGCTGTTGACGGTCAATGGTGGTGTGCGCAAGACACCGGAACCCCCCTGTGGCCCTTGTTCCGCACACCTTCATAAGTTTGCCCCCATGACCTATAGAGGGAACAACACTCACACACACATTAACCCCATGACCTATAGAGGGAACAACACTCACACACACATTAACCCCATGACCTATAGAGGGAACAACACTCACACACACATTAACCCCATGACCTATAGAGAGAACAACACTCACACACACATTAACCCCATGACCTATAGAGGGAACAACACTCACACACACATTAACCCCATGACCTATAGAGGGAACAACACTCACACACACATTAACCCCATGACCTATAGAGGGAACAACACTCACAAAACATTAACACATTCCAGCTCTTAATAATATTGAATATAAATTAAATTAGAAAGGAGAAATAATATTTATGGAAACTAAAGGTTGATATGGCTCCTACAATATTATTAAAGGTGAATTAGTAATTCACCTTTGTTTGATTAAGCCAATTGATGTATCGCCAGAGCATACGACTATTAAGCAATCATTGTTCAGGGTAGTTTGCCATATAATTAAACCCCTTAAACGCATTATGGTCATTGTGCACATGCACCGAAATGTCAGAGATTCAAGTTGATTCCTGAGACATTAGATTAGATTAGATTAGATTAGATAAGATTAACAAGAGCAAGAGTCAAGATTCAAGATTCTTTATTAAGTACAATGGAATGCTTTCTCCCCATTCACTCCCGCAGTATGCATTTCTACAATGATACTATACTATACTACACTATAATATACTATACTACACTATAATATACTATACTACACTATCATATACTATACTACACTATAATATACTACACTACACTATAATATGCTATACTACACTATAATATACTACACTACACTATAATATACTATACTACACTATAATATACTATAATATACTATTCTACACTATAATATACTACACTACACTATAATATACTACACTACACTATAATATACTATACTATAATATACTATACTACACTACACTATAATATACTATACTACACTATAATATACTACACTACACTATAATATACTATACTATACTATGCAATACTATCCAATACTATAATCAACACTATATACTACCTACAATCTACTATACTATATACTATAAACAACACTATACTATAATAATACAAAAAATTATAGATATATTTGCTTGACGGTGCAACATGCATTTTAACGTGACATTGCAGCAGTACTGAATACAGTGTGGAACAGTGCATTAACGGTCATAAGTCCAATAAGTCCGTAAAGAATTATGACGTTTAATATAGGTAACAATGTTATGATAAGCCGCTTTCACACATCGGAACTGGGAACCTGCTCGCTCTCCGACTACAGGACCCCCCTCGGCCCTCCTTTAGGAACCTTTACGGGGTAGAAAGAAGTCCCTCCTCCGGAGTATGACCTACCTTACTGGGCTTATTACCTCACTCTGATACTGTGTACTAAGGTGAAGACTTAAGCTAATTGATTTGTGTGTGTGTGTGTGTGTGGTGTGTGTGTGTGTGTGTGTGTGTGTGTGTGTGTGTGTGTGTGTGTGTGTCCAGACAGAACCGGAAGGAGCGTCTGACCAGGAAGAGGTGGTCCCACATCCCCTCTGATCGCATCACACTGATTGAGCAGAACGAGCACAATGTTATCTCTCTCAAGGTCAGAGGTCACAGGGTCGAGTGAAGCCAAAGAGAGGAGACCCCCTTAAGGAGTCTGAGACAGGAGAGGGTGTTCCCCTCTTCATTCACGCATGTTCTGCCTGTTTAGATCGACGACGAAAGGAAGGACATGACCTACAAGATCCGTTGTGGACGCTACGACAAAAAGGTCACGATCTTTTTGGATATTTTTCCTTTCTTTTCAAAATCTTTTTACGAAAGAAGTATTTTCCCGCTGGAAAGTAGGGGCTGTCTGTGCACAACATGTGCAGACATCTTATTGGTTCCCCGTGAACTGAAAACATCCGTTAACATCACCCAGCTCAAAATGATTTTTTTGGCGAACAAATGAGCGATACTGAATGCTGGTAAAATGGAGGAATTGATGGTTGTTAATTAGCGTATCTTCTCCACGTTGAGATGCTACAACGCTGGTGGAAAACCATTGGCAAATAATTCCTCAAGAATATTTTCAAGAATACATTTATAACAATAATTCCCAGGGTTTGGCAGGCGTATTCCACATTGTCATAAAATGTACACCAATGTTAATATCACATGGAAATAAAAACAAGGACAATAGTGACAGAACTAAAGTAAGACGTCCCTGCATCAATTTGCCTCATGTGAGCTCCTAGACTGAATGATGTGAGTTGTGGAGTTGACCATTGACCTATGAAGCAGCGATGTTAAAGAGCCGACCCCCTGCTGTGTGTCAGGTGGTCATCCTCAAGGAGCTGAAGCACTCGGACGGGAACTTTGATGAGCCACAGAGAATTGAGCTGAACTCAGTAAGAGAGAGACACACATACACACGCACACACACACACACAAACACACACACACATACACACAACACACACACATACGCACACACGCACATACACACACACACACACACACACAAACACACACACACATACACACACACACACACATACGCACACACGCACATACACACACACACACACACACAAACACACACACACACACACACACACACACAAACACACACACGCACATACACACACACACACACACAAACACACACACAACACACACACACACACACACACAAACACACACACACACACACATACACACAACACATACACACACACACACACACACATACACGCGCACACGCACATACACACAACACACACACACACACGCACATACACACAACACACACACACACACACACACACACACACACACACACATACACGCGCACACGCAAATACACACAACACACACACACACACACACACATATACACACACACACGCACATACACACAACACACGCACACACACACACACACACACGCACACACACACACACATACACAACACATACACACACACACACACACACACACACACACACACACACACACACACAAACACACATATCATTTCTTAATTTATTTTGAACAATTCAAACTCTTCTCTCTCTTTCACTCTCATGCAGTCACACATAAACTAAATTCTTCGTCATTTTAAACCCGTTCACATACAAAATCACTCATTTAACAGCTTCCTTCACATCCATCTCCCTCTCTCTTGTTACTTGATATAGGGGTACAGGATTATCTTGTGGCTAGGCTGGTCAACTACCAGTCAGTCCAAAAGGTACTGGGTTCGATTCCCTAATGTCCACAGCCTGACCCCAGTAAGGCAAAACGCCCAAACCCCTCCCTGCTCCTTCATGGCCGGTGTCTGTGTTCCCGTATGAAGCTGCTCTCTGACTGAACCTACCTGTGGTCCTCCCACCAGATGCTGCAGATCGACTACTTCAACCTGACCAAGTTCTACGGCACGGTGAACCTGGCGCAGGGCGTGTTCGCCGTGCTGGAGTACGGAGAGAGGGGCTCCCTCAGGGTGAGGGGTTAGGCTTTAATTAGTATTAAGTGTTAGTATTCCAGAGGTGTAGTAGGAGGAGATTACACACTGTGATATCCATCGGGGATAAAGGTGTCATCGTGTCCTTCTTGGTGCTTTGATGACATGAACATGTTGTTTTCTTGTGTGCTGGGAGAGATGTTTACTGATGTTATAGATGTGCACCAAACGCATAACAGCAAGAGGTTTGTGAAAGCTCTAGTTTAGAGTCCTCGCCTGAGAGAGAGGCGTCATTGGAGAGAGTAATCACAGTAATTAACGTAACCTTAATTATATATGTTATACATTGCTATTATATAATTAAGGTAATCTTAATTACTGTGTCCACTTGCACATAGGACTGTGTATATATATATATGTGTGTGTATATATATGTATATATATATATATATATATATATATATACATACATCGGCAGCTCTTTTCTTCATTTGTATTATATTGTATTATTACTACAGTATTGCATTATTATGTTATGATTAGATTAGATATATCATATATAATATATAAGTATAGTTATATATATTCGATATTGTTGGCAGGGTATGTGACATACTAAGTCAAGTCACCTCCGGCCTACAGTACATGAGAATCTGCTGCTAATCATTGATCAGGTTTATTGATCCCTCCAGTACGTGTTGAACGATAAGGTGTCCTACCCAGAAGACACCTTCATGGACTGGGAGTTCAAGATCTCCGTGATGTATGACATCGCCAAGGTAACGGCCAGCTGTGGATGACACACATTTATTTTTATATTGCTCGGTCGGGGCATGTGACTCTCCACAGTGCGTCATGGGGGGGGGGCAATGTAAACACCAGCTAAAGCCATATGGAACCCGACAATCGCCATGGAAACAAGGCGTTGTCGAGGATGTGTTATATTCTGTGTGCAACATTTTATAGTTATCTAATCAGTAGGTTAAAATGGAGCCCAGTTTGGGTTCTCAACAATCATATCCTAAGAATGCATATTCTTTATTGATATTCCTGTTTAAAAATATGAGACTATTCTCAAATAACATAAAACAACCTTATATGGAAAAGTGTATTATTATTCATAAGTAACATTGTATAAGTAGTTAATATACACTTTAAAGCCAAAAGTATGTTGGTTTTTTTAATTATCTAGTTTGCACAATCATGGCCGCATATTTAGTCATGGAGAGCCGTCCACCGTGCAGGAACAACATGTCAGAAAACCTCACACACTTTATTTTGTCATGTGACAAAATAAAACACTCCCACATCATTAATTTGAGTCACATGACCATTTTTGAGGACGGCCCCTTAATGAGGAACCCGACTCACACCTGGTGGCACAACGGGTTCCTCTCAGTGTGAACGTGGTCTGGGTCGCAGGGGATGTCCTACCTGCACGCCAGCCACATCCAGGTCCACGGACGCCTCAAGTCCACCAACTGTGTGGTGGACAACCGCATGGTGGTGAAGATCACAGACTTTGGCTGCAACACCATCCTGAGCCCCGGGAGAGGTGAGGTCCCCTCGGGGTCAGAGACGCTCCACGCCCGTCAGGACCCCACATTACATCAACATGTTACGCTTACAGTTTAACACTATATACTATGTACTATACTACGATACTATACTACTATATACTATACTATACTATACTATACTATACAATACAACACTATACAACACTATACTATAACAATTACAATGGAATGCTTACTCCCCATTCCCTCCCACAGTATGAGTACTAAACTATGCATAACAACACTATATACTACCTACTATACACTATATACTATACTATAAACAACACTATATACTACCTACTATACACTATATACTATACTATAAACAACACTATATACTACCTACTATACACTATATACTATACTATAAACAACACTATATACTACCTACTATACACTATATACTATTCTATAAACAACACTATATACTACCTACTATACACTATATACTATACTATAAACAGCACTATACTAAATGTACTATACACAATAAAAAGAACAATAAAGTGAAAAAAGTAATCTAACCTGCTGAAAAATACAAAAAATAAACAAATAAAATACTAAATAGGTAATGAATAAAAAACTAAACTAAAAAAGTGCGACGTAAACTAAGTAAACTGCGGGAGTTTGTGGAGACGTGTTCTTGTAGGGAGAAAGGGGCGGGGCTTCATTGCATGATTACATGATAACGACTCATCAGAAAACAGTTTTTATTCTTCTGGTCTTTGTGGTTGTTCTCCTGGTCTTTGTGGTTGTTCTCCTGGTCTTTGTGGTTGTTCTCCTGGTCTTTGTGGTTGTTCTCCTGGTCTTTGTGGTTGTTCTTCTGGTCTTTGTGGTTGTTCTTCTGGTCTTTGTGGTTGTTCTCCTGGTCTTTGTGGTTGTTCTCCTGGTCTTTGTGGTTGTTCTCCTGGTTTTTGTGGTTGTTCTCCTGGTCTTTGTGGTTGTTCTTCTGGTCTTTGTGGTTGTTCTTCTGGTCTTTGTGGTTGTTCTCCTGGTCTTTCTGGTTGTTCTTCTGGTCTTTGTGGTTGTTCTTCTGGTCGTGTTGTCATTGGTCTCACTCTGAGGCCGTTAGCTCAACCCTAAGGACCGTGGCATGGCGGTAGACCGGGGAAACACAACCCTCCATGACCCCTCTCAGCCGAGGCAGGACACACTCGTTGGAATGGATGGCTTAACATTCACCTGTCACCCATCATGTCTCTCTCCTCCTCCTCCTCCTCCTCCTCCTCCTCCTCCTCCTCCTCCTCCTCCTCCTCCTCCTCCTCCTCCTCCTCCTCCCTGTGGGGCCCTGGTCCCGGGTCAGACCTGTGGACGGCCCCGGAGCACCTGCGCCTGGAGGGCATCTCCCAGAAGGGAGACGTCTACAGCTTCGCCGTCATCGCCCAGGAGATCATCCTCCGGAAGAACACCTTCTACACCGAGAGCTGCTCCGACCGCGCAGGTCTCTCTCTCTCTCTCTCTCTCTCTCTCTCTCTCTCTCTCTCTCTCTCTCTCTCTCTCTCTCTCTCTCTCTCTCTCTCTCTCTCTCTCTCTCCATCTCTCTCTCTCTCTCTCTCTCTCTCTACTCTCTCTCTCTCTCACATACCATCTCTCTCTCTCTCTCTCTCTCTCTCTCTCTCTCTCTCTCTCTCTCTCTCTCTCTCTCTCTCTCTCTCTCTCTCTCTCTCTCTCTCTCTCTCTCTCTCTCTCACACACCATCTCTCTCTTTTTTTCTCTCTGTTTTCTTTCACTATCTCTCTCTCTCAATCTCTTTCTCTTGAACTTTCTGTCACCCTCTCTCGTACACTTTCAAGTGCTTAACAGTCGTGCTCCGCCCTGTGTGTCCTCAGAGAAGTTGTCCAGGGTCCAGTGTCCTGGCATCATGTCCTACTTCAGACCGGATCTGGATGTCAACACTGCGTCGGAAAAGGAACTAGAGGTGTGTGTGTTTGCGTGTGTGTGTATGTGTGTATTTTCTTTGTATGTTTGAAGGGTTGTTGGTGTGTTGTGTGAGTACATCTGTCTGAAGCTTGCTGTGTGTTTCAGGTTCACCGCTTAATACGAACCTGCTGGGAAGAGGATCCAGAGAAAAGACCTGATTTCAAAAAGGTGGAAAACTGTTTAGGGAAGATCTTCAGGTAGATTGCATTATCTTAAACTGAGTACATGTACCACTTTATGGGAATGAATGGATACTCAATCAAACTATTCTCTTCCCTTCCCTTCCCTTATCCTCTCTCTCTCTCTCTCTCTCTCTCTCTCTCTCTCTCTCTCTCTCTCTCTCTCTCTCTCTCTCTCTCTCTCTCTCTCTCTCTCTCTCTCTCTCTCTCTCTCTCTCTCCAGTAACCTTCACAGCGAGGATACTGAGAGCTACATGGACAACCTGATCCGCCGTCTGCAGATGTACTCTAAGAACCTGGAGCACCTGGTGGAGGAGCGGACCGCCCTCTATAAGGCTGAGAGGGACCGGGCCGACTGCCTCAACTACCAGCTCCTCCCAGGGTGGGTTCCTCCTCGTCCCCTTAACCTCTGAACTACCGCCGTCCCCTTAACCTCTGAACTACCGCCGTCCCCTTAACCTCTGAACTACCGCCGTCCCCTTAACCTCTGAACTACCGCTATCCCCTTAACCTCTGAACTACCGCTGTCCCCTTAACCTCTGAACTACCGCTGTCCCCTTAACCTCTGAACTACCGCTGTCCCCTTAACCTCTGAACTACCGCTGTAGTTTTAACTATATTAACTGTCCCTGAGCAAGACGCCCTAACCCTAGAGTCAGCCAAGCCTTGGAGGGCTGACTCGGCCTTCGGTGTATGAATGTGTGTATGAATGTGTGTATGAATGTGTGTATGAATGTGTGTATGAATGTGTGTATGAATGGGTGAATGTGATGCAGTCCCTCTTAGGGACAAGGTGTCACAGCTCACTAACGCCACTGCCTGGTTGTTCCGATCCACGGAAGATGAATGAATATGAATATGAATATGAATATGTATGTTAGATTATGACGTAGGCAAGAAAATGTGTTTTGCACTTACCTTGTCTAAGAAAAAATATGTCTGTCAACGTGTCTATCATCGCCTCTCCATCCGTCTTCCTGTCTGTCCATCTCTATCTCATATGTTTCTTTCTCTGTCTCTCCATCCGTCCGTCCTTCCGGTCCAGGCCGGTGGTGAAGAGTCTGAAGGAGCGGGGCGTGGTGGAGCCCGAGCTGTACGACGAGGTGACGGTGTACTTCAGTGACGTGGTGGGCTTCACCACGCTGTGCCAGTACAGCACGCCCATGGAGGTGGTGGACATGCTCAGTGACATCTACAAGGGCTTCGACAGCGTGCTGGACCACCATGACGTCTACAAGGTACGGACCGGGAGGGCTGAACTACAGCTCATCAACACTGCAATAACTCACATTCTCTCTTCTCACATTCTCTACTCATAATCCTATTTTTAGGTTTTGACTTGATATGGAGGTGGCATGTTTTCGTAACGGTTACCATAGTTACCTCGGGTACTCAGTATTTCAGTATGTTATTTATTTGCAACTATTGCCTTTTTATTATTAAGAATTAATTATTAGACTCCAATTATTTCCAATTATTAATTGCCCTTAATTAATGAAAGGGCAATTGTATTAACAAAGGATTTTAAAAAGCCTCCAATTATTATCAAAGGTTTAAAATCAAGGCCCCACCTATTTCAACTCTTCATCTTCTTCCTCTTCCTCCCTAACTAAACGGTCACCCTGGTAACCCTGGTAACGGCGGTGGTCAGGTGGAGACCATCGGAGACGCCTACATGGTGGCCTCGGGGCTGCCCCGGCTCAACGGGAACCGCCACGCCGTGGACATCTGCCGCATGGCGCTGGACATCC